>CM046881.1:184382740-184982740 GCA_025667525.1 Glebionis coronaria
AATAAAATTGTCCACACTTTTCAACATTTCATCCACAGATTTTGGAAAACTATCAACAAACCGCTTGGCTTACTTAGTGCATTTGTGTGATCTCATAAATGAAGAAAATCTCATAAGATCAGGCACATTAGGAATGGAGTTAGACTCACTTACCCATCTTTCTTTGAATATCGGAAGGCTCTCATTTGCTCTCCGAACGATATTTTTAATCTCCGTTGGGTCTTTCGCAAATGCCTTCAGCATTCCAAACCGAGTAAGAAACCTGCTTTCCAAGTTATCCCAATTTTCATTGCTCCCGGTGGGAGCTCATCAAATCATGCTCTAGCTTTATCATCCAATGTTTGTTGGAACATACGACACCACACTGGCATGGGCCATTCTCCTTGTCTCCCCATCCCTTTAAAGCGGTTTATATGGTTGGTCTTATCTCTGGTGCCTTCATAGATCTTTACATTTGCGGGTATTCTATGGTTACGAGATGAGAACTCGATGACCCTCTTGCTGAGAGGGCATTTGGCCAACAACTTAAAGGGCTTTGCCAAATCTTCTTCCAACACTTTTTTCCCTTTATCCTTATTGGCTCCTGTATCCAGGTCTCCCTTCTCCTTACCATGGTCTCCACAGGTTTCCCCTATATCTTTAAAGCTAATCAGCCTAGTTTGATGTAATCTCGATTACTTTGATCTTTCAATAATTCCTTTATTGCCGAGAGATGCCCTTCAACAATTTCTTTGTTAGTAAGGTTTTTGTTTGTATTGTCACGATTTTTGATTTCAGGTGATGTTGGTGCAGGACCCGTCATTCTTTAGCTACTTGGTAGATCGAATTTAGGGTCCCGCGGATGGAGCAAGTTTGTAGATACAAAAGTCCGCTGGGCCACTAAGTGGACTGAGTTCGCCGATGGGCCGCTTGGACAGTCTTCTCCACAAGCCTATAAAAGAACAGCACACATTAGCTCGCCTCGATTTTGGGGCCCGAGACCAACTCTGATGTGAGAGTAAGATATTGATCGAGAGCCAGGTGGCCAATAACAAGTGTGTGTAATAAATGTGTGTGTGATAATGTCTCAACTGCATTGAATGCATGAGTGGTATTATAGTGCCCAAAACACTATACCTAGACTAGCTTATTGTAGCGCCTTGGGAGTGAGGCCTAACTCACTGTAGCGCCTTGGGAATAGTTCTCCTTAAATCATAGGACACGACTGGCCATGCCTTTGGATCGGTGGCTAATGAGAGGTTTCCGGATAATAGGATGCTCCGCCTATTCCCGAGGTAGAATTTTTGCTTTTGAGGATTTCCTCTTATTCTGTGTGTTTGACAATTGGGTCGAAACGCCAATATCGAGGCCACTTAATGCTTCCTGTGTCCAAATGGTTTGTGTGCATATGGCCTACGTATGGCCGAGCGGCCATATAACGCGATCAACTAATTTAAACTATTCCAAATACTTTTGGCACCATTATTCAAAACCATTTCAAACACATATGTTTTTGGAACAATCCTTTAGGCTGGGGGAGTGGTGCCTCAAAAACCCACCGCCACTTCAGCGCCACCTCGGCTTTCTCTTTCCTTTCACTAACCCACCCAAAAAACACCTTTCAAGGTTACTAAGGAAAAATAAATCCACCACCACCGCACCTCCACCTCATCTTTCCACTATCACTTTTACTTAATTTATTCATACATTAATTAAAAACGATACACGCGGGTAAATAAAACCGATACTCGGATGAATTAAAAACAAAAACTTTTATTAAAAATGTAAAGAATACATTGGGTAATTAAAAACATTACAAGCATATTAAACAAAACACATAAATAAATAAAAACGATACACGGATAATTTAAGAAGAAGGAAAAACCGCGGATAAGTTTTCAAAACCTCCCAACAATAAAGATACTGAAACCGACACCTATACTCAGCTTCATATTGACGGAGGGCGTTATTCGTTACATCCTCGTCAATTGCTCCAATTACCCGTGTACGCGTTGCGTTGTTGTAACATCCAACAAACCTACGCACGACACACATTAGGGACTTCCATTTCTGGTTTATACTTTCGTATGTTTGTGTAACAGCCCACTTGGATAAATGGACCGTTACGTGTATTTATGGCGTGTCATCAAAGCATGCAAGGCAATGTATTAAACATTAACTGACCAAACGGAAATACCAGAATCAAACATCGGTAGTCCAACAAGCCCAAAATATAAAGATTAAGTACTGAAAGGAAAAGGACGAAACAGTGTCCAAACAACCAAAGTAAAGTAACGTAAGGTATGCATAAAAATAAAGGAGTCTGGATAGCTCCCATCCAAATGCACGTACTCTCTTAGAAGTCCTAAGATCGTCCCTGTGTACCTGCCGTTTGGAAACATGAAAGGAAACTACGGCTGAGCATAACGCTCAGTGGACGGATATAGCATGATAAGAATGTACTGAAAGGTAATGAAATAGAAGTCAACAATGAAGCTATAAGACTGATATGTAACATGTGGTATAACCTTGCATAAAATCTGTAAGACCTGGTTCATATATACTGATACTGAAATATAACTCTAAATTCTGAAAACATGCATTTACTGTATTTTATTTTGCCAGAGCTTATATAGGTCACGTGTTGTAACAACCGTGCATGAATAACTGGAGGGGTGACCTCGTCATGCTGTAGAGGGGTGACCTCTAAATAACTGTGCTGGGTGGAGGGATCAGCTCCAATGTGAAGGATGTAGAGCACACACCACATTCACCCTGATAACTTGTAACACATATAAGCCTAGGATGCATCCATACGCCCCACTAAAACATACATATAAAAATGGCCAAACTGAACATGAGTGGGACGATGCAGGATATCACTCTCCTGCATGTGAGTCACGACACCGGTGCCTCTAGTGCCGTGGTTACGGTACCTCCGTAACTAGTACATAAACTGGTCGTGCTTGTATATAACGCTCAGGCAATTCTATTTAGTTATTAACATGATTACTGATAAATTTAAACATATACTGGGGAAACACATTCGGCTGAAGATGGGAAATCCTAATCATGCATATAAAGGAAGTCCTTACTGAAAGGACGGAAAATCCGTACCTCTAGTCCAGTAACTGACTGAATGGAAGACTGAACGAATACTACTCGGGCTTCACGCGTGCTACATAAATAAAGGACGCTAATAAGTTAACAGTTATCCGTTATTAAATTTTACTGATCTTATTGGTTTCTTATTTATTTATTTCTGAAATTCCATACGCATATTAACGGCTAAATTCGGTCTTATAATAATTCATGGTAATGTATTAACGTTCTACTAATAGCTACATACAAACGTATTTCTGACGATAAGTATTTCTATAATAAGTATCCCGCTAAAGATAAATGTTCCTTAATTTAGAAAGTTCTTAAATTGTTTAATTCGTTTTCTAATAATATACCCTTTTAAATATTTAGGAATTTATTTAATTTAATACACTTGAAATATATATAAAATATTTATAAAACAATTTAATTTAAAAAGGTATAATATAAAAATATTTATTTTATTATTTATAAACATGTCCCGAGCCTACCGAGCCCATCTCGGTCGCACTAACCGAACCAACATAATATACAAAAATCTGTCCACAAGAATTAGCGACAGAATTTCTGTGTCACAAAAAACTGTCGCTAAAACTGCCTCTTTAAAAAAAACTGCATAAATTCTAACAGTTTTGCGACAGAAAAATCTGTCGCTAAACTGTCGCTAATGTTTACAAAATACCTTGATTTTCTGTCCATTTTTCCCACTGCCTAAGTACCTAGTTCCCACTGTTCTAAATCACAGTTTCCCCCCGCTTGTTCTGTTTTACAACCAAACGCACCCTTATGATTTGTGGCTCGGGTCTGGCAAGAAAAGAACCACCGAGACCTGCTGTGGTCTCGGCTGGGTCGTGCAGCAACACACCGAAACCTTATGGTCTCGGTTCTCCTGATGTAACCAACCCGACACACCCCTGTTTCCACTGTTTTACGAACCAAACACCCCTTGATGGGTTTTCTGGGCGGCGGCCGACTGAACACAGCCACCACCAAGGTTTTGGTGGTCGCGGCTGGTCACAACCAAACACCCCCGAGACTCTTGGTCTCGGGTTTCTCTTTTTTTTTTTTTTTGCGGCTGTAGAGAACAAACATCCCCCGAGACACATGATTACGTAGGAATAGAAGAGAGCTAAGATTACCTTGTGGTTTAGGATGAATAACCGGAACCCCACTTTCTTTTTTTTTTCTCTTCTTCCCAGCGGCCAACAAAGCAAACCCTAATTTCTATATATTTTTTTTTTGTTTACTGATTATGGGAAAGGGGTATCCCCCGTTTGGTTTTGTGTAGTCAAAAATGGGCTAAGGCCCAAAATCCCTTTTTTTCCTTCTTTAAATATTTACAACCGGCCCTTCTATATATATATTTTTTTTTAAAAAAACTTGTATTATAGTAATACTTGTAATAAATAATACTTGTAATATTTTCTCGCGTTGTTCCGCGGATAATTTCTACGTATTAATATAAAAATAACCCGCGTATTAATATAAACCGCGTATTTATATTATCGATTTAAATACGGGTTTTACAATTCTTCCCCTCTAAAAGGAATAATTCGTCCCCTAATTAAAAATACGGCCGTACTGGGTTTTACAATTCTTCCCCTCTAAAAGAGAAATTCGTCCCCGAATTACAAGGTATTTAAGCTGACTGAAGTAAAAGCTGAAATGCTAATAAACTGAACGACATAAAAGCTGAAAAGACATACCCGAATCAAAACTGAAAGTGAGGATAAGAAGTCCGTATAGACTCCTCTGTTTCCCAAGTGGCCTCCCGCTCGGTATGGTTCCTCCACAGGATTTTGACGAAAGGAATGGTCTTCCTTCTCATAACTCGATCCTGGCGATCTAAAACTGCTTCGGGTTCCTCAATATAGGATAAATCCTCCCGAATCTGATCGAGTGGATAATTTACTTTGTGAAGCTCATGATAGTTGTACCCCCTGAGTAGTGATACATGAAACACGTTGTGGACGTGTGAAAGCTGAGGCGGTAACGCCAATAGATATGACACTTCACCAATACGTTCAAGGATTTCGAACGGTCCGATGTAACGAGGGCTAAGTTTGCCTTTGAGGCCAAAACGTCTGACACCGCGTGCGGGTGATACTTTGAGGAACACACGATCCCCAGTCTGAAAAGATAGATCTCTGCGATGCTTGTCGGCGTAACTCTTCTGGCGAGTACGCGCTTCTTGCAGCTTTGCCCTAGCGATGGCGACCTTTTCATTGGTCAGTTCTATCAGTTCAGGTACTTCAATCAAACGTTCTCCCACCTGATCCCAACAAATAGGAGCACGACATTTTCTGCCGTATAACATCTCGAATGGAGCACGCTTGATACTAGCATGCCAACTGTTGTTGTAAGCAAACTCGACCAAGCAAATATAGTCATCCCAGTGTCCTGTCCATTCTAATGCACAGGCGCGTAGCATGTCCTCTAAGGTCTGGATGGTACGCTCTGACTGACCGTCCGTCTGTGGATGGAAAGCTGTGCTGAGCTTGAGCCTAGTTCCCCAAGCTTTATGCAGACCTCCCTAGAAATGAGAAGTGAAACGGGGATCCCTATCTGATATAATTTCCGAAGGTGTACCGTGTAATCGTACGATCTCCTCGGTGAATAGTTTCGCAAATTTACTGACTGCGAAATCTTTACGAATAGGAATGAAATGTGCTGACTTGGTCAAACGATCGACAACTACCCAGATTGCATCATGTCTCCGCTGAGTCTGTGGTAGTCCGGTGACAAAATCCATAGAGATCTTGTCCCACTTCCACATTGGAATATCTAATGGCTGGAGAAGACCACTGGAACGCTGGTGCTCTATCTTAACCTGCTGACAGGTTAAGCATTTAGACACAAATGTTGCAACATCCTGTTTCATACCGCTCCACCAGAAATGTTGCTTAAGATCGTGGTACATTTTGGTGGAACCCGGATGGATAGAGAACGGAGAGCTGTGAGCCTCAGTCATTAAGGCTTCTCTGAGAGCAAGGTCTTCTGGAACGCAGAGTTTGGTACCCTGCCATACGATACCATCGTCATCGATGCGAAATTCGGTCTGTCGGTCAATGTTCTGGATAATCGCCCAGATTTCACCATCATCCTCTTGTGAGGCTTTAATCCTAGAGAGCAAATCTGGTTCTACCCTCAAACTAGCCCAGTATCCTCTTTGTCCGCGTACTAAGAGTTCAATATCGTAACGCTCTAAGTCCTGAATAATTGCTTCCTGAACTTTGATGCCATTTACCATACCCGACTTTCTGCTAAGGGCATCTGCCACTACATTCGCTTTACCTGGGTGATACTGGATATTAGTGTCGTAGTCTTTCAGTAGTTCTAACCATCGCCTATGTCTCATGTTCAGCTCTCGCTGTGTAAATATATACTTGAGACTTTTGTGATCGGTGAAGATATCACACGACTCACCGTATAAATAATGCCTCCAGATTTTAAGGGCGAAAACGACTGCTGCGAGCTCTAGATCATGAGTAGGGTAATTTTTCTCATACGGCTTCAGTTGACGCGAAGCATAAGCAATGACTTTCCCATGCTGCATAAGAACACAACCTAAGCCCTTTCCTGATGCGTCACTGTAAATCTGATAACCGCCTGTACCGGATGGAAGAGTAAGTATTGGTGCTGAGATCAATCGATGCTTGAGTTCCTCAAAACTCTTTTCTATCTCCTTGGTCCATATAAACTTCTCACCCTTTCGTATAAGTTGGGTCAATGGTAACGCCAAACGTGAGAAGTTTTCCACAAACCTGCGGTAATACCCCGCCAACCCAAGAAAGCTACGGATCTCTGTGACAGATGTCGGTCTTGGCCATTTGGTGATAGCCTCCACCTTTTCAGGATCCATAGTTATTCCTTCTGCGGAAACAATATGGCCTAGAAACGCCACTGTATTCAGCCAAAACTCGCACTTCGAAAATTTAGCGTATAGTTTTTCTCGTCTGAGAATCTGCAAAACTGTACGGAGATGGTTCTCATGTTCCTCTTTGGATTTGGAGAAAATGAGGATATCATCGATGAATACGATCACAAACTTGTCTAAAAATTCGTGGAAAACTCTGTTCATTAAGTCCATAAATAATGCGGGCGCATTCGTGAGACCGAATGGCATAACGACAAACTCGTAATGACCGTACCTCGTGCGAAAAGCAGTTTTAGATATATCCTACTCTTTTACACGCAGCTGATGGTAGCCTGATCGTAGATCGATTTTTGAGAAGTGCTTGGCACCCTGAAGCTGATCGAATAAATCGTCAATACGAGGAAGTGGATAACGGTTACGAATAGTGAGCTTATTCAACTCACGGTAGTCAATACACAAACGCATACTACCATCCTTCTTCTTGACAAACAAAACTGGAGCGCCCCATGGTGATACGCTGGGACGAATGAAACCCCTTTCGAGAAGTTCCTGAAGTTGATCCTTCAGTTCCTTAATCTCTACAGGAGCCATACGGTAAGGAGCTTTAGATACTGGTTCTGCACCTGAAATGAGATCGATGCCAAATTCTACCTCTCGCATGGGAGGTAAACCTGGAAGTTCCTCGGGAAAGACATCTGGAAAGTCTGACACAACTGGCTGATCATGAATTGAAGGTGTCTCCGAAGTCGTGTCATGAACTGTAGCTAGGAAACCCTCACAACCATGATATAGTAAGGTACGAGCCTGTAAAGCGGAAATGATCTGAATATGTTTTCCTGGTAGGAAACCGTAGTGAATAAATTCTGGTGTCTGGACATCACCAAAGATAACCCGGTGAGCATGACAGTCTATGGTGGCATGATGAACCGACAACCAATCCATACCCAGAATAATATCGAATTCACACATATCTAAAGGAAGAGCACTGACTGGACGGATTTTATCATCAAACTCAAGAGGGAGATCCTTATACACCTGGGTAATGAGTACGGAGTCTCGCATGGGGGTAGCTTTACTAAGTGCATTGTCTAGTGGCGTAGGGGTCATGTTTATTCTAACAGCATATGAAGTAGATATAACCGAGTGCGTGGCGCCTGTATCGAAAAGCACGCATGTAGACTGTCCGTGTATAAACAAAATGCCAGTAATGGTACCTGTGGTCTTATTTGCTTGTTCACGGGTAGTAGTGTAGACACGACCAGTGGTTGGTGGTATCGGTGGTGGGGGAGGTAAAATCTGAGGAATCTGGCCTGAGGTACCGGCAGCATCCCCGCTCTTGCAATCCCTCTTCAAATGGCCCGACTGACCACACTTGTAGCAATTACCCGAACCACGACGACAAGGTCCCGAGTGTTTCTTCCCACACGTGATGCAAGTGGGATATGTATACCCGGTGGAAGTAGCTCTGGTTTGCTGAGAACCTGATTTACGATGATATATACGTGTCACGATTCTGATAACTTAACTGAAATAAGGCTGACTGACTGAATTTTAAAATTACCAGAATTTGCCGGTCGGGCAACCTGTTGACCCCTGTTGTTTTGGTCACGCCCCTGTCCAGCATATCTGTTGGAATTTACAAATAAATTTAAGATCTGTTTTACACGATAGTTTAGTATTCTTGGAGCTTAAAGGCTCACCTGTAGCTGCCAGAGGAGTTGGAGCTGCCGCGGTAATTATCACCGCCGTTCCTCTTATCTGACCGATTACGGTCATATGACTGACCGTGGTTCCTGTAGTTCTGATGCGGAGTAGCCGATTGGGATCGGTCTCCTCCTCTGTGTCTGTAAGATTTTAATAACATATAAGTTGCCAAGCAATAATGGGCTAAATTGTTTAAGTCTGCTGGGTGAGATGTACCTCTTCTCCGGGCGCTCTACATTCTCGAGCTCGTCCCTCTCAAAAAGCATCTCGATGTCCCGAGCTGCATTAGCTACTTGTGACACATTAGTGAATGTGGTACTCATCAATCTATCTGCAGTCCTAGTGTGAAGAGCCCAGCGAAATTGCTTCACTTGCTCCTCTACGGTACCCGCAGCCTCCCCTAAGAATCCAGCCATCCTGAGGTATCGGTGCATGAACTCTATACTATTCTCGCCATTATTCTGACGAATAACGTGAAAGTCCCTCTTCATCTTAGCTTGCTCCGCATGCGGGAAAAACTGGTCATAGAACATCGTCTTGAAACGTGCCCAGGTCAATGCAAGCTCCCAAGCATCTCCCCCATTGGACAGTTTCTGAGACCTCCACCAATGTAGAGCAGGACCCTCCAGCTTGTAAACTGCAAGCCTAACTTTGAAAACATCACCACAACCCATAGCCCCAAAATTTTTCTCTATATGGTAGATCTAGTCTTCTGCATCAGTTGGAGCTACAGTCTGCTCAAACAGTCGGGGCTTCTGCTTGTTGAACAGATCCAGCCAAGCGGGTAAAGTGGCAGGTGGTGGAGCAGGAGGGTTGTTATTCTGCTGAGGTCCATTTTGATACTCAGCTAGGATCTCATCACGAATTTGGGGTAACATGGCCTGTATAGCAGCCTGAACAGCAGCAGCAATGGCAGCTGCGTTAGGATCATTCTCGGTGTCGCGCCTGGGTGGCATCTGAAATAAAAGAGGATAAATCGACAAAAACGTAAGAACCCGAAGTAATAAATCTGAATATGCTTAGTGTAATTCATGAAGGTATAGCTAACAAAACATGACATGAATACTGGTGAACGCCTAGGGTCAGTTCACAAAATGACAATTTCTGAAACATAAATCTGACATGAGTAAGGATGAACGCCTATGGTCAGTTCATCCATACAAAATTTAAGCGGCAAGGGTGAACGCCTATAGTCAGTTCACCAAAATGAAATGTTCTTGAAAAGCACATGCGATTAAGTATGGCCAGTCCTGTACCAACCGTTTACTTAATCAAAATTTTGAAAATCCGACTGATAAAATTCATTAGTAGCATGGAAAATAACGACGCCAAAATACAAGAAGTTCTTGGTGACTACCCACTAGTCACAGGTCAAGTTTTAGAGCCTACAGGTCGAACCTTGCTCTCTGATACCATAATTGTAACACCCCACTTGGATAAATGGACCGTTACGTGTATTTATGGCGTGTCATCAAAGCATGCAAGGCAATGTATTAAACATTAACTGACCAAACAGAAATACCGAAATCAAACATCGGTAGTCCAACAAGCCCAAAATATAAAGATTAAGTACTGAAAGGAAAAGGACGAAACAGTGTCCAAACAACCAAAGTAAAGTAACGTAAGGTATGCATAAAAATAAAGGAGTCTGGATAGCTCCCATCCAAATGCATGTACTCTCTTAGAAGTCCTAAGATCGTCCCTGTGTAACTGCCGTTTGGAAACATGAAAGGAAACTACGGCTGAGCATAACGCTCAGTGGACGGATATAGCATGATAAGAATGTACTGAAAGGTAATGAAATAGAAGTCAACAATGAAGCTATAAGATTGATATGTAACATGTGGTATAACCTTGCATAAAATCTGTAAGACCTGGTTCATATATACTGATACTGAAATATAACTCTAAATTCTGAAAACATGCATTTACTGTATTTTATTTTGCCAGAGCTTATATAGGTCACGTGCTGTAACAACCGTGCATGAATAACTGGAGGGGTGACCTCGTCATGCTGTAGAGGGGTGACCTCTAAATAACTGTGCTGGGTGGAGGGATCAGCTCCAATGTGAAGGATGTAGAGCACACACCACATTCACCCTGATAACTTGTAACACATATAAGCCTAGGATGCATCCATACGCCCCACTAAAACATACATATAAAAATGGCCAAACTGAACATGAGTGGGACGATGCAGGATATCACTCTCCTGCATGTGAGTCACGACACCGGTGCCACTAGTGCCGTGGTTACGGTACCTCCGTAACTAGTACATAAACTGGTCGTGCTTGTATATAACGCTCAGGCAATTCTATTTAGTTATTAACATGATTACTGATAAACTTAAACATATACTGGGGAAAAACATTCGGCTGAAGATGGGAAATCCTAATCATGCATATAAAGGAAGTCCTTACTGAAAGGACGGAAAATCCGTACCTCTAGTCCAGTAACTGACTGAATGGAAGACTGAACGAATACTACTCGGGCTTCACGCGTGCTACATAAATAAAGGACGCTAATAAGTTAACAGTTATCCGTTATTAAATTTTACTGATCTTATTGGTTTCTTATTTATTTATTTCTGAAATTCCATACGCATATTAACGGCTAAATTCGGTCTTATAATAATTCATTGTAATGTATTAACGTTCTACTAATAGCTACATACAAACGTATTTCTGACGATAAGTATTTCTATAATAAGTATCCCGCTAAAGATAAAAGTTCCTTAATTTAGAAAGTTCTTAAATTGTTTAATTCGTATTCTAATAATATACCCTTTTAAATATTTAGGAATTTATTTAATTTAATACACTTGAAATATATATAAAATATTTATAAAACAATTTAATTTAAAAAGGTATAATATAAAAATATTTATTTTATTATTTATAAACATGTCCCGAGCCTACCGAGCCCATCTCGGTCGCACTAACCGAACCAACATAATATACAAAAATCTGTCCACAAGAATTAGCGACAGAATTTCTGTGTCACCAAAAACTGTCGCTAAAACTGCCTCTTTAAAAAAAACTGCATAAATTCTAACAGTTTTGCGACAGAAAAATCTGTCGCTAAACTGTCGCTAATGTTTACAAAATACCTTGATTTTCTGTCCATTTTTCCCACTGCCTAAGTACCTAGTTCCCACTGTTCTAAATCACAGTTTCCCCCCGCTTGTTCTGTTTTACAACCAAACGCACCCTTATGATTTGTGGCTCGGGTCTGGCAAGAAAAGAACCACCGAGACCTGCTGTGGTCTCGGCTGGGTCGTGCAGCAACACACCGAGACCTTATGGTCTCGGTTCTCCTGATGTAACCAACCCGACACACCCCTGTTTCCACTGTTTTACGAACCAAACACCCCTTGATGGGTTTTCTGGGCGGCGGCCGACTGAACACAGCCACCACCAAGGTTTTGGTGGTCGCGGCTGGTCACAACCAAACACCCCCGAGACTCTAGGTCTCGGGTTTCTCTTTTTTTTTTTTTTTTTTTTTTTTTTTGCGGCTGTAGAGAACAAACACCCCCCGAGACACATGATTACGTAGGAATAGAAGAGAGCTAAGATTACCTTGTGGTTTAGGATGAATAACCGGAACCCCCCCTTTTTTTTTTCTCTTCTTCCCGGCGGCCAACAAAGCAAACCCTAATTTCTATATTTTTTTTTTGTTTACTGATTATGGGAAAGGGGTATCCCCCGTTTGGTTTTGTGTAGTCAAAAATGGGCTAAGGCCCAAAATCCCTTTTTTTCCTTCTTTAAATATTTACAACCGGCCCTTCTATATATATATATATATATATTTTTTTTTTTTTTTAAAAAAAACTTGTATTATAGTAATACTTGTAATAAATAATACTTGTAATATTTTCTCGCATTGTTCCGCTGATAATTTCTACGTATTAATATAAAAATAACCCGCGTATTAATATAAACCGCGTATTTATATTCTCGATTTAAATACGGGTTTTACAGTTTGTTTCCTTGGATCATCTAAACGATCCTCCAGCCTTTGCAAAACCCAGCCCCATAAACTACTACTATTTGTTGGGTTACTTGACACGGAGTTTTCAACAACAAAGGCCCAAGAACGACACAACGCTATTTCTTTCTCGGGTTTCCATAGTACAAGCGTCATTTGAGAATTGAAAGAAGATGTTGAATTATGTGTTTGAGAGGAAGAAGATGAATGAGTTGTGAAAAAAAGGAGATTATATAGGAATAAATGGGGATAAAAATTGAATTTATGGGATAGTGTGAATGGTGAGTAACTTACCGGTAGTGAGATTTTTCTTGCCTTGAGATCCTAACCCACGCGTGGGATTATGCGGTGGGTTTGTGAGGTTAATGGCAACTCACGCGTGGATTTTTGCCACCTCAGACCCACCCGTGAGTTTTTCTCTCTACTCCCCAGCCTTAATAGTCGTCATAATACTTATTTTTGTGGCACGCTTATGCAACAAGTGTCAAATATATGTATTTGGCAGAATTCTTTGACAGTTCCAAAAAAGTTGTCTCTCAACATATCTTTTCTTGTAGTGTAATCAGAGAGTATAAAAGTTCAACCAATACGTTCTTTTGATATAAAAAGTCAGTGGTTCGTGATGTGGCAAATAGATTAAGTCATTAACTAATGATTTAATGCTTTGGGCATGCTTTTAGGAGTCGAAATCATGAATCAATCATGCCTAAGACCAGGCTCCAAAACACTTTTGGAACCGGACCTTGTTAACCATGGAGGTTCAATGGTAGCTGCTAAATACAAAGGTTACAAAATATATCTTATTTTGTTGCGAATATATAGTTTCAACATATGTTTTCCATCCGTTGTATAACATGAATTTTATCAAGTTGAAACAAACAATAATCAGAAACAGTCGAACAGAAAGAAAACAGAAGGACGTTAGTCGCTTTGTTTTATCTACAGCTGCAGAAGTCCAAATCTTCACCATTCCAACACTTCTATTTGCCTTTTGCTCAAAAAAGTACCTTCCATAAAGATATATTGTTTGGCAATCCAATGTGACTAGCATAGATATCTGGTAGCTCGCTGAAGCCGACTGACTATCGCGACTAAGTACTTTTTTCTTTGAAATTCAGACTACTTAAACTAGCTAGTAACATCATTGAATTGGATATATGCGTTGTTTTTCCAAATAGACTCGCTAAAAATTGTACTAGAGTTATTTTTTGTTTCTGTTTAGAACACAATTATAACAACAATGTATTAAGTATCTTAAATTATTACCTACTACTTGAGCTCACAGATTTTGGATAATGTGTTCATATCTATTCGGATCGTGTTCATAATTATTCGGATCACCTCCCTTAGGGGGTACCACTGCGACAAGCGGCATTTTTCTACACAGCGGACAAGTAGGATTATTCCTCAGCCACGTATCTATGCACTTCACATGAAACAAGTGTCTACATTTTGGCAACAACCGAACGACATCCATTGGTTTATAATCCGCTAAACAGATAGAGCAACTAAAGCCATTCGCTTCAATGTCAGTGACATTTTCATTGTCATCTTTGTAGAACGCCTTGGCATCAGAATAAAGAAACGTTGGGAAAGTCACGAGGACGTCGTCATTAAGGCCAAGAGAGAATTTAATATGGTTGTGGTCCAGCACATCGGCATAGGTTGTTGGTGAAGATCGATAGCGCTTATAGGTATTAGTAGCGTAAGTGATTACAACTACAAGCAGAACTGTGGAGACGAATCCAACAACATATAAGTAGTCGTGCTTTCCTGGGATCATATCGGTCGGGAAAGGTGGTGCTACGGTGTTCGTTGAGTTCATTTGGTGCAAAATAAGGTTGTTGTATTAGGTTGTTCATATTAAGATACACTTATATAGTTTTAGCAGATACTAATGCAAATATATAGTTTGCATGAATCTCGACTGTGTGTGTGTGGTTCATGTGTCTATACATAGCAAAGTCAACTTCCGTCATTTTCCCAAATAGTTATTTAAGTAACAATATACAAGAAGTAGCCTATATATGTTCATAAAATATACAAAAGTCAAAAACTTATTTTGAAAAAGTATACTCGGATTTAGTTTTTTTTTTTTTTTGAACAATACTCGGATTTAGTTAATCAGAAGATTATTTTGTATGACGACCTGGGTGACATATCGTCTCCATATATAACAATATGATAGGTTTTAACTAGTGGATTTTTCTCCTAATAATTAATCAATGACAATTGATATATTTACTTATTAGTTTATTTGTTAGCGATGTACAAAATTCACCACCTCCGATTAACAAACACAATACTTCAAAGAAAATATATAAGAGCATCCATTATGGTAAAAAATTATAAATTTTTATGAATTAAAATTTTCATGTCACATTAACAAGTTTAAAATTTTTTGAATTAATAAACCTCTTTCTAATATGATATAAACTTCTTAAAGCTTCATGATTATTTCGTACAACACATGCACTAAATTGTGAAAAGATCTAAGATTTAGGATCTATTCATGTCACATAAGATTAAAAAAAAAACTCCAATATGGTTAATACAAAACATAAACCTCTTTAAACCTTTTAGACTTATTCTTGAACCTCTAATTTTTTTTTGAACGGCAAATTTATTAGAACTAGCAAGGCGCTAGAAACCAATTATAAGAAAATAAGATGAGGGTTTTTTTTGAACGACAAATTTATTAAAACTAGCAAGACGCTAAAAACCAATTAAAAGAAACCAAGTGTAATATTCTTGAACCTCTAATAATGGATGCTCCTACCATAATATAGATCAGTTTAAATGTACTTATATTCAAAAGGAGCTATTACTATCTACTAGAAAGATGCCCTTATAATGCGACGGCATCAAGAATGAAGAGGTAAAAAAGTGGTTGGTAGTGATAGACGGAGAGAGCAATGATGTGTGTCTAATTATTGTTTGTGATAGCAAGATGACGGAGAGCTTATACAGAACACATAATTTTCCATATGGTTGTTTTGCTTCATTATGGTTGAATTCACCTGTTTAACTAACATGTGTTTCACATCACAATACACCGTGATCGTTATTAAATGATATTATTACCCTGATTAGTTAAATTCTTGTATTGGGTTTGCATCCATAATTCTTCGGATTTTCTGGTAAATTCTTGTATTGGGTTAGGATCAAAATTCTTCGGATTTTGGGTAAACCGGTTATTCGGATTTCTCAAATAAGTAAAGTAAAACGCGTTAGTTTTGTTCGAGATGTTAGCTTTTGACCAAGTTACAGCATGAAAGTAAATAACAAGTAATACCGGAAGGCGCGAATTTATAATTATAAAGCAGTAATAAAATAGCACAAAATATGCTAACCATAAACATAAATACCGGAGGATACCTATACAACATATCTTTACATATATATAGGAGCAAGGATATGAGTTGAAATAAGTTACATGACACATTTAATCATACATGACACAATAAACGATGATATGACACCCTTTAATGATGACATGACACTATATAATTTTTCAGAAGTGTAAAAATAATGTCATGGGCAAGAACTAGTGAATAAATCGGCCCAAACCCAACTTGTGAGTTTAGGGTATCTAGGATTTTACCACTATATATAGCGGATGAATAATACATTCCAGATATGAGGGTTTTAATCATTCTTACATGGTATCAAGATATACCCCGTCCTAAAAACCCAAAAATCTTCCACGTTTTCAAACACAAACCACAAAACAAATCAATCATGTTCCTATAACCTTACAAAAGAAAGATAAATCAATCTGCCGTCAAGTTTAATTTTTTTTCTTTTCAAACAAACGATCTATCCATTCAATTAGGCGTGAATTAAACCACTTAAATAACAGATGTGGTTGACTTTACCGCTCAACATGAGAAGCAGCGGCATGTTCATGATGTTTACTGTTATGAATCAAACTACATGCAAAAGTAGTAATTGGCTAAAGAAGTTTATTGTTATGAATCATCGATAGACCTGTCAAGGGCCTTTCAGGAGAAGCGGATAGGAGTCTAACATAACTAGGCGAGGGTTCGAATAAGACATTCTTCCGCTTGGATGTCATTGCACGATTCGACCCACTAACCACTAACATTTGCCGTTCTAAAAAGAGAGAATGAAGTTTGTGGACGAAGCTAATTAAAGAAAAAAATTGCTGGTGATCTACTTATGTCTTTAAGTATTCTATTTTTTTATAATGTTTAATTGTTTTGGATTTTATAGTTTATAATTTAATTATTTTTTTGTTATTTGAATCTAGGGTATCAAGCTCCGAGACGATTTTTAGTTTTCGGCTGATAGATATATGTTAAGTCTGTCAATTGTTTGACATATATATATATATATATATATATATATATATATATATATATATATATATATATATATATATATATATATATATATATATATATATATATATATATATATATATATATATATATATATATATATATATATATATATATATATATATATATGTAATATATCTTACCGATTTAAAAGATATATATATATATATATATATATATATATATATATATATATATATATATATATATATATATATATATATATATATATATATATATATATATATATATATATATATATATATATATATATATCTTTTAAATCGGTAAGATATATCACACAACCATTGAAGTATTAATCCTATTGTGATCACATTTGAAAAACTAAACTACCATCATTTAAATTTGCAAAAATTAATAATAGTCCCTAAAATCCAGTTGCAACAAGAAACGCTTAATTGATAGCTTTGGTAGAATTTGACTTTTTCAATTTTTCTAAGCATTCAAAATCTACAACAAACATCCCTATTTCATTGGCCAAAACTGTTTATGATTTCAAATCATTTTCATTGTTATCCTATTGGCGGTTTAATGTTTTTCTAATTTCAAAATCAAATCATGAGATTGTCTCATGATTTTAAAAACAGAATATCATTGCCAATTATCATGATGTATAACTCAAAACCCTATTTCCTGGGTATAAATAGAGTGGTTAATCAATCTTACTATTCTTCACCATATCTCATTGGAAAATCTAACAAAAAAGTATGAGCCAATTATCAGGAAGAAGGTAAGCAAAATGGATTACCAAAAGACACCTAGTTATTCAGGCATAAATTTTAGGAAGAACGGATCGTATAGAGGTGTTTGAGGATCCGGAGGTGCTTGAGGATCGGGTGGATCAAAGGGTTCTGGTGGTTCAAAAGGTTTTAGTGGTTCAACTGGACCGGGAGGTATGTTTTTTTATTATTTTTCTAACATTTTAACAAAATGTAAAGAGATGGTGACAAAGAAAAAAATCACACCTATACACGATGTTGATCCTATGTTGGACAACATTTCTATCAGAGGAAGGTGTATTTCACTTTGGCATTCTCACCGGATCAATGCTGCTCATGATCCGTATAGCCTAGATTTTGTTTTGCAAGATGAGCAGGTATATTTTTTATAGTGTAATATGTATTTAATTAGTAATGTATGATATGGATATGATATGATATGGATTTTGACAAGAAAATTTTTGACAAGAACTGCAGAACAAGTGTATATTAAGAAGGAGTTTATGTTTCGTTTCGAACCATTATTTCATGAAAGGCAATGCTGAAAATGGTGGCAGACTACCTTTGTTACCTCACAGGTACAAGATAAGTTTTTTTAGGTCAACCACTGTCACCGGGATTAAGCCGTTTGACAATAATACTCATGGGTTGGTTATTGATCCATACAACCATCTTTTGGAACCTGAACAACATGCATATGCTGAAAATGACGTTGTTGGTATGTATTTATAGGTTTGGTTACCAAAACATATTTATTTGATTGTTCAAAGTAATTAAACCATATTTAATAATGTACAACATCTCATGATTTAAAACAAATGTTATTGGTTCAGTCATTTGTATTGGTGACATTGTCCTTGTGATGTCTGCTGCTATAAAAAGAATCCGCAGGACGGTTGTTGTTGAAGATGATGAGTAAGTATTAATATCTGTTTAATAGACTTTTAGTAAATTTAATATAATGATTATTACATCAAAACCATATTAATATGCTATGTTTGTATATTAAAGAGGCAGACGCTTGGATTTCACCTTTTAGGACACATGGGCCTCAATGTGGGACAAGTATGTGAACAAAGGGGATCAGATGCGACATGTTGTGTTCATACTTCAGCTAGCCAAAGTGAAGGGATGGTAATTGTAGTATTATGATATTAGTATTAATAAACAATTCATGTTTTATATAGTTATTTCATAAGATTTATGCATCTGATTTGATGCAGGTGTTTTCCCAATTCACAATGCTTTGTTTGGCACCAAGATTTATGTTAACCGTGACATACCTGAGATAGTTGCATTTAAAAACAGGTTTGTTTATTTGTTTCATTTTCTATAAATATTGTATGCACAATTGATGAAAATAGGCATTTGTCGTTTCACTATGATAAAATGCACAAACTTGTATATCACCTATCTTAATTTTCTATTTGATACAGTTCCCTTTCATTAGTTGATCATACCATTTTTTAGTATATGACAGTTCCCTTTGTAGTTTCCTTAGATTGGTTATACCAGAAAGTTTCATTTCTATAAATATCGTACACACAGTTGATGAATATAGGCATCTGTCATTTCCTTTAAAAAAATGCACAAAACTGTATACCACCTATGTTAATTTTTTAAAAATATTGTATGATAGGATTCAAGAGCCAGAAGGGTATGGTTCCTCTCAATCTAAGACTGAAGTATTTTCTCCGAAAGTTAGGGTTGTTTCAATTGTTGAATTCTTTCATGGATGTGTGAAAAAAATGGATTGTGGAATCTGAGACTGTGAACCGGTTAGTGACATGTTATATTGTATTTGCTTTATACATATACTTTATTGCCATGTATTAAATTATCAACTTACCCACTTTCAAATATATATATACCATGATACCCATTGCATTGTGTATGCCACAATCCATATGATCGATAGAGAACATGGATGGGCCTATATGGCTTACAGACAATGCAACAAATGGGTGGATACTATTTAACATGTGAACAGCAAGCCGTCTTTTATCTGTGAGGACCATGGGAATGTTCAACTTGCATCTCGGTTAAAATTTGTTGTTTTCTTTTCCCAATTAGTATTATTTAAACCATAATCAACACTTAGACTGAAAAGATATATTTTTTTAATATGGGTTTAAAAGGTAATTGTGCGTATAATTGATGAGTCTGGTTCAGCGCCTATTGTGTTATTCAATAACAGTTTTTTAAACTGTCTGATTATACCGCCGGGGCGTTTATGGAACAACATGGTATGGATACTGATACTTACTGGCCTCAAGAATTGGATGAAATTATTGGAAAAAATGTTTTTTCAAAATTTTCTTTTCTGAATATAATGTGAACAACAACAACCACAATTACCGTTGTGATGCTTTTTCGGAGGATGTTGCATTGATAAACCACTTTAAGAAAGACTTTCTTAATGAGGAACTCCATGAAGAAGTAAATTTTCATACTAATATATTTTTAGTACAGGTTTTGATTCATTTTTTTATAATTTAAACTTAAATTTAATACAGGTACTAAATGACGACTTCTCTACGCCATCTACTCTGGTCAACCGTATTACAATGGTCGATACATTTGTGACTCGTGTTCTTGAATTGGGATCACCCTCTGGTGCAAATGAGTAATCCGGATGCGGGGAAAGTTCATGATCAAAGAAGAGGCACGTCTGGATTGATCTTGATGACGTTGACAGTGAGCCCAAAGAAGAATGCGGGAAACCAAAGGAGTTGGTTGCAATCAAATTGGAGCCTAGAGACTAAACTCATGCTGTTTTTAGCTTCTTTTTTATCGTATGCAACTTTTTTATTTTGTTTGTAATAATTTTACTTCCTGGATATGATTGTGTGTTTTTGGAACCATGACCATGTTAATCTGAAGTAAGGATTGTGAACTTTTTATATAGGTGGTATTTGGCTTTAATTAAGTTTACTTTTTATCATGTGTTTGTTTACTTTTCTATCTTTATGTATTTTTATTTTAGTCTAATTTATATGGTTTTGATATTTTGTATGTTTTATGTATTCTACTTATAGCAAAAAAAAGTTCTAAATTTTTTTAAACCTTTTGTATACAATATTAACTCCACTGCATTTTTCAAACTCACTTTTTAATACATAGTTGCTTTTTTAAAAACTTTTTCTGTTACAAAAAATTTAATTAACACTTAACTTTTTCAAACATAAATTTATTTTAAACCAGAATTTTTGAATAGAATTTGTCAACGCTTTTATGAAACCGCTTTTTTATACATTCCAAAAATAGGGATTTTTTTAAAAATGTATTTTTGTTAGACTTTTCTAAGTAGATTGATATATTTTGATATCATGATTTAGTAGAATGATATATTCTAAAGATAAACAAAATGTTGAATATTCGAATATTTATTATCAAAAAAACATATGTATTAGACCTTATAAATATTGTTTTGAAAACCAAACAATAATCATCATCTTAGGCTGTATTTAGCAGGGGCGTGAGCACCCATATCGTGAGCTAAGTTCCCAATGCTCGTGCGTGACCCCTGCTGCGAGACTTTCCCTCGCGCGTGACTGACCAAAAAAGGTAAAAGTGGTGAGGCCGTGACATTTCGTAGAATGTGTAGCATTCGGGCCCCACCTAACTAACAGCTAATTATACATAAAAAAAAATTTAAAATCCCATTTATCCCCTATAAATACATTTCAAATCAAACTAATTTTCTCACAACAAAAAATACAACTTCTACACACTAAACACAACTCTTAATCACAAATTGTATAACTCTCGTACTCCCCGTAACTCGAACCGTCAACAATTAAGAACTATTTGAAGCTCACGCCTGACACCGGCCGAAACCTTCGATCTCCTTAATACTTCACCGTCAATGAATTAACAACAACGAATCAACTTCGCACTACCCCAATTGGTTTATACAAACCAATTTTACAACCAACCATACAACAACACGACATTTGCACCACCACAAATGGTTTACCCGAACTATGGCCAGTACGGCGTCGACGGTTCTTCAAGTCAACCTAACTTTAGCGTCGGCGGTTATGACATCCCATAAATTTCACATCTATGCTATGTGCTATGATTATATGAGTATAAGATTTGGCTAGAAATTTTTGCTTTCTATACCTTACTTGGTAAGATGAATTGTTTCTCACAACCTGGACTGCCACTTCAACATATTCCTATATGTTGTAAATACAATGTATATATATCAAGTCTAAGATCAAAAAGTAATTTAACAAGTACATTATAAATAAGAACATCTCAAATACAATTATGATGCCCTAATTTCCTTTAGAAACCATAGATACCCTTTAAATGAATTGTAAACTCAAGAATGGTAAACTATGAATTGATAACAAATATGAATAAGTCATTATGGATTATAAACAAGTTATAAACTACATTATCACTAGTACAAAATGTGGAATACGTCACACATCCTGACTTTTGAACAGTCACACTCTCAGATATGTATGTGACAAAACTCACTAGAATCAAATACACAGCCACACTTGAACTCCTTATATGTGACTATTTAGATTTTTCGTTGTCACGCATATGAGTATTGATGTGACTAGGCGTATGTGCTAATTTTACCAGGTCCATCTAGCCACGCACAATTTTACACGTGTGACATAATGCAAATTAGTTTGAAGTATCAACCACACTATACATACGTATATGTGACAATTATTTGTTATACACTTGAACAATGTGACCACACTTCATGTTTTGTCACGTGAGTTAATTGTATATGTGGCTAAATCATATATCCTCATTTGTCACATATTATTTAAACGTGACTTCGAATTTTTGCTCAATACTTTACCACATATGAATTTTTAGTGTGTGACAACTGAAAAGTAAGTTTGAAACGTTAGTCTCCTATAACTATAAGAGTGACCAAGAGTCATATCTGGTCACACTAAACCGCCCTACGATCATGTGACTAACTGCTTTACAATAGTCACACGATGACACAAATGTGTATCTAAATTATATTTATGGCCACTTTATAATGTGATTATGAGTGACCAATACATTCAAAACAGTCACATGTGAAATAGTCGCGTCACTATGTTTGAGAGCAAAATGTGATCTCAAACTTTATGTTAGTTACATTTACTGGTTGTGTGTCAAAATTCATGATGATATACGTGGTCACATGAAGTGTTTGTTTACGTGGCTAAATTATAGGGATGTTTTGTCATACATTATTTAAGTATCACCAAAATCATGTATATTTGGTTAGATAATATATTTTTGTAACTAAAACTTATTTATATAAACTAAGTTAATATTATAACTGGATAGTTGTAATCCCATTAAAACCATATACTCACAATCCCATCAATGGTAAAAATCAAATATATGGTTGATGTTATTAGTTTTCACTATTATATGTATGCATGATTTTCATCTAAAACATTGCATATTGTATTATTGCTGTAAAGTTTCAAAGATTATAAATGTCTAACTTTGTCGAAGTGACTCTAATAACCGACTACAATGTATATATGCAAGATGATAATGGACAGATTGGTATGTACTCATGTTTTTAAATTCTGCATTCATGTTTATGTGCTATTTGTTACATTGGAAAACTGTAAAAATCTTGGTTTTAGTATGAAAACTGCATACTTAATAATTACATTCATTATTTGCATTAAATCTGTATTAGGCGTGTGACCTTTGATCTTCACTTTCAAGGTGTATAAAATTGAACCATTCCAACAACATCAATCACATATCTAAAAAATTATTTCAAAATATAGTGTTTGGATTATTTTGCAAAAAAAAAAAAATGAAGTCTGCAGTCAAAAGATCTGCAAGTGAAGCCAACATTGAAAGTTCCCCTAAGGTCGACAACAAGTAAGTCTATTTTTAATTAACTTAGTTTGGAATCAATCCAATTTATATATATGTAATTGCTAATTAATAAGTATATGTGTATCAGGAAACAAAGAAGGGAATACGAACATGATGGTGCCACGAACAAAATTGTTGACGCTGATAATCAAGTGAGTTTGAGTGCAGATAAAACAAAGAATGATAGTCGTTGGGTTTGGGATGATGTTCCTGATGAATGTTACTACCCCCTGGAAGCTGAATATAAAAAATCTTGGGAAAAGGAGATTGAAGAAGAGGCTAGGGTTGAAGCAGACCGAAAACAACGTGAAGATGAGTTTAGAGAACGTCTTGAAGCTGAGTTGAGAGAAAGACGTGAAGCTGAGTTGAGAGAACAGCGTGAAGCTGAGTTGAGAGAAGCTGATGTAGTTGGTAGTCCATTTGAAGAAGAATATCCGTCTGAGCCTGAGGAAGAAGAATATGAAGTAGACGATATAGAGAATATTGATTATGATAACCTGCATTTAGCTTTTAGTGGTGAGAAATCACCTAAATTGTGATTTTTAATTTGAAATTATATCACCTCTATGATGTTTAGGGTATTTATGTTATGTTTAATGATCGCATTTTTTGTTTTCAGTTCAAACTAATTCATATAATACTGATTCCAACAAGAACCAAGTTAGAAAAGTAAAAACTTATCTGAACTCAATAACCAGACAATCAACTTCAATCACAGCATATGTCCTCACAAATATGTATCCATAAAATGCAACCAACAGAATGCATAATTGCAAATAGCATGCACCTAAAACATCCATTAGTCCAACTACATGAATCCAGAATATGATCGCATAGATAAACATAAAAAACAAACAAAAAAATTCATAACATTATCTCTGCTACTGAGCATTATAACAACCTGCTAATTCACTATGTAGGGGTCAAACACATACTTAAATAACAAAAATCTCACTATTCATACGAGTACCTAGCATGTATCTTACCCAAGTGTTTACTTACAACTATAAATTATGCCATCTTCATATGCTGCATTTGCCTAGAAGTACACAACACCAAAAATTGATAGTAGAATTTGTTAAAGGGAAACCACACTAAATAAATCATGCTGAGAACACACAGAAATATAGCATAACCAATTAAACGGATGAACAAACTATTGATTGAAATTTATTTCATCTGATCTAAAAAATTAGGATGTTCCATTAAAAAAAATTAACATGACATATATAGATCGATTACAGTTTCGGGTGTCTTTTCAAGATCAAATGCTACATGTAACTCGTCATAATCCCAAGCCTCTTTTTCCTCGGCTTCCTTGTCATAATCTGCCTTTGGTTCGTACGAATCATATTCTTCAAGTCTTCGTATAGCATCAATTTCTTTCCAATGCTATTCCATCCGTCATAATATGCCTCTGTTTGTACGGATCCTCTTCTTCAAGTCTTTGTATAGCAGCATTTTCTTGCCAATGCTATTCCACGATCCGTTTATTAGCCGCTTTTATCCTCCTATATTAAAAAAAGATAGATTGAAGTTCAACATAACCGGAGCATCCACTCAAAACGTACCTGAATAATTCATGTAATTACAAAGTCAAATGTCACGGATAGCTGAAAAATACAGTTGTCGATAGTATATACCTAGAAATACAGCCCGTTTGCTCTTGAAGGTAGATATCCCCATGATTCCCCCTTTCTTGTGAACGTCGTCTTCTTGCCCATTAATGGAATCCAAAATAGCATATATAGATGCACCAACAGTTTTTAGTTTATCCTTTTTATGTACGGACCTCTTACTTGCCCTTCACATTCGCTTTTTCATGGGTATCAATAGTATCAACTAAATCATCCAATTTGGTGTTTAATGAGCGACCCTTTTTTTTCTGTTGACTAGTCAAAGTTTCTACTTCCCACTTCTCACTTTTGACGCATCTTTGGGTAGCAAATGTTCCGGGTCATCACTCTGAATATACTCTCACTTTCACTATGAATTTAGTATCTGAATATAATCCACACTTGGATCAATCCGGATACTCAATGCATGAATCTGTCCACACATAGACGAATCCATATACTCAAACTGAAATAGAGTACTCAGATACTGAAAATGAAACTAAAAGTGAGAGTATTCAAAATGATGACTCGGATCATTTTCTACCCCTAGAAGCGCCAAAAGTGGGAGCTGGGAACGAAAACTTTAACCAATTAACAGAAAATAAAAGAGTCGCTAAGTAAAGACAGAAATGGTGTATTTATTTGATGCTATTGATAGAAATGAAAAAGCGAATGCGATGGGCAAAGTAAGAGGTCCGTACATATTTAGGATAAACTAAAAATTGTTGGTGCATCTATAGATGCTATATTAGATTCCATTATTGGGCAAGAAGATGACATTCACAAGAAAGGGGGAATCATGGAGATATCTACCTTGAAGAGGAAACGGGCTATATTTCTAGGTATATGAGAACCATGATAATAAAACAACACATTCCAATTGTGAAAATGATTTTCAGTTCAAACTAATTCATACAATGACGATTCCAACAATAAAAAACTGAGAAAAGTATAAACTTATCTGAACTCAATATCCAGAATAGATTCTTCTGAAAATTAGCATAAATCGACATAGCATATTGTCTATGCTCAACCATCTGAATAACCTCTTTTGCAGCTTCAATAATACCCTGCAAACACAAGAATTTATCATTATCATGGTCCAACTTAATACCATGCAGCTACAAGAAAATTATATTATTACCCTTATACATCCAACCAACCAACCATTATTTAACCAACTAAAATAGTTCTTACTATCTGGCATTACGTCACACTAATCTAACATGTTGAACCTGGGTTGTATCTAAGAAACTCGGAGGCATATGACCACCACATTCCATAATGATCCTCTAAACAACTCTCATACTGATTTAAACCTTTCATCTTGCCCCTCCTAGCCTCACTTATATTATTTCTTTAAACTTAGGAAAGTACTATCATTTTGCATCTAATATGCCCACAACCTGAATGAACAAGTCCTTTCAGTCTTGCCTTTACAACATTTAGCATGTATTAAAAGGTTTAGTGTCACTCGTACTAAAATAAGTTAACCATTTAACCAAAACTTGACAAGGCTATCACTAAAAAAATAATTAACCACCTAACAAACATCAACACACAAACCGGGATGTTAAGCTTCAAGTTTTAACAAAAAACACACATCCCAACTGAATCAAACTACACTAAACCCAAACACAAATTTATTAATTTAAATTGAGAAACCCTAATTTTACACTACAAAAAATTAGGGAAAAACAAAAACCCATTAATAAAAACCCTAATTTAATCTAAAGAAAACTATATTAACGAAAGTATAATTGTTAACCTATCAGTGGCAATGATGTACGCACCATGTTGTTCAAGAAACACGGCAAGATGAAATAACACACCAATATGAAACATCCTTAAATAATACAGCAAGTTAATTTGTTAACCCATGAGTATTGGTTGAATTGTCTTAAATGGAATGATTTAGTTTTGGGTGAAAAACCTGGAGGGATAAGGATAAGGATATTAATATGATTATTATTAATATTAACGTTATTAATACTTCTGAATTATATAGGGAAAAGAGCAAACTGTGTTGTTGTGAAAATTGAAGGTCGTGGGTTCGAGTCCCATACCTTGTTTTTTGTTTTGTTTTTTAAAGTACAATAAACCCCAATAAGCAATTGGCTTATTAGCTGTTTGTATAATCAATAAAAACAATTTAAAACACATACACAATCACATATCACTAAGAACAAGTAAAATGAAATGGTTGAAAATAGGTTAAACCAAAGTTGTTTTGCTAATTTTGGGCTTATAGTTAAGATGAAAAAAAGTTTTTAAACCACCTAGTAGACCTAAAACAGAGAAAGAATATATTATAAAATACCTAAAAATCAGAAATCAAATCTTACAACCTATTCTAACCTAAACTAAAGCTGCTGATGCAAACCCTTAAGTACTATTAAGGTTTTTGACTGAGCTTATGAGACTGTCTCAAACACCCTTTAGGCTTTGGCTAAGCAAGTTTCATTAAGGTGCAATTAATCAGTGGGTGACATTTGATGTAAACACAATCAACACACAATTTACACACGTACCAATGATGATTGTACATTCTAGGAACTTCAAAAAATTAATTGCATGCATGAATGTGCATTGGTTGTAGGCAATGTAGGTTACCTCTTCATATTCTACCCTTGGGGTATATAAACAAGGATTATCTAATGGAATTAATAAAAAAACAAATAACAAAAAACTAATTACATACACATACAATTTCGATTATCTCAAATATGGCTTCATCATCCAAAAGAACGTTTGCTGCTGCTGGATTTGAAGATACCAGTTGTGCCATTGGAAACAAGTTTGTAACTGCATTTTTTTTCTTCTGAATTTTGTATTTTTTTTATGAATTAGTACTATCTGCAGGTACACTATCATGTTACAGGAAACCTTGTGTGGAGAGAACAAAAGTTAAAGTAGATTAAGATGGAAACTTCCCTATTGTTGCTCCTTATTATTATCCTTATGACGAATACAGTTACTACGTTGAGGAAGCTCTCGAACAACGACAATGGAAGATTGAAGCTGAAGAAAAAGCCCGGCTCGAACAATAGCCCCATAGGGAGGATGTAGCTTCAAAAAGAAGGAGACAAGAGGAGCAAGAACAACGTGAGAGGGAGGAAGTTGCTTCCTTTAGAAGGAGGCAAGAGGAAAAGCGCTAGAGGGATGAAGCTTATAGGAGGCAATTGGAGGAAGAAGATCAAATAATTGATGATGATGTTTACGACTCTGAGCAGGAAATTGAAGAAGAAGAAGCTGAATTCCAAGAGTCTTATGATTACGATGAACTTCATTTGCCTTTTGATCCTGAAAAATCTCCCAAGTGGGATTAATCAGAAAAAATGAATGAATGTTTTTATTTATAAACTTTAATCCTTAATTTTATTGAATTGAATTATGTTTCCTAAGTTTTCATCTTGTGTTTTTTATGTTGCTTAATTTGTTTCACATTTTTTTCATTTTCAGTATGATTAATAATTATGCACAATGTTTGAACTAGAATAAGCAAACATCATATTAATTCATGGATAAATACTATCTGTGAAGAATGGACTAGCAGTGCTTACCTTATTACCACTGTTAGTGTTGTTTCCCTTGTAACTTTAAATTTTAGGATTTATAATTTTGTAGCCTATATATGTGCTTTAATCTGGTTTTTTTTAGATTATTATTTGCACATTATAGCTTATTATCCTCCCACAAGCAAGAGTAGTAGTAATTGTCCAAGATAAAAAAAAATTCAAAAAATTCAAAAAAGTATCAAGCCTGGCTCGAACCCATGACCTATCAGATAAGGGTTCGGGGTTTTACTAGTGTGCTAGTACTCTCTGTTTGTTTAAGAGTCATTCCATTGTATATTTAATAGTTTTTGGTTTCCTCTTTGTTTAAATAATCCGTGACTTAATAAGTCGTTTCTAGCTTATTGAGATAAGCAGGGATCTTTTATTTATTTTTCCTAGAAACTTCACATTATTTAGGACTTTTTGTGTAAATTTCAGATTTTTCCCTCTAAATTTAATAACTTCTAATTATTTTTCTTTTATGTTTTTATTTAAGTCATTTAAAAATAAGAAATTAGTTTTTGTACACGAGATATGAGTCGATCGGGTAGCGTTTCATATTATATGAGTCGATAGGGTATCGTTTCATATGATATGAGTCGATCGGGTATTGTTGTACAAGATATGAGTCGATATAGTATCGTTGTATACCATATAAATGGAAAGGGTGTCGTTTCACAAGGTATGAGTCGATAGGGAATCGTTTTACAAGATATGAGTCGATAGGATATCGTCGTACAAGATATGAGTCGATCAGGTATCATTTCACATGAAATGAGTCGATCGGGTATCGTTTCACATTATATGAGTTGATCGAGTATCGTTTTACAAGATATGAGTCGATGGGGTATCGTTTCACATGATATGAGTCGATAGGGTATCATTTCACATGATATGAGTTGATCGGGTATCGTTGTACAAGATATGAGTCGATATGGTATCGTTGTATACCATATAAATCAAAAGGGTATCGTTTCACATGATATGAGTCGATAGGGTATCGTTTTACAAGATATGAGTCGATAGGGTATCGTTTTACAAGATATGAGTCGATTGGGTATCGTTTGACAAGATATGAGTCGATAGGGTATCGTTGTACAAGATATGAGTCGATAGGGTATCGTTTTACAAGATATGAGTCGATCGGGTAGCGTTTCATATTATATGATTCGATAGGGTATCGTTTCACATGATATGAGAAAATAGGGTATTGTTTCACATGATATAAGTCGATCGGGTATCGTTGTACAAGATATGAGTGGATATGGTATCGTTGTTTACCATATAAATCGAAAGGGTATCGTTCACATGATATGAGTCGATAGGGTATCGTTTTACAAGATATGAGTCGATAGGGTATCGTTGTACAAGATATGAGTCAATTGGGTATCGTTTTACAAGATATGAGTCGATCGGGTAGCGTTTCATATTATATGAGTCAATAGGGTATCGTTTCACATGATATGAGTCAATAGGGTATTGTTTCACACGATATGAGTCGATCGAGTATCGTTGTACAAGATATGAGTCGATATGGTATTGTTGTTTACCATATAAATCGAAAGGGTATCGTTTCACATGATATGAGTCGATAGGGTATCGTTTTACAAGATATGAGTCGATAGGGTATCGTTGTATAAGATATGAGTCGATAGGGTATCATTGTACAAAATATGAGTCGATAGGGTATCGTTGTATAAGATATGAGTCGATAGTGTATCGTTGTACAAGATATGAGTCGATAGGGTATCGTTTTACAAGATATGAGTCGATCGGGTAGCGTTTCGTATTATATGAGTCGATAGGGTATCGTTTCACATGATGTGAGTCGATAGGGTATTGTTTCACATGATATGAGTCGATCGGGTATCGTTGTACAAGATATGAGTCGATATGGTATCATTGTTTACCATATAAATCGAAAGGGTATCGTTTCACATGATATGAGTCGATAGGGTATCGTTTTACAAGATATGAGTCGATCGGGAAGCGTTTCATATTATATGAGTTGATAGGGTATCGTTTGATATGATATGATTCGATCGAGTATCGTTGTACAAGATATGAGTCGATATGGTATCGTTGTATACCATATAAATCGAAAGGGTGTCATTTCACATGGTATGAGTCAATAGGGTATCGTTTTACAAGATATGAGTCGATAGGATATCGTTGTATAAGATATGAGTCGATCGGGTAGTGTTTCACATGATATGATTCGATAGGGTATCGTTTTAAAAGATATGAGTCGATAGGGTATCATTGTACACAATATGAGTCGATCTGGTATCCTTTCACATGATATGAGTCGATAGGGTATAGTTGCACACGATAGTACACGGATACACATGATATTAGACACATTATATTCGTTCATTTTTTTTATGATCGATTGCTTATGTTCATTTAAGGTTCTTTTAGTTACTTAATGAACGATCTTAAAATGTATATATAGTACATTTTTTTATATAGTTACAAAATTTTAAAAATATTTCTTTTTTTAAAATTTCTAAGTTCTAACCCAAATTATCATCCCGCCTAATATTTCACTTTAGCCCGCCTAACATTTTCACCAAAATTTAAACTCTCAGGGATCTATCCACATTTTTTTACACACTTAGATCTATTCATAAAAAACCACCACCCCAAATTCAATTTCAAACCTTCCACTGGCACACCACTAGCATCTCATTCATCAAAGCAGTGACATGAGTGAGCCTACTCAATTAGGTAACTAATTTTAGTTATTTATGTGTTAGCATAGTGTTGAATCGGTGAATAAATTTTTGATGAACTATGGTGATTTAGGGCGTGTTTGTTTCTAAGGGTGTTATCGGGTCGGGTTATCTGGTCTTATTGGGTCGGGTTTTTAGGTTTTGCTTGTCGTGTGGTGCCTCATTCAATCAAGCTTGCGCTAGAAAACATAATCATTGATTGGTTATTGCTCCATCAGGTATGAGAACATTGAGTTTTATTGTGTTTTTAGAAATTAAGTAATGACACAGAATATCAAATGCAAAATTGAATTTGTTATTGATGCTTTTTATACTGCAACTAGGATAAAGTTTGTGACTTCATAAAAAGTGTCTACGTGGATAAGAAGTTTTTCTCATCAAAGGCGTCTGTAAAACCTTCTAGAGATACGCTGGTAGTATGCTTAACCAGTTCCATACAGACTTCAAACAGATATGTGTTATTTACCGTACTAACTTTTACAGTTTTGGTAATCGTTATTTCAGAACAACAGAAACAATGAGGATGATACGAGACGAGCTAGTTCATATCATTCTTACTCTCAGAGTCCACCATATGCTTATCAATACGAAGAACGTGTTATGGTAAACAAGCTCCTGCACTTACTAAAAAACCTGGCTCAGACAGAGGAATGTTCAGGTTTCTGAGTACAAGTCGTCTTAGTGATCACATGCAAGAGGACAGGATTGCAAATGAAGGGTCTAATCATCAAGCTTCAGATTATTTAGTGAGTAAGGGACTGCTTTATTTGAATTCTTCAAAAAATGAAACTGAAATTTATCTTAAATTAAAATGAACTAATATATTGTTGATAAAGTACTTACTCCTTAATGTCTATGACCTGATGTTGGTGATCAAACCATTTTGGTAATTCTGGCTTTGTGCCATCAAGTAACTAATATATATGTACTCTCTTATTCTAGGACTTTGCTGTAAAACTTTCAGAATTTAGGTTGGCGATACCTAGCCCTAAAATAGAGGATTCACATGTTAGCACACAACTTATTGGAACCTTGGGTTATTGAGATCCAGTGTATGCTGCAAAAGGTATGTTTATAACAATGTAGAATGAGGATGATAGGGCTTTAAGTGGTGTACCCCTGACTGCATTGTGCTATGATATGGAACCACGATCACTCATATCAGGAGAGATCAAAGTGTAACTGTAAGTTATGTGCTATCAGATTGTAGGAGCAGGTTACGTTTTAGTTAGACTTGCATTTTTGATGTATGATATCTTATGTTGCAGGTAATTTCCAAGCTTAAAGCCGAGTCATATGCCACGGAGAGCAGATTTCTGGCATTACATACAGGTTAATTTCTTAAGAGAGATCCAACTATTTAAGATCGAAGATGGGATAAAAGTGGCAAAGAGATTGCTAGATGCATACTTCGCTTTATTCCTATACTTAATTAAATGAATAAGAAGTTGTTGCTTGATTTCTGTAGCATCTTCCTTGAGTCAATGAAGAAATACCTTTGTTAGATGAAGCAACCTTAGATCATCAGAGGCTACTTGCCAGGTACAAGGAAAAATTATTATTCGTAAATGTTTATTATATCTCATGCAACATGTATACATCCATCTCCCAATTTTGCCACTAATAGTCTATTAGTATCATGAAGTTTTGAGATTCTATTCCTTTTACATGCTACAATTGTACCAGTTAGTAGATTCTAAACTTGAACAAAGTTGTATTTCATTTCCGAGTTTTGAGCTCTGTTGGATCAAGCATCTAGCTTTTTTTATTTTCTTGTTCAAGTTTATAACTAGGTGAACAATATGAAATTTTATCAATGACATGAATTGAGTGAGTTACCATGCTAATTATGTTGCTGACTCACTGTTGGACTGTCTACTCCCCGAGTGCAGGCCCATACATGCTAGGTGGACCACCTAATTGCGGTCATAAACCTAGTATTCATCCTACTGCATATCCAATGCCTCGGTCTATTCCACCTTATCATCTCGTAGAGTACATGGACCTATGTTGTCACAATTGCTTTTGCTTTTGCTGTTTGCACATAAGAAATTCATATGTTGTTAACAAGAGCAATGCAGCAGGTAATTAAACTTATCATTTGTTTACTTAAGATCAATTATCACCTTGTTGTTTGTTTACTTGTATTAAAATTAGGCAGTAGTTTAGAACGTATAAGTCTTTTATCTGGTCCTTGTACAATGAGTGTACACATGACACTTCGTTGACGAGTTTATACTAAAATCTGATGTTAGCAATAATCTTTTTCAATTTTCCCTTATTTGTAGAAAGTGTCAAAAAGGCTAAAAGGAAATATGCTTAGAAAGCCATAAGTGCAATTTCCAAATAGGAGTGTAGCTCATATGGTAGAGCGCTCGCATTACATGCAAGAGGCACGGGGTTTGATTCCCCGCACTTCCTTATTAATATTGTTGGTCACTGTTTTCTTAGTTTGCTGTGTCACTAAATAATACAGAACGCCACACAAACCTTAATTTTCATGTGACCATGTGGAAACAATAGTCACACAAACACATATTTGATTGATCTAAGCAAGCATACGGTCACACTTCTTAACACCATTAGCCACTTTATGATTCATTGTAGGTGACAAAATAAACCCAAAGCCAATGGTATATGTGACTAAACATTACAGAACGTCACATAATCATAAATTGTATGTGGCTATTTGATATCAATAGTCATACAAAACACACTTTTGATGAACTAGACAAGCATATGGCCACACATTTTAACAAAATACACGCTATATGTAACACCCCATTTTGATAAATGGAATGTCACGCGTAATTATGACGTGTCATCAAAGCATGCAAGGTAATATGTAGTAAAACATACATGACCATAGGGAAAACCGGAATCAAACATCGGTTCCCAAACATAAGCCCAAAACATAACAAAGTAAATGAACTGAATGAAAGACTAAACAAGCCTAAATATATGAAGGAAACAGGAGAAGAAGTCTATGGCAGCTTCCATCCTATGCATGTCCTCCAAATGCTCGAGTCTTGGGTACCTGCCGTTTTGGGACATGGAAAGGAAAGTAACGGCTGAGCAAAACGCTCAGTGCACGGATATACAATATAGCATGAAATAGGATAAGCATGTAACATATAACAGCGGAAGACTAAGTTCTGAGTAGACTGGTTAAGTATTGAGAAAACTGGTTTTATAGTTTGAAAAGCCTTATGTTTATCTTGTGAAAACTGTTTTAACATATATATACCATAGCCCATATAGGTCATGAAAAGGTCACGTGCATGAATACTTGGAGGGGTGACCTCATCATGCTGATTAGAGGGGATGCCTCTAATCAATATACTGGTTTGGGTAGGAGGGATCAACTCCTTGTGAAGGGTGCAAGGCACACACCACATTCACCATGATAAACTGAATAAAACTTGTAACTAGGATGCACCCATATGCCCCACCTGATATAATAATATAGCCAAAACTGAAAGGGACGCCACGAGAAATCACTCCGCCGTGGGGAAGTCATAACATCGGTGCCTCCAATGCTATGGTTATGGTACCTCCATAACTAGGTGAAACTGGTCATGCTTGTATATGGCTATAGATTATGCTAAATTAACATAAGCAGTTCAAAACAATAAAAAAATGCTGGGGAAAACAGTTGGCTGCATACGGGGAAATCCTAATAAGGAAAGAATGTCCATACTGAAAGGACGGGAATCCGTACCTCAAGTCCAGTGAATGAACGGAAGAAAGACTCCTACTTCTGGATCACTAACGCTACATGAATACACACGTGTATAAGTATCGATTTACTGATTACGTACTGGGTTTTATGTCTCAATTTAACTGACTTGGTATGTTTTAGGTCATGGTTCACTGTTTAAAGCCTTAAACTGTGTTTATCTTGTATTCTGATTAATCCGTTTAAGTATTACTGGTGTTTCATGTATTATTATACTTACTGTGTAATAATAAGTAACTTTCCAAAAATAGCAGGTTTCCAAAAATAGAAAGTTTCCAACAATAGAAAGTTTCCAAAAATAGAAAGTTACCAAAAATAGAAAGTTTCCAAAAATAGAAAGTTTCCAAAAATAGAAAGTTACCAAAAATAGAAAGTTTCCAAAAATAGAAAGTTTCCAAAAATAGAAAGTTTCCAAAAATAGAAAGTTACCAAAAATAGAAATTACTGCTTAAAATAGATTAGTTTCTAAAAATAGAAAGTTTCCAAAAATAGATCAGCTGCCTTAATTAAATAAGTTTCCATATATAGAAGGTTTCCATAATTAGATTAGCTGCCTGAAATAGATATATTTCCATATATAGAAGGTTTCCATAATTAGATTAGTTGCCTTTTTTAATTAAGTTTCTATAAATAGAAGTTTCCATATTTAGAATTAAGCTGGTTACATAAGCTAACATATAAGTCTAAGTGTTTATAAGCTGATTTCTTAAGTCATATGATATAGTGTATAGTTTAATTATTATTTCATGTATTTTAATTAAACTATAGGTTAAGCATTTTTATTAAAGTATAACATGTTTTAATTAAAGTGAAATGAAATACTTAGGTTAAAATGTGTATTATTATTATTAATAATATAACCTAAGTCATGTCTAAATTAATTAATTATAGGCATGTTTTAAATAATTAATTAATTATAACTTATAACATAAAATACTTAGGTTAAATTAATGTCATGTTAAACTAATAATTAAAATAACCTAAGCCATGATTTAATTAATATTTCATGTTATTAATTAATTATATCCTAAGTTCATAATTCATAAAAAAATTAACATGTAGCATAAAGCATGATTTAACCAACGAACCATGAATCGGGCATGAACTCGACACCGTACCCCGAGCCAAACTCGGGGTACGTGTGCCCCCTTGCTGCCGTGGGTCCCACATGAGCCAACCAAGACCAAAAATGGTCTTGGTGGTGGCGGCTAAAAAGAAACCGAACCCTCCCCCGGGTTGATAAAACTAGGCGGCCAAAAACAAACACCCTCTTTTAACAACCTTTGATTTTAATTAACCCCAAAACATGTTAGATCTATGATTAATTACCATGTTTTAATAAGAAAACAATAACATGTTCATGAACATAAACAAAGATTCAAAAGAATTAAAAAGAAGGGTTTAAAAAGATATACCACTATGTAGCTTGGAAAAGGATGAACAAACACGGATTAAAGCAATGATTTTTAAGATCAAAATCAACCAATCACCCTCCTATGGTGATCTTAGGGTGGCGGCATAAAGAGGAGCAAAGGAGGAGAAGAGAAACTTTTTTAGGGTTTTTGTTTATTTTCTTGAAAAAGTGAAAAATGAAGTGAAAAGTTACATAACCCCCCTTTTCTTGTAAAAAGTCCATGGGCTAAGCCCATTATGGTATATGTGCCGTGGGTATGGGGGCCCCACATGGGGTACCCGTACCTTTCTCGTGTCCCGATGTTTCGTGTTCGTTCGTGGTTAAACGTGTTCGTGTCTGAAGCGTTTCTGTTTGTTTTATCATGTAGTTATCGTAATCTTAACGCTCGTAATTATATTATATGTATTTACGTAATTATTCTAGTTCGTATTTTAAATGGTGATCATGATTTAATTATGTTCACGTGACATATTTATTAACTGTTTATCATGAGTTCGTACGTAATCGATACTTGTCATGTCATACACGTATGCACTTGCTTGATTATTAGCACATGGATGTGATCAATACTAAATGAGGTAAGTTTTAATCTAGGACGTACGATCTTAAAGGCACTATTCATGGTAAAAGCATGCGGGTTTTACAATTCTTCCCCCCTAAAAAGAATAATTCGTCCCCGAATTATAGATAAAGTAAGCTGAAAAGAAGTAACATACCCGAATCAAACTGGGAAAGGTATGCAAAATAACGGAAATGAAGGTGACATGGTAGAAGGGAACATGGAACGTGACATGTCCTGAAAAGACATGGAACGTGACGTGACTGAAAGGACATATCTAATCGATAAGAGAGAAAATGGATAAGAAGTCCGGATGAACTTGTCCGTTTCTAAGTGGCCTCCCTCTTGGAACGGTTCCTTCAGAAGATCCTGACACTAATGATAAATCTTGGTCCTCATGACCTTGACTTGGAATACGAAGAAATTCTTGGTTATCAACGGAAGGTAGATCCCCTACATTCGATCGAGGAAAATAAGAGTTAACGTGCAAGGGTAGCTGAAACGTTACGATGCAAGACAATCTGACTTAACTGATAATTAGAAACGATGCGCGTAGTACGTGAAAATTTTTGAACGTGATACGTGAAAAATTTTGAACGTGCTACGTGGAGATATGGCGAGTGTAGTATGAGTAAACCTATCGTGATCCATGATACGTGTAACATATCTTGATCATGATATGAGGAACGTGGAATGAACATGACATGTGAGACATATCGTGATCATAGAATATAATGGTGGTAACGCCAAACGCTACAAGGTGAGACGTGGAATATGACGTGAAACGTCTATCTGATGATGGAGAGTTATACTAAACTTGGGTCTGGTCTCACAAGTTCTTGCAAACTTCCCAGAATGAGAAAAGAAATGAACGTAAAATCGTAAGCCAAAATACGATCATGAACGTGAATAGTGTCATGAACGTGAGCGCGAAAGCAAGTCGTGGAATTAGAATGAAGACATGAAGTAAGTTAGGAGTACAATTACGAATCTTTGTCTGACCCGATAGCTGAGGGATTGCCAAGTGATCGGATGAGCCTTGGCTGGAACATGTTCGTTCAATCTGTTGGTTCTGAAATCCGTACGGATGTAAGGATTTTGCAGACTTGATCAAACTGTTGACAATAACCCAGATAGCATCATGCTTCTTCTGAGATTGTTGAAATCTGGTAACTAAAATCCATGGAGATCTTGTCCCTTTTCGATTCACAATTTCATAAGATGAAAACATCCCAGTTTGTTGGTGTCCTATCTTAACCTGTTGGTATGGCAGGTACATAGATATGGACGTAGCTGTATCCTGCTTCGTAGAAACTTGATACATAGAAGGTTGTGAAACTCTGAGTCTTTGAATCAGACTTCTCCTAGCGTAGGATTTCCTAGAACACCTAATGTAGTGTAGGGTTCTCTCCTTTACGCATAAGCAGAGTCATGGTAAGATTAACCGTAGGAACCCATGTGATTCAGCGTGTCACTGTAATGAAACAGAATTGATATTGGAAAATTTCTAGGGTAAAATTTCTCTTGGCAAGAATTTGCAACATAGTGCAGATATGGTCTTCCTGTTCTTCTCTAGGCTTAGAGGAAATCAGGTTATCCTCAATGAAAACGCTGATGAATTTGTTTAGGAGTTCATGGAAACTCAATTTATTAAGTCCATAATTCGGTTGGAGCATTGATGAGACTAATTCAAAATCATAAATCTAGCATGACCGAGTCGTGTACGAATAGCAGTCATGGACATGTCCTGCTTTTTCACTCATCACTGTTGGCAGCATGATCGTGAGTTCGATCTTGGAAAAGTGATTAACACCATACGGTTGATTGGACATGTTGTCAATATGTGGAGGAGAATAACTGTCATGAATGGTGATTTGTTTAAGTTGACGGTAGTCGACACATAATATCATGGTACTATCCTTCTCCTTGTAGGTTCTCCTGGAATGTATAGGAAGACTTTGGAATAATCAACTGGCTATGCGTAAAAGGACCTTAGTAGTCGTGTGTTACTGACAGCTAGAAAATTTTAGCAATATGGCTAACAAGGCACGTGCTTGAAAAGCATAGATAATTTGTACAGATTTTCCTAATGGAAAATCAAGCTGAATGTATTCAGGAGCCTGAACATTACTGTACATAATTATGAATCATAGCATGGTGTAGTGTTCATAGTACATAATTAGGATAAAATTCATCTCGTGTCTATCCGATGAAATGCGTTAGCAGCTTGGATCTTATCATTAAGCTGAAGGAAAACCTTCGTATGCGTGGGAATACGAAAGGCGTCCTTCATGGTTATGAATATATGAACTATGGTGAAAGAAATGAAAGTGACATAGGCAACGTGACAGTTCTCACTGATGTGCCGATAATGTTATTGAATTTCTTGTGGCCTGATTAATACCTGGCACAACAACATAGATATACCCTTGGAGGGTACCCTGAATTTCTTAGAAATGTTCCATAATTAGACGTGAGTCATGTGTCTTGACTCGTGTCTTGAGAAATGTGAGCGTGACATATGTCTTGACTGGTATCTTGACATGTGTCCTCAGAAAGTATACGTGAGACATGTGTCTTGACTGATGTCTTGACATGTGTCTCGAGATGTGAAGCAATTAGAACTACAAATATTAGGTTAATATGCCAGAATTGGCGGATCGGTTGGACTACTGATCATTTGTATGTCTGATCACGTCCGCGGCCAGAGCCTCGGTTGCGATTTCTAGGATATTTTCTGTCATGGTAGTGGTTACTATTGTCCTGTCTGTCAGTTCCATGACGGCCATTCTCATGACCGTGATTCATGTAACTATTTAGCTGAGTGGCCGGCTGGTGCCTGTTTGCACTCATATGGCTGAAATGACGGCCGAACGACGTGTGACATGTAACTATGAATTTGGGACAATGATTGATGGGAATTGTCTGATGGTGAAGCATCTTCTCGTCCAATTGCTTTGCTCCGACGCCTTGTCTTCGTCTTTCAGGATCTCCAGGTTGTGAACAGCATCAGCATCAGCATCTCGTAGCGTCTCCCAACATCAGCAGCATCAGCCTTCAGTAACATCTCCAAGCTATGAGCGGCATCGACAACCTTGTAGAATATCAGCAAGTGAACATACGCCTGAGATGATTTAGAATCGACTAGCGAATACTCGTGAAGTATTGCAAGTGGAATACACATGGATTAAGGTACATGTTATACACATGAAATACGGTACGTGGAATACACATGGAATGCACATGAAATGATCGGTATGGGCTCGATCATTTGTCATGATTTAAGGAAAGTAAACCGGTTAAACGGTTAGGAAAACCATCATGATAACCTGGCAGTATTAGCATAGACATCATTCTGGTTGCATAGAGAAACGCTAAAGTGTGGTTACACAAAATTCAACGATGATTTGCCTGACAGCATGATCAATGGAAACCAACCATGACTATCATGAAAGCATGATTCAAGAAATCTAACAATGTCTTGCAGGACAACGTAAATAACAAAAGAGGCGTGAAACATAATCAACATGAAGACAGAATTATCATGAGGAAACATGAAACCATCTATTACGAAGAAGTGTATAACATAATCAGCATGAAACTGAAGTTAACCATGACAGTATGAAGGCATACTTAACATAAAAACATAATAACTTATGATGGGACATGAAAAAAAAAATTTTATGCCAATTTAAATCATGAGAAAAATTTTATGCAAGAAAAACAGTGCATGAATGCGTAATGTAGTTTATAAAACCTTTATATGTGCGAGGGAACGCCTATGGGTCGGTTCCAAAACAAAAGACATGGCGAGGGGACTCCTATGGGTCGGTCCCAAAGTTAAAAGTTTCGATAAAAGCACATGCGACTAAATAGGGCCAGTCCTGTACCAACCATTACTTAGTCAAAATTCCTGCAACAGATGACATATGATATGAATGCATGAATGCATGAAACATAATAATTAAAAGTCATTGTCAAAACTTAACAGAAAAAAATTTTATGTGAAAATTATGAACTACTGGGGTCAGTCCACATCGTCACAGTTCACGAGGAACATCATGCATAGACATTGACACATAACTAAGTATGGGTGACGGTTGTTCATTCCATATTAGTAAGACGATACTGGTGAAAACATCATGGTGAAAACAACAAGGTGCTGAAAACGTCATGGCTAAAACAAAAAAAGTGCTGAAAACATAATGGTTAAAACAACAACGCGCTGAAACATCAATACGTGGAATAACAATCGTTGGCTTAGGAAGTTCCTGGTGACTACCCACTAGTCACAGGTCGAGTTTTAGAGCCTACAGGTCGAAGCCTTGGCTCTGATACCATAATTGTAACACCCCATTTTGATAAATGGAATGTCACACGTAATTATGGCGTGTCATCAAAGCATGCAAGGTAATATGTAGTAAAACATACATGACCATAGGGAAAACCGGAATCAAACATCGGTTCCCAAACATAAGCCCAAAACATAACAAAGTAAATGAACTGAATGAAAGACTAAACAAGCCTGAATATATGAAGGAAACAGGAGAAGAAGTCTATGGCAGCTTCCATCCTATGCATGTCCTCCAAATGCTCGAGTCTTGGGTACCTGCCGTTTTGGGACATGGAAAGGAAAGTAACGGCTGAGCAAAACGCTCAGTGCACGGATATACAATATAGCATGAAATAGGATAAGCATGTAACATATAACAGCGGAAGACTAAGTTCTGAGTAGACTGGTTAAGTATTGAGAAAACTGGTTTTATAGTTTGAAAAGCCTTATGTTTATCTTGTGAAAACTGTTTTAACATATATATACCATAGCCCATATAGGTCATGAAAAGGTCACGTGCATGAATACTTGGAGGGGTGACCTCATCATGCTGATTAGAGGGGATGCCTCTAATCAATATACTGGTTTGGGTAGGAGGGATCAACTCCTTGTGAAGGGTGCAAGGCACACACCACATTCACCATGATAAACTAAATAAAACTTGTAACTAGGATGCACCCATACGCCCCACCTGATATAATAATATGGCCAAAACTGAAAGGGACGCCACGAGCAATCACTCCGCCGTGGGGAAGTCATAACATCGGTGCCTCCAATGCTATGGTTATGGTACCTCCATAACTAGGTGAAACTGGTCATGCTTGTATATGGCTATAGATTATGCTAAATTAACATAAGCAGTTCAAAACAATAAAACAAATGCTGGGGAAAACAGTTGGCTGCATACGGGGAAATCCTAATAAGGAAAGAATGTCCATACTGAAAGGACGGGAATCCGTACCTCAAGTCCAGTGAATGAACGGAAGAAAGACTCCTACTTCTGAATCACTAACGCTACATGAATACACACGTGTATAAGTATCGATTTACTGATTACGTACTGGGTTTTATGTCTCAATTTAACTGACTTGGTATGTTTTAGGTCATGGTTCACTGTTTAAAGCCTTAAACTGTGTTTATCTTGTATTCTGATTAATCCGTTTAAGTATTACTGGTGTTTCATGTATTATTATACTTACTGTGTAATAATAAGTAACTTTCCAAAAATAGCAGGTTTCCAAAAATAGAAAGTTTCCAACAATAGAAAGTTTCCAAAAATAGAAAGTTACCAAAAATAGAAAGTTTCCAAAAATAGAAAGTTTCCAAAAATAGAAAGTTACCAAAAATAGAAAGTTTCCAAAAATAGAAAGTTTCCAAAAATAGAAAGTTTCCAAAAATAGAAAGTTACCAAAAATAGAAATTACTGCTTAAAATAGATTAGTTTCTAAAAATAGAAAGTTTCCAAAAATAGATCAGCTGCCTTAATTAAATAAGTTTCCATATATAGAAGGTTTCCATAATTAGATTAGCTGCCTGAAATAGATATATTTCCATATATAGAAGGTTTCCATAATTAGATTAGTTGCCTTTTTTAATTAAGTTTCTATAAATAGAAGTTTCCATATTTAGAATTAAGCTGGTTACATAAGCTAACATATAAGTCTAAGTGTTTATAAGCTGATTTCTTAAGTCATATGATATAGTGTATAGTTTGATTATTATTTCATGTATTTTAATTAAACTATAGGTTAAGCATTTTTATTAAAGTATAACATGTTTTAATTAAAGTGAAATGAAATACTTAGGTTAAAATGTGTATTATTATTATTAATAATATAACCTAAGTCATGTCTAAATTAATTAATTATAGGCATGTTTTAAATAATTAATTAATTATAACTTATAACATAAAATACTTAGGTTAAACTAATGTCATGTTAAACTAATAATTAAAATAACCTAAGCCATGATTTAATTAATATTTCATGTTATTAATTAATTATATCCTAAGTTCATAATTCATAAAAAAATTAACATGTAGCATAAAGCATGATTTAACCAACGAACCATGAATCGGGCATGAACTCGACACCGTACCCCGAGCCAAACTCGGGGTACGTGTTCCCCCTTGCTGCCGTGGGTCCCACATGAGCCAACCAAGACCAAAAATGGTCTTGGTGGTGGCGGCTAAAAAGAAACCGAACCCTCCCCCGGGTTGATAAAACTAGGCGGCCAAAAACAAACACCCTCTTTTAACAACCTTTGATTTTAATTAACCCCAAAACATGTTAGATCTATGATTAATTACCATATTTTAATAAGAAAATAATAACATGTTCATGAACATAAACAAAGATTCAAAAGAATTAAAAAGAAGGATTTAAAAAGATATACCACTATGTAGCTTGGAAAAGGATGAACAAACACGGATTAAAGCAATGATTTTTAAGATCAAAATCAACCAATCACCCTCCTATGGTGATCTTAGGGTGGCGGCATAAAGAGGAGCAAAGGAGGAGAAGAGAAACTTTTTTAGGGTTTTTGTTTATTTTCTTGAAAAAGTGAAAAATGAAGTGAAAAGTTACATAACCCCCCTTTTCTTGTAAAAAGTCCATGGGCTAAGCCCATTATGGTATATGTGTCGTGGGTATGGGGGCCCCACATGGGGTACCCGTACCTTTCTCGTGTCCCGATGTTTCGTGTTCGTTCGTGGTTAAACGTGTTCGTGTCTGAAGCGTTTCTGTTTGTTTTATCATGTAGTTATCGTAATCTTAACGCTCGTAATTATATTATATGTATTTACGTAATTATTCTAGTTCGTATTTTAAATGGTGATCATGATTTAATTATGTTCACGTGACATATTTATTAACTGTTTATCATGAGTTCGTACGTAATCGATACTTGTCATGGCATACACGTATGCACTTGCTTGATTATTAGCACATGGATGTGATCAATACTAAATGAGGTAAGTTTTAATCTAGGACGTACGATCTTAAGGGCACTATTCATGGTAAAAGCATGCGGGTTTTACACTATATGTGACTAAACATAATAAAACTTCACATGATCTTAAACATCATGCGGCTATTGGATAATAATAGTCACACAAAATACACATTTATTTGACTTTCAACAACATATAACAAATTTTAAGCCACTTTTGTGTGACTAAACATTACACAACGTCACACAATCATAAACTTCTTGTGGATGTTGGATAACAATAGTCACATAAAACACACATTCACTAGATTTTAACAAGCATATAGTAACTTTTATTAGCACTTTAAGCCACTTTTGATTAAATTCTTTGTGACAAAATCCAAAAGAAAGATATAACGTGGGTGACTTTTTCATCTGAAACGCCACATTTTTATATACTTGTGTGGTCAAAAGACATGGTATAGTCACATAAAATACACATTCACTTGAATAACTCATTTAACATGTCACATATATCATCTATTTATGTGACAAAACTATAAACAACAGTTACTTTTAAAAAACATCCATGTGACTATAAATTATGTACAGTCACACATACTGATTAATCCAACAAAACTTCTGCCAAATTTGTCACACATAACCGGCTTTTGGTCACTCGTTTTTGCACAATAGGCCACTAATTCACAGCGACACCATAGGGAACCCTATGGTGGCACGACTTATAGTCACAAGGGACCCAAAAAAACGTTTGTGGCGAAAGACATATAGTCACGTATTTCAAGGGTGACATATAGCATTTTTTGTACTAGTGTATGAAGACATAATAATACCTAAGAATGGTAAGAACAAACTATACAAAGCTAAGTACATGTACATAATAGTCTATATCACCACCTAGAAACCTTTGGTAAACAATATTTTAGGCAATGTAATTACATAATATCTATGTACAAATATCAAATACAATATACTAAGTATAATCTACCATATATAGGAAAGGTAATTGATCACACTAATGTTCACTAATCCAAAGCTAATTACAAGTTAAGACCTAGTTACCAAGATTAACATATAAAATCCATTATACATTGAATTAGAGTCTAATATTTTGCCAGTATTTATAAAACTTAATTATGTATCTGATAGGTGTGTAAACACTCATCCTTTTTACCACTTAATTACAATAATAACCGAGCCAAAACGTGTATTTTATGTCTTTTATGTCGGAATTATGCGTGGTTTGTGTTTTTGTTGTGATTTAGGACGAAAAGGTGAAAGTGGAGAAAACACGGGCATTCACGGGCTTTTATTGAAGAAAACGATGAAAGACGAAGTCAAGAAGTCAAGAATGCAAAAAGAACGGAAGTCCAAGACCAATTCTGAAGATTTATCGAAGAAAAAGTCGAAAGACGGAAGTTTACTTAAAGCCGAAGAACTCAAGTCTATTTTATTGAAGAATTAAAAGACGAGTTCAAAGAAATCCCGAGCCAAAGTCATTAAAGTCCAAGATTAAAGAAGATTAAAAGGCTTAAGGACTAATGGTTCAATTAACAAGAGATTAAGAAGAGAAGGACTAAGCATGCAATTAAGGAGAAAGGAAAGAGGGGAGGAAGCTTCCTAAGCACCCCTTAATCCTCCCCTATAAATAGTCATTAGGATTAATCTTTTCATTTTTGTTGGCTAATAGTGACAATTAGTTCTTCCACTTTTAATTACCTTGTCATTTAATTACTTGTCAAATTTAAATACTTGTCTTGCACCTTAATTACCATTTAATTTCAAGTAAGTGTTCTTTTAATTCTTGTTATTATTTATCTTTATTGTTTGATCTCATCCTACCTTTCTTTAATCTTTCATTATTATGTTCATGTTCATGTTCATGTTCTTATTTTGATCAAAGTAGGTTTTGATTATCTTGATCTTTATAGTTAGTTTTGTTGTTTTGGATTGTTTGATTATCACTAATAGATGTTTATTTGTTAGTTTGATTTAATCTTGTGGTTGATTTTGCTTAATTTTTATCTAGATCGTGTATATTTCTTGTTCCCTGTTCTTCGGGGTGTTTGTTTGCTGTTACTGTATCTTCCCAGAAGATATTCCGAATAGGAAAATTATTCGGGATAGGTCAAATATTCTGAATAGGAAAATTATCCGGGATAGGCCAAATATTCTGAATAGGGAAATTATTCGGAGCATTAGTCCAATGGGTGGAGCTCTTGTGCTTGAGTCAAATGACCCAAGTTCAATTCTCATCCTTGGCATTTGTTTCAAATAGGTACCCGCCTCCGTAAAACCTATGGGCACACTGGAGAGACTTTGTGGAATAAGAGATCGAGGGTCGAGTCTCGGCTTGTCTCACTCCAGGTGTTGCTCCTCTGGGCCAGGAGAGTTGCCGGAGCTATTCCTTGTGGGGTGGACAATGGCTGGTGCCAAAAGGCACCCGGGGTTAAGGTGTTCCCGCCAATCTTCACCTTTTTGTGGAATTTGGGATAGGCCAAATATTTTGAATAGGAAAATTATTCGGGATAGGCCAAATATTCTGAATAGGAAAATTATTCCGGATAGGGAAATTATTCCGAATAGGGAAATTATTCCGAATAGGGAAATTATTCCGAATAGGGAGATTATTCCGAATAGGGAGATTATTCCGAATAGGGAAATTATTCCGGATAGGCCAAATATTCTGAATAGGGAGATTATTCCAAATAGGAAGATTATTCCGAATAGGGCAAACATTCCGAATAGCAAGAATATTCCGGATAGAGAAGGTATTCCGGATAGGCAGATTATTCCGAATAGACCAATATTCCGAATAGAGAGGATTATTCCGGATAGGTGACATATTCCGAGTAAGCCATTTATTCCGAATAAGGGTATTATTCCGGATAAGCTGATTTTCAGGTTTCTTTAATTCCAGTTTTTAATTTTCTGCTTTTAATTTTGAGCTTTATTTTTCCCGCCTTTTTCCTTACTTGCACTTTAAGTTTAATTGCCTTAGATTTATTTTAGCCTTGCCTTAGTTTTAAGTTTTAGTTGCGTTTTAAGTTTGCTTAGTGAGATTTAAGTTTGCGTTATTTACTTTTAGTGCCCTTTAATTTCTCGTCACGCTTTTAAATACTTGCCTTTTATTTTAATTAGACCTAGATTTACTTTTAAGTCATTTATTTTAATTGTTCTGCACTTTTTATTTACTACAACGACACAACTTTTGTTTCCACCAAGAACGACTGAGTCGCATAGTTAAACCAGATCAATTCGATTAGACACACATCAACGAACTAGAATCTTTTTAATTAGGCAAAAACCTAGTTATCAAATGGCGCCGCTGCCGGCTCTTTTCGTAAAGATTAACGGTTTTCTATGAGAGACGCGTTGCTTTTTGGGATCCGTTCACTCGTGAGCGTTATTTTCTTGCACAAAAAATTTAAAAAACCATAAAAATTAAAAATAGATAAAAAACCATAAAAATTAAAAATTTCAAAAATCCAAAAAGATTTTATCTTTATTGTGTATATATATTGTCTTTGTGTTTGGTATTGTTTTCTTTTGCCTTTGTAGGTGTATGCGTACTAGATCTTCTAATTATCAAGAGCCCGAGACTCGAGAAGATTTAAGTATGTCAGGTGTTAACAACAACAATAATCCACCACACCTCAATAATAACAACAATGTTCTTCCACAGCCCGATCTTCGGACAATGGAGGAGCTTTGTCAACCTACCATGTTTGGACGAGGAGGACCGATTGCGCCGATGCAAATCACGGCTCCGGAGTTTTCGTTGAAGCACCACATGATTCAGCAAGTACAAACTAATCCATTCGCCGGAATGCCTGATGATGATGCCAACAAACACCTCGACAAGTTCATTACAATCACCCAAAGCATGAAGTTGCGTGGTGCCACAATGGATGTTCTACGCCTTCAACTCTTTCCACATACTTTATCACATCATGCCGAGAAATGGTTTGATCGTCTTCCAAAGAATTCTATTCATACTTAGGATGACATGACTCAACGCTTTTTGTCGCGCTACTTTCCACCATCCATGGTCACGAGCCTTCGCAATCAAATCAGCGGTTTCATGCAAGATCCTGATGAATATCTTTTTGATGCTTGGGAAAGATATAATGTCTTGATTGATCGTTGTCCAAACCACAACATGCTCCCTGTGACCTTAATTGATACTTTCTACAACGGTTTGACTTTTCGAGATCGTGATATGATTAATGCAGCCGCCGGTGGCACATTCATGAAAAGGAGACCCGAGGAGTGTAGAGAGCTAATTGAGAACATGACTACTCACCACAAAAACTGGGATTCCTCTGCTTCTTCAAGGAACAACCCGAGAGTCAATGTTTCTTCTACTTCAGCAAGCCCTGATATGACCGAACTCACCCGCATGATGACTGAAATGAGCAAAAGTATCTTGCTTCTCGCTTCAAACCAACAACAACAAGTGAAAGAGGTTGCTAATCCTTGTGAAACATGCGGCGGTCCTCACTCATACACCGATTGTCCTTCTACACAAGGAAATCCGGAAAATTTGTATGCAGCTTATGGTAATTATTCACCGGAAAATTACCAAGCTCGACCTCAAGGGGATAGAAATTTGCTGAGTTACCGGTCAAACAACTACCTTTCACCCGGTTTTTCTCCTCAAAACCAAAACCCCGCCAACAACTATAATAGAAGAAACCAAATCCCACCAAGAGCTTCTAATCCTTATCACCCACCCGCTCAACAAACCCCACCCATTAACCCCGATGTTGAAGCTATCATGAGAACCCAAGGTGAGCAAATCAAGAATCTGCAGAGCCAAATTGTAAATTTGAAAGGAGATATCACCAAGCAAGGAAATGAGATAAGATCCGAGCTTCGAGATAATATCCAATCCTCCTTCAGCACTCAAACAAATTATTTGAAGAATATGCTTGCTAGTTTCTTGCCCGCCGCTCAACCTTCTACTTCGAGTTCTCTACCTTCAAACACCGTCACCAATCCGCGAGCAAATGTGAGTGCTATTACTACTCGTAGTGGAATTACCATTGTCGATCCACTGATCCCACCCCCATCATCTACACCTCATCCACCACCATTTATCCCTACTCCTTCTACACCTAGTATTAGTACACCATTACCGTCTCCGCCTCGTCATGACGATGTATCTAGGAAGGACCCTTCAACATCTCAACCTTTACCTACACCTACACCTTCACCACCCAAACCCAATATCCCTTATCCCTTTCGTTTAGGCACGACCAAAATGCTAACCAAGGATGACTCTCAAGTGTCGAGCTATGTGAAGATGATCTCTCAAATGAACTTCAACATTAGCTTTCTCGAAGCACTTGTCCACATGCCGAAATTTGTCAAAGCATTCAAGGAATTGCTTAACAAGAAGGAAAAGTTGATTGAGCTCGCCAACACACGCTTAAATGAAAACTGCTCTGCAGTTATTCTTAAAGAACTTCTGGAAAAGCTTGGAGATCCCGGTCGTTTTGTGTTGCCTTGCATCTTCAACAAAACTGAAGAATTTACTGCCCTTGCTGATCTCGGGGCCAGTATTAATTTGATGCCTTTGAGTGTTTGGAAAACACTATCATTACCTGACCTCACTCCAACAAAGATGACTCTTGAACTTGCTAATCGCACTCTCGCTTACCCCGTTGGTATTGCCGAAGATGTGTTCATCAAAGTTGGCACATTTACTTTCCCGGTCGACTTTGTCGTTGTTGATTATGAAATGGACCCTCGTATTCCTTTAATACTTGGTCGGCCATTCTTGAGAACCGGACGAGCTCTAGTTGATGTTGCCGAAGGTGAGTTAATCTTAAGATTCGGAAATGATTCACAAGTTTTTAAAAGGGGGAAGCTTACAAGCAAATCCTTTAGACGAGAATCAGTGAATATGATTAATGTGCTCGATGATTTTGTCATCTACAACAATCCTCTATTCGACTCTTGCATTGATAATCCACTTTTTCACGATGATGTGGATGATTCTCGCTCCAATTTGGAACCTTCTCCCATTTATGATTCTCCACCGATCTTTGATGCTTATGATGATGATTCTAGCTCAGATTCGGATGATTATGATGACCTTACTTCCGAGTATCCCGACCTGCCCACATATGATGATTTTGATGAGGCCGATACTCTTTCGAGCGATTCTTCACATGATGAAGATCCTCCACCTACATCACTAGATCCTACTTTGGATACTTATTCATTTGAGGAAGATTTCTCTGCTTTTCTTAATATTTACTTCCCTCATGAGAGTGATGCACCTCCTTTAGATTTTGAAGATTATCGTCTTGATCCTACTTTGGGTTTGAAGAAAATTATTTCAAAGGAGAAGAAACCGGTCGACACCAATATCCGCAGCACATATGATTTAACACCTCTTTGTCCACCTTCTGAGGACGAGGTTGTGCTTCTTCGCGGATCTTCTTCCCATTCTGCTGAGCCTGAGTGCTATTTTCCCTTAAAGGAAAAGGTGTTCGACCCCGGTATCGATATTCTGCAGCCATCTCAGTATCCACCTGATGAAATAAAAGGAAATATCTTTGGAACTTATGAAAATCTGCTTGCACCACTTTATCCTTGCTTCCACCATGCTTCGTCTTTGCTTAAGGGAACCTTGCCTATTCTTCTTTGGCTTGCCTTGTTCGCCTTAAGCTTGTGCTATTTGATGGACGAAAACTATGTCTTTGATCCTGGTGGATATGTTTCATGCTTCTTCTTATGATGATCAAGGTCAAGTCAGGCTCACGACTCGGTTATCAAAAATCAAGCGCTTCTTGGGAGGCAACCCATGCATCTATATTTTAGCTTTCTTATCCTAAGTGTAAGGGGGACCCGTTGGTGTTTGCTATTTCCTCTCCTCTCTTCTTATAATCAGGGATTCGAGCGCTCAATGATCCACTCTTGATGATTCTTGACGACCCGTGATTCTGTGTTCCATTTTCCCGGTTCTATCCTAAACTCTTTTCGATTCACTATTTTATATTTTCTCAATATTAAAATAGGAATCTCTTTAGTTGTCTTTTCCTTAGCAAGATTTAAACAAAGGGCACAATGTCCTAAGTGTAGGGGAGTTTACTCCCACATGCTTAAACATTGAGGACAATGTTTATATTAAGTGTAGGGGGGACTTCTATCGAAGTTAAGTGGTCTTTTCCTTGTATTTTTCCTCATTTTAACCGGAAAATCAATTTTTCGACAGTTTTCAAAAATTTTGATCTATTTTGGCCTATTAGTTTTTACCTTTGTATAGTTATTTTCTTTCCTTATTAGAATAAATGTTTAATAAAGTGGTTTTAATTTTCAAAGGTTGTGAATCTTTTGACTCAACCCGAGTTTACTTATCTAAGTTTACTCTAGCTAGTATCCTTAACGTGTTTAAGTCAAGTTTTGCTAGGCTTTTATATAGGGAGCTATAAAACGTGAAAGTCTTAACTCTCACGGGTTAAGAACAAGAACTTTTCTCAAGTTCCTATAATTGATCCTAGAGAGTCGTTTATCAAGGGAACTTTAAAACACGATTTCTAAACTTGAAAAAGTCTAAGAGTTTGCAAGATCCTATAGGCGACTCGAAAACCCAAAACTTTGATTTAATAGGCTAAGCATCCACGAGTCTCATTCCTTGAGATTTTAAACTGTGGAGAACGAGAGATGATAGAGCCAATTATAAGTTTGATATTCTTTCGGGAATTTATGTGAGTTAATTATGAGCCTATTCTCCCATCGCCTGCTAATAAATTTATCTGCAATAAATAAGGTTGTACGATTTAAAAAGTTACTTAGCTTCTAGCCCAAGATCGTTTAAAAGTTGCTCGGTATGGATTAGAGTTCATAGCCAAGGCATAACTTATTGAAGCGGGATGCGAAGATTGGCGAGTCCAAAAAGGTCCTAACAAGACATGAGGGCTACATTTTGCTGTTAAAGATCCAAAGTGATGTGAAGAATCATTTATCAAAAATCAATATGAAGGATCGAGACACACGACGAAAAGCAAAAAACTCCCCAAAAGTCATGGAGAAGTGTATCCAAAAAGACCCTAGCAAGGTATGAGGATAAATAGATCTAAGTCACAAAAGGAGGCGAATCGTTGTATATCAAAGTCCAAAATAAAGATTGGAGAAAAATGAAGAAGTCGTGGTCCAAGTATGAATCTCTCAAAACTTCAAGTGAAGAAATTCCATCATGAAGAGAAGGCCATTATTTCATGAACGTCTCTTAAGGTTTGAAGTATGAAGTCGCTACCAAATATCGGTCTGAGAAAGGTCTCAAATCGCGAAACGAGTTATGCCAAGATATGAACTTTATGAGGTCCCGAGAAGCAGTTTTAAAAGATTTTGTCCTTTAGCTAACTATTGATTAAATCGTTCACTTTATTTTCGGCCTAATAAACTATCGAAATAAGTCAAACAATGTATCCTCGTGATCATTCAAGACAACAATAAAATATTAGAGATACCCCTAGGAATAAGGGAATCTAAGTGAATAATTGGCCCACATGAGTTCGTGTTAGTTTGCTAACTTATAATAACAATGATCTCGTTTTTAAGCTTGGTTTGGAGAAAGCGAAAACTTGAGGATGATGATTATTCATGACATTTCCAAAACCCAAGGTATGCTTTTGATTTCTTTACTTTGAATGTTTATAGTTTTCTATCTCTTTAATAAAGGCCACTATGGATTGATTATGATGAAAAGTGTAACCGTGCTTTGTAACTAATGCATTGCATGAGGACATTGCAATGGTCAAGTGTAGGAGATTTGATAGGTGTGTAAACACCCATCCTTTTTACCACTTAATTACAATAATAACCGAGCCAAAACGTGTATTTTATGTCTTTTATGTCGGAATTATGCGTGGTTTGTGTTTTTGTTGTGATTTAGGATGAAAAGGTGAAAAGTGGAGAAAACACGGGCATTCACGGGCTTTTATTGAAGAAAAAGATGAAAGACGAAGTCAAGAAGTCAAGAATGCAAAAAGAACGGAAGTCCAAGACCAATTCTGAAGATTTATCGAAGAAAAAGTCGAAAGACGGAAGTTTACTTAAAGCCGAAGAACTCAAGTCTATTTTATTGAAGAATTAAAAGACGAGTTCAAAGAAATCCCGAGCCAAAAGTCATTAAAGTCCAAGATTAAAGAAGATTAAAAGGCTTAAGTACTAATGGTGCAATTAACAAGAGATTAAGAAGAGAAGGACTAAGCATGCAATTAAGGAGAAAGGAAATAGGGGAGGAAGCTTCCTAAGCACCCCTTAATCCTCCCCTATAAATAGTCATTAGGATTAATCTTTTCATTTTTGTTGGCTAATAGTGACAATTAGTTCTTCCACTTTTAATTACCTTGTCATTTAATTACTTGTCAAATTTAAATACTTGTCTTGCACCTTAATTGCCATTTAATTTCAAGTAAGTGTTCTTTTAATTCTTGTTATTATTTATCTTTATTGTTTGATCTCATCCTACCTTTCTTTAATCTTTCATTTTTATGTTCATGTTCTTATTTTGATCAAAGTGGGTTTTGATTATCTTGATCTTTATAGTTAGTTTTGTTGTTTTTGATTGTTTGATTATCATTAATAGATGTTTATTTGTTAGTTTGATTTAATCTTGTGGTTTATTTTGCTTAATTTTTATCTAGATCGTGTATATTTCTTGTTCCCTGTTCTTCGGGGTGTTTGTTTGCTGTTACTGTATCTTCCCAGAAGATATTCCGAATAGGAAAATTATTCGGGATAGGCCAAATATTATGAATAGGAAAATTATTCGGGATAGGCCAAATATTCTGAATAGGGAAATTATTCGGGATAGGCCAAATATTCTGAATAGGAAAATTATTCGGGATAGGCCAAATATTCTGAATAGGAAAATTATTCCGGATAGGGAAATTATTCCGAATAGGGAAATTATTCCGAATAGGGAGATTATTCCGAATAGGGAGATTATTCCGAATAGGGAGATTATTCCGAATAGGGAAATTATTCCGGATAGGCCAAATATTCTTAATAGGGAGATTATTCCGAATAGGCAGATTATTCCGAATAGGGCAAACATTCCGAATAGCAAGAATATTCCGGATAGAGAAGGTATTCCGGATAGGCAGATTATTCCGAATAGACCAATATATCGAATAGAAAGGATTATTCCGGATAGGAGACATATTCCGAGTAAGCCATTTTTTCCGAATAAGGGTATTATTCCGGATAAGCTGATTTTCAGGTTTCTTTAATTCCAGTTTTTAATTTTCTGCTTTCAATTTCGAGCTTTATTTTTCCCGCCTTTTTCCTTACTTGCACTTTAAGTTTAATTGCCTTAGATTTATTTTAGTCTTGCCTTAGTTTTAAGTTTTAGTTGCGTTTTAAGTTTGCTTAATGAGATTTAAGTTTGCGTTATTTACTTTTAGTGCCCTTTAATTTCTCGTCACACTTTTAAATACTTGCCTTTTATTTTAATTAGACCTAGATTTACTTTTAAGTCATTTATTTTAATTGTTCTGCACTTTTTATTTACTACAACGACACAACATTTGTTTCCACCAAAAACGACTGAGTCGCATAGTTAAACCAGATCAATTCGATTAGACACACATCAACGAACTAGAATCTTTTTAATTAGGCAAAAACCTAGTTATCAGTATCATATTAAGATTATAAATTTACTTCAATATAAAGTACAAGATAATAAATCATAAGGTACAAGTTATCAAAGCATAGGATCTTAAGCTCCCATAATTATCCCTAGAATATGATCAACAAATACAAACCCTTAAACTAAGAATGTAAAATCCCTAGAAGTCATAAACATAATATATAAGCCCTAGAATAAGTGTTTATAAAGATACAAACACTAATTACCCAAGATAGAAAGTCATTAGGATTAATGACCTAAAAACCCTTATATTAAGAAATCTACATAGAATCACTACCTAGTCTTTTAGAACAAATATATAAACACTCATAGCACTCCCTTATGGTTATAAGATTATATTAAGACAATGTACAAGTACCCTAAAGCACAATCTATAACATTTTAATGCATGGCTTGTAAATTAGGTCAAAATGGGTATTTTCACCCTTTAGACATGTTTACTTAGCATAACTTAATTATAGGATAATGTAGGATGTATAACATGAGTTTAGATCAGTAGCTAATTGAAGGATAATCACTTTTACTAAGAATTAACCATAAATCATTAGAAACCCTAACCCGCCTAAGTTTTCTTCCCATTTTTACATCAAACCTTTGTTAAACTTCAAACCAAATACCAAAAATTCTTAATTACAATGTATATACCCTAATTAAACCCTAATCCATCAATAATAACATTACTAAACCCTTAATCACCAAAATCACAAAGTATAAAGTTACAAGCCCAAGTTTTCTATCCGGCTAGGTTTTTCCCTCCAAAAACTCATTTCAAACCTTTCCCTCCCATTTTTAAACATAGGATCCGATCAATAGGATATTTTGGGATATTTCTAAGTAGGTGATGCACCTACTTGTGTACTACACATCATTGTTCCCATCCTAAGCTTGTTGTGACTTCATCTTAGTCATAAGTTAGGATTTACTTGAAACTAGCTTGTAAAGTCACTCCTAAAACTTGGATAGACCTTCTCTAGCATCCCTTAGTCACTAAGCTATCTATCCTACATATTTATAAGCCAAAATTGGATCCTAAGTGTTAGAAACACTATAAATAGGGACGAATACACATAGCTTTCACTTGCACCTTGTTTTTCTCTTAACCTCCTACCCATTCTCCATTTCCACTTCTATAAACGTCTTAGGACATCCCACAAAACCAGGTCTATAAGGAAGCCATTGAAACTCTTGAAGCTTTGATAGCAAGTAGTATTCATAGGATGCCATTAGGAGCAATTTTGGAGCTACCTAGGTAACTTCTATGTTAGCTATGCTTTGATCTTGTATTATTAGAGTTTTTATAATGCCAAAATAATGTTAGAAAGATAATCTAAAAGAATTTAAATCATTTGATCATTTTAAATGGAAGTTATAAGTTAAAGATGTCTTAAAACCCTGGTTGGATGGATGCATTTGGTTATAGTCTCCATGTGGGGGAGGTCAGGGGTTTGACTCCTTTCATTCCCCATGTGGGGGATTTTCCCAGAATTGGCAGCCGGGTTTGAATCCCATCGCAATGCCTTGAATCCCCTTAATAGGAAACTAGATGGCTAGCATGGGGGTTGATATTCTCTTCGTGAAATGATTCAAACTCGGTTCGAGAGACTTGGTGCCTCGGTGGCACATAAGATACTCCACTGCACCAAACTGCCGTTAAAAAAAACCTTAGTTTTATAATTTACATGAAATAATAAGCAAAAAACCATTTCAAAAGCTATAATTCTAAACAAAATGTTGTTATTGTGATTATAAACATGTTTTGATACTTTGTTTTGAAATCCTAGATCATTTGGTCCATTTTTGAGGTTGTTATGTAATTTTTACAAGTATAGGGACTAAAACTATCATTTTTAAACTATTTAACATTTTGGGCCAAAGTGTTATTTTATGAAAGTATAATCTATAAGAATAAATTTTGGAAAGTTAGAGGTCCTAAGATTAAATATTGAGGGTTTAAAATGCAAATACTAAAACTATAAACTTTAGGGGTTAAAAGTATAATTATACCAAAGTATAACTAAAAGGGCTATTTTTGACAATTTTGAAACTAAAGAATATTAATTATAAATATGAGGAAGTAATGAAAGTATCATGTTAGTAGGGAGTTTTATACAAAGATGTCTCATCTCGATATTATGTTATGACTGAGTGGTTGGGTTTACGATTTAAAGTGCCCTCGCTCCTCAAACGTTTATAGAATGGATTTTGAGTATGATGGCTCGAACAATGGTGCTATAATTACAACCAAATAATAATTAAAGAATATATAACCAACACTTAGAAAGATTTAACAAAAGATTAAAGACTTAATACTATACACAATGTATTAATCCAAGTTTGTGTAAGATCAAGATGTTGTTATTGAGACCAAGTTATGGTTTGTATGATCAAGGTGTTTATCTGTGAATGAGATATATTTTATTATAGCTAGGATTCTATGGATATAAGGTGTGTTCATAGCCTCATTTTTAAATACTTTATAAATGATTTGAAAACCCGTGAGGGGGATATATGCTAAAAATAGAATACAAGTATTTTTGGTATGCTTCTCAGATATATTATTGACACTACGTTTACTTGTTGTCGTTAAAGTCCCTTTCTAATCGTGGACCGTGATATGAGTGAACTCATATCAATTATATCATATTAAACCCTAAAACACAAAGAAAAATACCAGATTTTATGTGTAAAAGCAATATTATGGGGTATTCTTTGTTGTTGGTGCTTTTGTAGGTAAAAAGATACAAATTTGATGCAAACACAGATTCCAAGGCATTTATATTAAAGAAAAGTAAAAAGAAGGACTTAAGATGACAAGTCAACAAAAGATAAAGGACCTTTCTTGACAAACTGCCAAACTTAAGGGACTAAAAGTTCAAATTTGATAAAGTCAAGAACAAAGTCAAAAGACCTCAAGATACAAGTCAATAAGTCAAAGGGTCAAATATGGTCAAATATAAAGTCAAAGGGCCAAGAATGTCAAGCTTTTGAAGATTGGATCTCAAAAGAACAAACTGCTAAGCAAAGGGACCAAAATTACCATTTTTGGAAAGAAAACAAGACTTGATCCATGTGCTTGGGCTATTAACCAATCAGAAACAATAAAAGCTTATACTCGGATTGCCACAATAGCCTCAATAAATGAAAAGAGAAGAAGTGGTGGGCGAATCTACAACAGACTTTATAACCAATCATAAATTAGAGAATGGATAATGATCCGTGTCTCATTTTCTCTACCAATACAAGACTTCCACGTGTATCATATCAATATCAACAATCACTCAACGATTTAGGCACTTTTACATAAGGGGGATTGATCCTAATTTTTGTACTCACAAAATCCTTATGGAGGATGATTACAAACCCGCCATCCAAAACCAAAGAAGGGTTAACCCAAAAATCCATGAAGTCATCAAAAGGAAGTTATCAAACTCCTTGATGTAAGTATGATTTACCTAATTTCTGACTCACCATGGGTTAGCCTGGTGCATTATGTACCTAAAAGGGTGGAATCACCGTTGTTCCAAATGAAAACAATGAGTTGATTCCCACTAGACTTGTCATGGGTTGGAAAGTTTGTATTGATTATAGAAAGCTTAATGATGCCACTAGGAAAGACCATTTCCCATTACCTTTCATGGACCAAATGCTTGAAAGCTTAGTGGCAAAGGAATACTATTGCTTTCTAGATGGATTCTCGGGTTATTTCCAAATACCCATTGATCCAAAAGATCAAGAAAAGACCACATTCTCTTGTCCCTATGGCACATTTGCTTACAAGAGAATGCCTTTTGGCTTGTGCAATGCCCCGGGGACATTTCAAAGGTGTATGATGGCAATCTTTCATGACATGATAGAGCACACAATGGAAGTGTTTATGGATGATTTCTCGGTTTTTGGAGATTCCTTCACTTCTTGTCTCTCCCATTTAGAACGTATGCTAAAAAGGTGTGAAGAAACACGTCTTGTTCTAAATTAGGAGAAGTGCCATTTCATGGTCAAAGAAGGGATAGTTTTGGGGCATAAGATATCTAACAAAGGTTTAGAAGTGGATAGTGCTAAGATTGATGTTATTGCCAAACTTCCCCCACCGACCATGGTCAAAAGAGTTAGAAGCTTTTTGGGACATACGGGTTTCTATAGATGTTTTATCCAAGACTTTTCTAAAATAGCTAGACCCGTGACCCACCTCTTAGAAAAAGAATCTCCTTTCATATTGACACAAGAGTGTTTAGAGTCTTTTTAGATCCTTAAAGAAAAATTGACTAAGGCTCCAGTTTTGGTTTCACCAAACTGGGATTTTCCTTTTGAACTCATGTGTGATGCTAGTGATTATGTCGTGGGGCCATTTTTGGAGCAAAGAGTTAATAAGCATTTTCAACCTATACACTATGCTAGTAAGAATATGACGGGTGTTTAATTGCATTACACTACCACGGAAAAAGAATTGCTAGCCATTGTATATGCTTTTGAGAAATTTAGACCCTATCTTATGCTTTCGAAGACCATCGTGTATTCCGCTCTCAAATACCTTATGAAAAAACAAGATGTTAAGCCTAGACTATTGAGATGGGTTTTGTTTCTCCAAGAGTTCTCCATAGAAATTCGTGATAATAAAGGAGCCGAGAATTTAGCGGCGGATCATTTGAGTAGACTTGAGCATCATTTTCAAGGAGAATTGCCTCATAAGGAAATCAATGAATTCTTTCCACTTGAGGAACTCATGTCTATCTCTTCACAAGAGGATGCCACCACTTGGTTTGCGGATATTTAAAACTATCTTGTGGAGGATGTGCTAATTGAGGGTCTTACTTCCCAACAAAAGAAAAAGTTTCTCAAGGAAGCTAAATACTACTTTTGGGATGACCCTTACCTCTTTAGGCAATGTGCGAACCAAATCATAAGACGTTGTGTAGATGGGCCCGAGGCATTTAAGATCTTAGAAGCTTGCCATAAGGGACCCACGGGGGCGATTTTGGGCCTAACTACATGGCTAAAAAAGTCTTTGATTCGGGTTACTATTGGCCTTCCATTTACAAAGATGCCTAAGAGATGGTGAAATATTGTGATGTTTGTCAAAGACAAGGAAAAATTAATCAAAGAGATGAGATGCCACAAAATTTCATTCAAGAATGTGAGATATTTGATGTATGGGGCATAGATTTTATGGGACTTTTTCCATCTTCAAAGGGGAATAAGTACATACTCATAGCGGTGGATTATGTTTCTAATTGGGTTGAGGCTAAGGCCTTTCCTACTAATGATACTCGAGTTGTAGTAAAGTTCTTGAAGAAATTATTTGCTAGATTTGGTATACCTCGTGCCATCATAAGTGATCGTGGGACTCATTTTTGTAATGATCAATTTACAAGAGTCATGAAGAAGTATGGTGTTAACCATATACTTTTTACCGCGTATCACCCTCAAACCAATGGGCAAACCGAGGTCACAAATCATGGTTTAAATAGGATTTTAGAACGCATGGTGGGAGAGCATCGAGCTTCTTGGTCGGATAAGTTTGATGATGCTTTGTGGGCTTTTAGAACCACTTTTTAAGACGCCAATAGGTTGCACACCTTATAGACTTTTCTATGTAAAAGCATGCCACCTCCCATTCGAGTTAGAACATAAGGCTTCATGGGCTCTTAAATGGGCTAACTTTGATCTTAATCAAGCCGATTCACATAGGAAAGACCAACTTAATGAGATGAATGAGCTTAGAACCGATGCCTATGAAAACTCATTGCTTTATAAGAAAAAATACTATGCAATTGCATGATGCTAAGATTAAGAACCGTGAGTTCAAAGTTAGAGAGTCGGTTTTACTCTTTAACTCACGGTTGAAACTTTTTGCGGGTAAGCTTAATTCACGATGGTCCGATCCATTCACTATTGCTCAAGTATTTCCATATGGGACTATTGAGTTGTCTCAACCAAATGGCCCAAATTTCAAAGTGAATGGTCATCGTGTCAAGCATTACTTTGGGGAGGACATTTCCGTTGAAATGGTAAAAGAGACCCCCATTTTCCCCATGAATTAATTCATTGTGGGAAGAGTCGAGCTAGAGACTCCTTAAATCAAGCTTGAATAACTAGGATTAGAACATTTAGACTAGAGTGTGGTAGGATAGGAATAAAAGGGTATATAGTTGAGATGAAGTGTAGGGGGTGTCTATCTTTTATCTTCTTGGTGTTTGTAGGGTTGCTCTCTCTCATTGCATGCATTGGATCTTATGGAGGAGGCCCTTGTATCACGTTTACTTTCTTACTTTTGTTATTCAAAATTGACCTTTAATAATGTCTAAATTGAACTTATTTAGTAGACCTTTCCTTAGCTTGAGTTAAGCAAAGTAATCAATGTCATAAGTGTTGGGAGTTTACTCCAATAATCTTAAGCATTGAGGACAATGTTTATCTTAAGTGTAGGGGTCTTCTATCGAAGTCACATTGCCTACATCATTTCCTTGCCCTCATGATAATTGGGAAAACTAATATTTCAAACATTTTTCAAATTTTTGATCTACTTTGGCCACCAAAAATATGCATTCATAATTTTTGCATAAATCCTTTTTTATTTGCATAACACATTTGTATTGTGTATATTTCTTTTTTATTTTTCATCAAAAATATATAAAAAGGAAGGAAAAAAGTATAATAGAGGATATGGTTTAACAAATTTAGGAGTCTTTGACATATTAGGCCCGCCATGAATATTTTGACTAAACCCGAGTTTGCTTGTCCAAGCTTACTCTAGCTAGTATTCGTAACCATGTAGACCTTTATTGGTTTATTAGGCTAAGCATCCACGAGTCTCATTATTTGAGATTTTAAACTGTGGAGAATTAGAGATATAGAGTTTGAAGTAAGTGTAAAGGGCTAGATAAACCTCATATTAATTACTTGTGGCTTTTATATCCCCTTTCGTAACCTTTACTTTCTCGTCAACGCATGTATATATTGTTAATAAATAATCAAGAATGGTTTTAATCGGTTTGTAGTCTCTTATGCATTATTGACTAATCATTCGTGGTTGGTATAAGTACGTCTTAAGATTCTAAGTTAGAACGTTTTATGTGTATAGACTTATGTCATGCTTAATACTTAGCGGGTGTTTTTCCTTTTATTCTTTTCATTTTATTTGTGAGGAATAAATAAAAATAAGAGCGGCTTATAAAAAAATGAGTGGCTAGAAAAAAAAGAAAAAAATAATAATTATACAAGACTCTCAGGAGGGGCAGTGAAGTGTTAATTATAGTAGCTATTAAATTCCAATATTACTCTCACAAAGGTTGCGGGGATTTAATAGTTGCTCCAATCCAATATTACCTTGAAGGGTTCCGAGATTGAAGATCCAAGGTCTCAAAAAGACGGCAGATATAAGTTATTGCGTGAGTTTTATTTTTCTTTTCTTAGCGATTAAGTAGCTACTTATTAATGCATGACATAAGGATCTTACACATAAGACGAATGACTTATTTTGGGTCAGACGTATATTAATTGTGGGCGGTTTTTCAAGTATTGGATGAGATGGTTACTTAGGATTAAAACCGTGCTTCTTTATTTTCAGATTTTACACTTCTTATATTTCACGCTTTAAATAATGACAAATTTGCTCAAAAGCAATTTGCTCAAATAATAACCGGTCTTAGAGGCATAATATGTGGGGGTATAATAGTAACACATATAGTTTGTATGAATAAGTCGATGCACTTTCACTTATGAATAACAATGATCTCATTTTTAAGCTTAGTATGGGGAAAGTGAAACTTGAGGATGATAAGTGTTCATGGTACCAAAGTCCTAATTAAAGCATTTGATTTCTTTATGAGTTATTTCCATCAAAACCATTTCAAAAAAATACAAAAATATATAAATAGAATTGTTTTCCTTACATTGCATTGTAAAAATCAAAATCATGCATCATACAGTGTATTGTAGTGTAAAAGCATTTCATCTTGGCCAAGGTGGATTAATTATGAGAAAAATGTAATTTAGATCTTTGAAATATGGCATTGCATGAGGCCATGACAATGATCAAGTGTAGGGGATTTGATATGAGTGAAATCTCATATAAATTATATCATATTAAACCCTAAAACACAAAGAAAAATATCAGATTTTATGTGTAAAAGCAGTATTATGAGGTATTCTTTTCTGTTGGTGCTTTTGTAGGTAAAAATATACAAATTTGATGCAAACAAGGATTCCAAGGCATTTATATTGAAGAAAAGACAAAAGAAGGACTCAAGATGACAAGTCAACAAAAGAAAAAGGACGTTTCTTGACAAACTGCCAAACTTAAGGGACTAAAAGTGCAAATTTGATAAAGTCAAGAACAAAGTCAAAAGACCTCAAGATACAAGTCAATAAGTCAAAGGGTCAAATCTGGTCAAATATCAAGTCAAAGAGCCAAGAATGTCAAGTTTTTGAAGATTGGAAGCAAAGGGACCAAAATTGCCATTTTTGGAAAGAAAACAAGACTTGATCCATGTGCTTGGGCTGTTAACCAATCAGAAACAAGAAAAGCTTATACTCAGATTGCCATAATAACCTCAATGAATGAAGAAAGAGAAGAAGTGGTGGGCGAATCTACAGCAGACTTTATAACCAATCATAAATTAGAGAATGGATAATGATCTGTGTCTCATTTTCTCAACCAATACAAGACTTCCATGTGTATCATATCAATCCCAGCAATCACTCAACGATTTAGGCACTTTCATGAAAATATTTCAACATGAAAAATGATCAAATCATGAGGCGAATTCATCCCACCACTGTAATTAGCAAATTATCCAGTCAATTGAAAAAGCCCAATTCATGAAGAACACAAAGAGAAGATTTTGGACACGTGGCACTTGGCTAATGGCTCCAACACGTCATCATCCTCACCAACACTCTATCTTAGCTCTATAAATACCCAATGTACTTTTCATTTTGTAGATTGTAGCTAGAGTGTGAAAACACACACGCTCTTTGATTTCTCTCATTCTTGTTTCTTCTTTAGTAGTTAAACCTCTAAGAGTGATTGACAACCACTCTTAGAAGGTATTGTTAGGCAGTTAAATCAGTTGCAACAACCTTCCATTAATGAAAAATTCAGTTTCATTCACTTCACTCTCAATATCTTAAATTCTTACCTTCACAATGTTATGAATTTTGTTGTTCTAACTTGAACAATGGAGTTAGATTGATTGTTTTGGAAGCTTTTACAAGAATTCAGAAGTTGTAGTTCATACCTTAGCTTAGACTTAGCCAAGAGACCAAAGCATTTGTAGATTGTTTAGAATTAGATGACGATGATGGTTGATTAGGTTGTAGCTGTGTTGAGTAGATAAAATTGGTGGTGGTTAGAGTACAAGTGAGCTCAACGCTCCACTTCTGCACCAAAGTAGCCTACAAACTAACTCCTATGTTTTCTTTACATTTTCCTCTAAAAAAATCAACTCTGCATGCTATTTTCTTTATCCTAGTGTAACTTTACATGATATTGCCTGATAAGTGTTCAATTTGTGCTCCTTGATATGTTTTGATAGTTACTAGTCTTAATCAGTTTGATACGAGTAGTTAACATAGCTTAAATTTGCTTTAAACCAGTAACTGGTGTTTTGTAGAACATCCAATCTTTGATCTAGTGAGTGTTATTGAGTGTTTAGTGTTTGTGTTTACTCTGAAACTGGTTACAAGTGAATTTTCAAGTTTTGATAGTCAACCTAATAGTCAAATAGGCAAAAGGGCTACAAAAATATTAGGTAAAAAACATAGCTTAAAACATGCCTATTTCAATCCCTTCTAGAATCTTCATTTCTTGGAATTAGAGCTTAAATTTTGGTTCTAGTTGAAGCTTAACATTCAACATATCTAGACATATAAGCTAGACAATATAGTTCTAGGATTTGAGAGAGAAAAAAGCACAAGTAAGTCCCTGTGATAAGCACTAGTTTCTGTGATAACAGATTTTCATTTCCAGCTTATTCCTTTCATAAAAGTGTTATTTTTCTTCCAAAAACCAGCTTAATAAGTCTTGAAAATAAGTTTGGACCTTGGTCAAACTTGGTCAACAAAAGTCAACGTTGGTCAACATAAGCTCAAAATAGCTTATTTGATTTTTTGGCTTATTTCTTGGTGGTTTTTGGAAATTTCTTGGATAGGTGTTCATCATTTGTGATTTTGATCATAATTTGAGAAGAACAGGTCATGTGCTTATCCCAATAAGCCATACTCTTAAAAGTAGCTTATTTTAAAAGTGCTTATTAGACTTATAGAGCTTTTCAATTGTTTTCCTTGTAACTGGCTAGGTGATTTTTGATTTGCAATCTTTTGAAACATAAACCAACTTATTTGGTGCTTTAGAACTCAAGATCCAGCTTATCAAACCATTAAGCCCATTTTTGATAATATAGTTTTAAAAATTGCAATTAAGTCCCTGGTAATTAGGATATTGTTTGAACTGTTTTAAATTGGTTAAAACTTGCTAGGTTTTGCACATTAGTCCCTGGTTTTATTAATTTGTTACAATTTCAGTTTGGAAGTTAGTTAAAGTTGTTACAAATTGTTATTAGTTGGATAATTTTTCATTTCTAGTCCTTACACTTTTTGAATTTACATTTCCAGTCCCTAGACTTTTATATACTTTACATTTCTAGCATTTTTACATATTGTGCATTACTTGGTTGTACATTTAGCTTTGTATGTGGTATGTGCACGATGATTTTAGCATAGTATGGATACATAGAGATATTATTTTTATCTTTTTACGTGATTTGTGATAATTAGACTTAGATTACCATAATTTTATCAATCAAACACCAAAAACAAATAGTTAACTTGATTTCTTTCGATTAATCAATTCGTGAAGATACCGAGAAATAAACGAACTTAAAAAGCAAATATTAGACCGTAAATCATTTAATGAGCGTTAATATTGTGAATAGTACTATTGGAGACTGACATCTCCTATATGGGCAAGTCGCACTTGCTAGTAGCTAATGGTTCCTACTTAGGGTAAACATATATGCTTTATTTTGCTATTTAGGATAGTCCGACAAACTTCCTACTTAAGGGCAAATTTTTTGGGATTTTCTTGATAATGTCTAGTCGCGGGGTCATGAGCTAGTGCAATAATAAAATGTTGTTTCATGTGAGCGAATAATAACGTAGCTCAGAAAAAGGATCTAGTATTCAAAATATGTTTAGACCTATGAATTCACTCAACCTGTGTGTTGACCTTAAGCATATATTTCAGGAAACTGTGACTAATAGTATGGAGCAGCATGAGGATGGCATGAAGAGGCACAATTTTGAAATTATTATCTTAGATTTTGGAAACCTCATATTGTAAAACTCTAAATTTTAAATGATATATAAAGAAAGTTGATTTGATCACTCTTTTGAGTTGTTTTCTATCATTATGACTTGTGTTTTATGAAGTAATACCCTAGATCAATGTTCCGCTACGTAAAGGTAAAATGGTGGTGTTACAGATTGGTACTCAGAGCCATGGTTATAAAAAACAAGAAATAAAATCTTGACTATAACTACTTTTAAAATAATTTCAAGAAAGTCCTTCGTGCCAATGCTAGTGCTGCTATACGAATAAGGTAATATTATACCAATACGAGTACTGCTACCCTTTGGAAAAATGTGTAATATCATGATTATGTGTAAGTATAAAGATTATACTTATAAGTAAGTAATACTATATTTAAATATACATAATAATTAGGATTTATCGACGTCTCCAGAAATATGTATTCCTATTTTCCTCCTATTATCATCTTATCGGATTCTCAAGATGAGCATTCTGCAAGTATTCCTGATGATTCCCCGAAATATATTTCCAATCTTCCGATGAATAACTCCTATGATACTTAAGAAAATACACCCAAAGATCAGAAAATCTCAAAAGCCGTTTTACCATTTAATGACGACCCCTATATGCAAGTTCTACGAGCATATAATGAAGAAATAAATTCTACACCTCGACAACAAAAGTTTCCATCACCTTACCCTATTAATGTACCATCACCTATATTTGAAAACTTACCCAAAAATACCTATGAACAACAAATTAAAGATATCCTACCCTATATGAAAGAACTTCCTCCTGAGCGTATTGAAGATCTGGAAGATAAAGTTGAAGGACTTTAGAAAGGCCGAAGAATTATACAACGAGATTTTGAGAAATTAGAAGAAGATTTTGAAGAAATTAAGGCTAAGTTACGGAGAAGACAAATGATACACGATGAAGAAATTGTTCAAACTCGACTGAAGATTTCTACTCAAGAGTTAGTCATTGAGGACATTCAAATTAGACATCGAGCCGACATACGAAGTCTTTTTGAAGCCATCAAAGAACTTAAGAGAGAGAGAGAGATGAAGACATTAGACTACTAAGTTATAAATACTTTCAACTCTATGTCTTTACTTTTATGTTAATAGTGAAGCTTGTCTTGTAAGTATAAGCTGACAAGTTGTTAATAAATAAAAGTTATATTTCTCATCAAATCCTATTATTCCATACTTGTTTATGAAAAGTAAGAAATCCATATTTCTTGGTTTTCTCATAAATGATTACGAATTAAATTGCGTTAATTCCAGGAAAAGCATATACTTGATAAAGTATATATTTTTGGAATTTCTATTATCTTTTATGATAATGATAACTATCAAGTTGAACATAACCCACAAGTTTGAAGAAAGAGAAAGGAAACTTCCCAAGTTTTCTATAAATATTCTATTCTCGGCTTTTGTCTATCAAAAGGTTCTTTTTGTTTAATATGTAAAAGAGAAGCTTGTTCTATAAGACGAGTTTTTACATTTTCCGTTATATTCCTCCATTCCATATCATAGAAAAATTATGTTACGATTATGTATGAGTCATATCTTTATAAATCCGTTGTAAACTATGAAATTTTATTTCATAGTTGGATTTATTATCCTCATATATGAATGATAATCAACATAGCAAGTTTCCTATAAGACCCAAAAGATATACCTTGTGTTCGATAAGCATTTATATGTATACATATGTGATAGAAAATTCTGATATGAGTATACCTTGGATTCTGAATTATTTCTATCCTTTCCCCTCATTCTAAACCCTAAAAGTATTTGACGAAGAATTGACAATAACGTGGCTGCAATCTTGTAATTACAAATTGTCAATAAGAAGTATTATCCGGAAGAAAACTCGATGACTGGTTAGTTTTTGATATGTAAGGAAGAAAAGATGCTATTAGTAGCCCCCGTTGGATTGAAAAAGCCAATTCAGTTCCGTATTGTATTAATCATATTTGAAATTATAAAATGAAGCTTGCTATAAGAAAATAGCACCTCGTTAGTTATCTTGGTAAATTCTTTATGCTCAATCCATTGAGATAAAATAAATACATAAGATCGCTTGATTAAATTTCAAATAATTCTTTGAAATATGATCGAGAAGATGAAAGAAGAACTATGCTATCTAATGATAAAAGGAATTAACTTCGAGACATAGACGAGGAAATTTCAAGAGTTAGTAGAGTTATACCCTAGAATGAGAAAATCCTTCATCATAAGATTTTATCATGGAATATTGTAATGGAATTTCATCTGAAATTCTAATAAGAAGACTCCATCAGAAGATTTTGTTAGAGAATTTTATCGAAGATTTTGAAGAAAGATCACCACTTCCAAAATCCCAATATATTGGAAAAAGTCATTAACCTTTACCCAAAAGAGTTGATGAATAAGGTAATTAAGCACAATCCTGTGCAAAAATCGGAAAAATCTTAAGTATAAATTCAACAATGAAAGAACTCTGTAAAATTCAAGTAAACTAGAATACAACCTACGGTGGTTATGATGGAAATTTTCTTCTGTGTAAGAAATGCACTCTGCATCTTGGCACCATCTGGTGTCGGATTTTCAACATAGTAGGTCGTTGGATTAGGAATTCTAAAAGCAAGTGGCATTATAAGCTATATGTTCAATAGAATTATCATGTAGCTTATATACATGTTGTAAGGAATAAAATATCGTCTTCTGTTTTCACGTCATTCGTCTCTAGAAAATCGTATTCTTAAATATCACATACAAAACGTCTTACATACGCCAACGCAAGAAGGAAATTTAAGAGTATAATAAATATATTAAATACTAGAACATTTGTTTAGATTCGTGTTATGTCAGAAATTTCTAAGTCAATGATTTATATTATGTTTATTTGATTGAGTTAGGACGCTTCTTTAGTCAAATGAATAAATCTAAATCACCAAATTTATGATTTCTTCCTTGCATAAAGTTGGACGCATCTTTATGTTAGTAAAAATTTATAAATGGACTTAAGAATATTCGATATAAGACAAGTATAGACCAAATAAAACTAAGTAAGATAATACGTATATTACTATATAGTATATTGGAAAATACGATAATATTCGTCTTAGATTTGGAGTTTGTAATACTTGGAAGTTGAGGCATTCCATTCAACTCTAAGAAACTTTGAAATTCTTATATTATGCTTTTAAGGCAGAATATTAAGTCACCCGACTTACTAGTTCAACCTGAATTTTCTCCATGGAAATAGGAAAGAACAGTAAGGATTTTGTTACTTTAAGTAAACCTGATGCCATCCGGATCATTGTCGATTACTTCACTAGAGCTATAAGATTTATTCCTATTTAGGAAAATTGATAATATGAAAACTCTAACAAGGTTATATGTGAAATAATCTGTCGACATAGAGTATCAATATCTATCATCTAAGATCGTGACGAGTGTTTCACATCTTAATCCTAAAAGTATACTCAAAATTTGTATAAATAGGTACACTAATGTGTTAAGTAGAAGAACTATGCAAATACTAAACTACATATTCCATGCATGTTATAGATTTTGGAAGGACACTTATCATTGGTAAAATTTCCCGTATAACAATAATTGTCATGCTAGATTTAAAGCAATACCATTTGAAGCACTCTATCGAAAGGCTGGGATAAAGTTGGAGACTTTCAACTTACGAAACCCAAATTAGTTCATAAAACTATTGAAAACATTATTAGAATGGAATTTCGTAAAACATAAAATTGTGATAATTAGGTATATGCTAGATTAAAATGGTAATTTAGGATAATTCAAGAGATTATTTTGATGAAAATTTCTCATTATTGATGAGAAACTACATCATATTAAACAATATATATTTAAGAAGGATGTTCTCTCTATCAATTACCCCAAATTGATTTTGAAAAATGCGAACTAATTCAAGAGTTTGAATTAAGCAGTGACTTATTAACTTGAGTTTCCTAGAGAACTCAGTAATAATCACAATCCTTTTCATATTTTAGAATCAAAGGAAGATTTATGTGATTAACTGGTATGTTTTCTATATTCCATTCTTATAAGGTAATAATATGATTTTGATCACCAAGACATGAATAATACTTCATGAATAACTAATTTGATGGTAATGATGATCGAAGAATTGATATATGAACAAAATTCTAAGAGATAAATTGAGCCCCTAGGAGCTATGTTTGCCCTTGATATGTTATGTTACCTTTATAATCTCGGGATGAGATTTATTTAAGGGGGAGAGACTATGACAACCCATAAATTTCACATCTATCACATGTGCTATAATTATATGAGTATGAAATTTGGCTAGAAATTTTTACTTTTTATACCTTACATGGTAAGATGAATTGTTTCTCACAACCTGGACTACCACTTCAACATATTCATATATGTTGGAAATAAAATGTATATATATCAAGTCTAAGATCTAAAAGTAATTTAAGAAGTACATTATGAATAAGAACAACTCAAATATAACTATGATTCCCTAATTTCCCTTAGAAACCCTAGACCCTTTAAATGAATTGTAAACTAAAGAATGGTAAACTAAGAATGGATAACACATATGAATAAGTCATTATGGATTATAAGCAAGTTATAAACTACATTATGAAGACATAATAATACCTAAGAATAGTAAGAACAAACTATACAAAGGTAAGTACATGTACATAATAGTCTAGATCACCACCTAGAAACCTTTAGTAAACAATATTTCAAGCAATATAATTACATAATATCTATGTACAAATGTCAAATAGAATATACTATGTATAATCTACCATATAAAGGAAAGGTAATTGATCACAAAATACTAATATTCATTAATCCAAAGCTAATTACAAGTTAAGACCTAGTCACCAAGATTAGCATATAAAATCCATTATACATTGAATTAGAGTCCAATCTTTTGCCACTAATTATAAAACTCAGTTATTTATCATATTAAGATTATAAATTTACTTCAATATAAAATACAAGTTAATAAAGCATAATGTACAAGTTATCAAAGCATATGATCTTAAGATCCTATATTTATCCCTAGAATATGATCAACCTATACAAACCCTTAAACTAAGAAAGTAGAATCCCTAGAAGTCATAAACATACTATATAAGCTTTTGAATAAGTTTTTATAAAGAAACAAACACTAATTACCCAAGATAGAAAGTCATTAGGATTAATGACCTAAAAACCCTTATATTAAGAAATATACATAGAATCACTACCTAGTCTTTTAGGACAAGTCTACAAAAACTCATAGAACTTAATTAAGGTTATAATATTATATTAATACAATTTACAATTACCTTAAAGCACAAGTTACTACATTTCAATGCATGGCTTATAAATTATGTCAAAATGGGTATTTTCACCCTTTAGACATGTTTACTTAGAATAACTTAAGAAAACCAATTTAGGGACTTCATGAACACATAAAGGACAATGTAGGATGTAAAAATTGAGTTTACATCAGCATCTAATTAAAGGATAATCACTTTTACTAAGAATTAACCATAAATCATTAGAAACTCTAACCCGCCTAAGTTTTCTTCCCATTTTCACATCAAACCTTTGATAAACTTTTAACCAAAGACCCAAAATTCTTAATTACAATTTATATACCCTAATTAAACCAAAATACATCACTAATCACATTAATAAACCCTTAATCACCAAAATCACAAAGTATAAAGTTACAAGCCCTAGTTTTCTATCCGGCTAGGTTTTTCCCTCCAAAAACTTATTTCAAACCTTTCCCTCCCATTTTTATACTTAGGATCAGATCAATACAATATTTTGGGATACTTATAAGTAGGTTATGCACCTACTTGTGTGCTACACATCATTTTTCCCATCCTAATCTTGTCGTGACTTCATATTAGCCGTAAGTTACGATTTGCTTGAAACTAGCTTCTAAAGTCACCCCTAAAACTTGCATAGACCTTCCCTAGCATCCCTTAGTCACTAAGATATCTATCCTACACGTTTACAAGCCAAACTTGGAGCCTAAGCGTTGGAAACACTATAACGAGGGACGAATACACATAGCTTACACTTGCACCCTGTTTTCTCTTAACCTCCTACGCATTCTCCATTTCCACTTCTATAAACATCGTAGGACATTCCCCAAGACCAGAAACCAGGTCTAGAAGGAATCCATTGAAGCTCTTGAAGCTTTGATAGCAAGTAGTGTTCATAGGAAGCCATTATGAGCCATTTTGGAAATACCTAGGTAATTTCTATTTTAGCTATGCTTTGATCTTGTTATAATAATTTCTTAGAGTTTTTATAATGCCAAAATAATGTTAGAAAGATAATCTAAACTAAATTAAGTCATTTGATCATTTTAAATGGAAGTTATAAGTTAAAGATGTCTTAAAACCCTAGTTTTGTAATTTACAGGAAATAATAAGCAAAAACCCATTTCAAAAGCTATAATTCTGAGAAATGTTTTATTATGATTATAAACATGTTTTGAAACTTTATCTTAAAATCCTAGATCATTTGGTCCATTTTTGAGGTTGTTATGTAATTTTTACAAGTATAGGGACTAAAATTGTCATTTTTCAATTTATTTAACATTTTGGGCCAAAAGTGTTATTTTATGAAATTATAAGCTATAAGAATAAATGTTGGAGATTTAAAGGTCCTAAGGTAAAATATTGAGGGTTTAAAATGCAAATACTAAAACTATATACTTTAGGGGTTAAAAGTATAATTATACCAAAGTATAACTATAAGGGTTATTTTTGCCAATTTTGAAACTAAAGAATATTATTTATAAGTATGAAGAAGTAATGAAAGTATCATGTTAGTAGGGAGATTTGTACAAAGATGTTCCATCTCGATATTACGTTTTGACTGAGTGGTTGGGTTTACGATTTTAAGTGCCCTCGCTCCTCAAACGTTTATAGAATGGCTTCTGAGTATGATGGCCCGAACAATGGTGCTAGAATTACCACCAAATAATAATTAAAGAATATATAACTAATACTTAGAAAGATTGAACAAAATATTAAAGACTTGATACTATACACAATGTATTAATCCAGGTTTGTGTGAGATCAAGCTGTTGTTATTGAGACCAAGTTATGGTTTGTATGATCAAGTTGTTTATTTGTGAATGAAATATATATGATTATATCTCGGATTCTATGGACATAAGGTGAGTTCATAGCCTCACTTTTAAATACTTTATAAATGATTTGAAAACCAGTGAGGGGGATATATGCTAAAAATAGAATACAAGTGTTTTTGGTATGCTTCTCAGATATATTATTGACACTACGTTTACTTGTTGCCGTTAAAGTCCCTTTTTAATCGTGGACAGCTAATCATTTAATGAGTGCTAATATTATGAATAGTACTATTGGAGACTGACATTTTTTTATCTAGGTATGTCGCACTTGCTAGCGGCTAATGGTTCCTATCTAGGCTAAACATATATGATTTATTTTGCTATTTAGGATAGTCCGACAAACTTTTTACTTAAGGGAAAATTTGTTGGGTTTTTCCTGATAATGTCTAGTCGCGGGGTCATGAGCTAGTACAATAATAAAATGTTGTTTTATGTGAGAGAATAATAACGTAGCTCAGAAAAAGGAACTTGTATTCAAAATATATTTAAACCTATGAATTCACTCAACCTTTGTATTGACCTTAATCATATATTTCAGGAAACTGTGACTGATAGTATGGAACAGCATGAGGATGGCATGAAGAGGCACAAGTTTGAAATTATTATCTTAGATTTTGGGAACCTCATATTGTAAAACTCTGAATTTTTCAATGATATATAAAAAAAAGTTGATTTGATCACTCTTTTGAGTTGTTTTCTATCAATATGACTTGTGTTTTATGAAGTAATACCTTAGATCAATGTTTCATCGTGTAAAGGTAAAATAGGGGGTGTTACAGCGGTTCTTCATATCAACCTAATGTCGGCGGTTCTTCATCTCTGATCAGTCGTTTTAATTTATTAGACGAGGACATGTACTCCCCTCAGTTTTAAGAAACAAATCCTCATGAATTTTTCGAGTATGCTGAAGACTTAGACAAGGAGATAACGACACTGAAGGCGAAGCCAAGAAGGAAACCAAACATAAAACGACAACCGACCGTGAAGAAGACGCAACCCGATAGCCAGCATTGTATTCCATGGACCATTGAAGAGGAGGTTGCATTATTTTGAGATTTGGTGCGTATTTCTGAGGAGAGCAGTGTTGGCAACTAGAGAAAGGCACACAGTTTTTGGTGTGACATCTGGAAACACATGCACAAGATTTGTCCCATCACCTAGCGTTGGACTTAAGACATGTTTAACGAAAAGTGGAAGATCGTGCATCCGAAGGTATGTCAAATTTGTTGTATTTATGATAACGCCTTTTCGGACATACAGCAGTGGAGCCAATAATAGTGATTATATCGAACGAGCATTGGCAAATTATAGTATTGAGTATGGTGTCTCGTTTACACTAATTCATTGTTTAAAGGAGTTAAAAGACAGTGAGAAATGGAATCACGGAGAAATCGCAGCATTTCAGTAGGAAGTGAATGAAAAAAAGAACAAAAGGTATAAGTCTAACGGGTCAAGTTCTTTTTACACAAGAGAATCCGGTAAAGGCGGTATCAATTTCAATACCGAGGCTGTTGAAGAGGATGTGAAGGCAGTTCCACGCCATCGTCCAATGGGTAGGGACAAGGCAAAAAGGAAAGGGAAATCGGCGTAGTCGTTTGGAAGCGCTGAAGTGGAAGAATTGGCGAAATTGATGGTCAGCGAGTATGCAATAGCTACCAACCTAATACACACTCAAAAGAGTCATGAAATGGTCGAGATGTTGCGTATTAAACAAGAGGAGCTGGAACTCAAGTGCGTCGAGTTGGAAATTTGGAAATTGAAAAACCGACAAAGAGACGAACAAACATACTTGACGACTACTGATGAAGAGTTGAAGGTTGTGCTCCGAAAGAGGCTATTCGATTAAGTTTAAATGTGTTTTTTAATAAATGTACGTTTGTATTTTCGTAAAGTTTTTAATTTCGGAGTTGTACGTTTTTTTATGTCTGTAATGTTTTATATTTATAATGTATTGTTTTTATTTTAATTAAAATGTATTATTTTGGTGTGAGGGTGTTAATTAAAAGTGTGATTGATAAGAGTAAAGTGTAAGTGAGGGTGAGGGTGAGAAGTAGGAGAGAGAAAGTTGATGTGGCATTGACGTGGAATGTGTGCAGGGTGTTAAAAGTGTGACTGATAAAATTAGCCTTATATCATCTACAATGGTGGCACCAAACCCTAGAATGTAGGTAATTTCTGTCAAGCGTTCTGTTGAAGTCAAGACAAGTATCGATGTTCGGAATGTTGCATCTGATGAACAATCAGTTAATTCAAAGATTGATAATGACGTTTGCGATAAAAAGTATATCTCAACAAAGGACAAAGTTGACTATGCAATTAAGTTTCTTGCATAAATTTTTGAATATGGTGAATCTTCAAATACAAATCCAGGTAATTGTGCGAACTTATTTAATTTTGTATTTTGTTAACAATATATTCGTATTCATATAAAATGAATGGATGATCCGCATTTATTTTGATGCACATCTTATTTTTGTTGCATAGATGATCTTGATGAATACATTATGTTTGACTGGCTTAAAATTAATGTTGGATACCCGAAAGAATATAAAAATGTACTTGATAGTGTACAAGAGAGGCTTTCAAAAACAAATTATTTGATCAACCAACTTCGCGCAATGGATCATGAGTTAACTGATGATGATGTAGTTGATTTTAATTTCTTCATGGAAGATTAAAGGCCATTTTAGTTTCAAAACTTTATCAATTCGTAGTTTGATTTACGAAATGTATTAGGTGAACAATATCTTGAGTTTCGTTTTTATGATTTTAATTTGCAACATTTTTGATCTGATAACTGAATGAAAATTATTTTGCAAAGTTTTCATTTGTAGTTTCATTATAATTTTACTAATGAGAATATAAAAGTAAATCCAAAATCAAATAACAGACTTAACATATATAAACTGAATAAACATTAACCAAGTTCATACACCATTAACACTAATGCCATTAAAAGTAAATAATATTAACAAAATTTCTGGCAAGCCTAATTGATGAAACTACAAATTCTACCAGATCATAAACCATTATACATAAATGGTATGAAATCAAAATGTATTATACATAAATTCACAATCATATATATTCTATCAAAGTTATAAATTTAACAACGATTAACATCTGACCCAAAATATGCAATATCATTATAAGTTTAGGAATTTTCTAACAAACATCAAATACTGAGAAATCTTTTTCTTGACCCTCATTGTCGTATACTTGAATATTTCGTACGTACTTCAACCTAAGAATATTATCATATTGAAACTTGCATGCCTTTCCAAACTCCCTTCATTTTCCTTCAATATCCGCATGGTTAGTCTTTGACGGCTTCTCCTTGTGATGGTATGTTGTCATATGCATCCAGCATTGTTGATCACGGTGTCTGAGCAGAGCCCTACTATAAATATGCATAGGATGTTCTTCCATCAATGAATCTTTAATGGCCTAACAAAATTCAGACCAGATACACGTTTAATTAAACTATATCGTATTTATTAATAGTTTATTATAATTTTGTTAATCATCGGACCTAAGTAGTTACCGGTCTTTGCTTATCCACCGTTGATGAAAATGGCATGTATAACGCACGAGATCTTTCGGTAAAATGTCCAGAAAGGTGTGGCCATAAACATACGTGTTTCATCCTGTCATCGGCTATAATTTTTTATAATACCCAATTAACTGTGGATATTATACAATTAAATTTAAAAAAAATGATGTTTTCATTAGTCGATCATACCTTTTTGTGTATGAGATATTTCCCTTTGGCGTTTCCTAAGGTTGGTTATACCAGAAACTTCTTTAAGTGTTATTGGATTCTCGTACATTTGAAAAGCCATAAGTCTGAGTTTGTTATGATTTTTTTTGTGAACACTACATACATACCATCCGTAAATTCCAATCCATTAGCTAATGTAGTCCAACCTGTTTCATTTAGCTGATACTTGAAGACACCAGGGTATTCATCATACTCCAACCCTTTTATATATAACAGTCTAGGTCTCATTTTTCCGATATAACTAATGGTTCATTATGATTAAAGCCAGTTAGGAAGGTTATCGGAACCATCTTTACATAATCAGCAAACGAAAAAAACATAAAGAAATGGTATGTTATGAAAAGAGCTTTTTTCATTCAAGATAAGTATGTTATTTAAAACATATTTCCTATTTATAAGCTTTTTACTATATGTGTAAAGATACATGTGCATAATCTTGATATGGGCAAGAACGTGTCAACAATCTTTTCGACCAGTTAGTTATGACATTATATTCCCACATTCTATTCCATCAATACCATACCCAGTCATAAAAAAGGTGCCATCTCCCTCTTCAATGAAATGCATCAATACTGCATTTTTCATGTTCTCACGACAAAACTCAACCCACCTTTGACCTTCCACTCGAAGATTTCCACCGCTTGGAACCTTTAAATCGAATTTAAACCTATATTGATCATTACTTGTCATGCACATGTTTCCGTTATAATAACTTTCCCTGAAAAACGACGGCAGGACCTGCAGAAAAATATATAGAAGTTCAAGACATATGTTTAATTTTATTTTAAGTGATATCAAACTTAGTGAAATTTGATAGTATATGTTTATAATCCCTGTGCTTTTGTAAAAGTCTCCATGTTCACCAGAAAAGCGAATTCTAGAGGTATTTTCTGCATATTTGCGTATCATTTAAAACATCAATACCCTTGCATACAAGTAATTATTGAAGTATTGGGACATTCAAATAAAAACAAAGTTTAAATATGCAGATTTTTCATCTTAACAAATGTTGTTCTTAAATATTTATTCTTTTTCCTTGAATACATTAGATTGAAAAAAAAGTTTATGTCCATAGTTAGTTTTAAAAATATTAGAGAAGTAGGTTACCTATCTTTAGGTATTTATATGTACACAACAAGAACAATCATGCAATTGCCAGACCCAAAATTCATTTATACATACCATTATTTTGTTTTCCATGGTTGATCAAAAAGTTTATCAGAATATTATTTACAATTAATGTGTATTGTATCAGAATCAAAGAGCACAATACAAGAAAACGCTAAAATCATACCTATATGTATGTGTGTTTCTAACAAAATCAAACATGTGCTGGTTAAACCCTAAACAAAAACTTATATTAGGACTATGAAATATGTTTGATTATTGATCACAATCATAATCAACTACAAAATTTGATTTATTGATTATCGGTGAAAAACAAATTACCACGAAGGATATGAGTTTGTTCATAATGTTAATCTGGATATCAAGTTATATAATTCATGATAAATCAAGTTGGAAAGATCAGACCTTTGTGTATTCGATTTGTGAAGTTCCAATGATCTCTTACTGTTGTTCAATCGATCTAATTGATTTTATCAAAGGAAGTTCAATGGACACACACAAACATACACACACACACACTCTGTTTCTTTTTTTAAAAATATTTTTAGGACTCGTTTTTTGTATATAGGGGGTCAAAATAGATTTGTTGGGTGTTTTGTATCTTTTATGTAGATAGCAAATATTTAGTTAGTAAATGTTGTAAATTTATTTTTGAAGGTTTATTATTTATAACAATTATTAAAACCCTACACGAGATCAAAGCACATAAAGCGGAAACGATTTAACAAGATCATTATTAACACAATTATAATTAATCGAGTTAGGGTTTACATACCTTTTTCTAAGCAATTCCCTCAAACAAAACCTAATTCTCCAAATTAGGGTTTATATAAGATCACCAAGATATATTCTATGATAAGACTATACTACGATCTTGTACACACGTATTACGACGTAACCGTAATGCTAGTACGTTAATATTGAGCTACAATGCCAATGGAAAATCAACCCAACAACCCTAGAGAGGGGCTAGGACTTGATTAAAACATTAACTGAAAAACCAACCGAAACCTTTAAGTGTGTCTGGTTTGCCAAAGAGAGGGAGGAAGGAGAGATGTGGTGTAGAAAATTTATGAGGTAAAGGGTTTGTATTTATAGGCACTTAAACTTGAAGTCCAAGTTAAACAACTTACCCTTTGCCCCCTCCCCTTTGTAGCCGACTATGCGGCACCCCCTTAGGGGGTGTTCCATAATTTTTCTTCTCCTTCCTTTTAATTCCATAACGATCGTTTATACTTAACCTTTAATAAATAACGTTCGTTACATTTTGTAGCTCGATTTAATTTAATAGATATATAAATAAATTTGTTAAATAAATTAATTCTATACGTATTGTGTGCAATCCCGTAGTCTCGAGTTCGATCGTAACACACGACTATTAAATATAAGTCCATAACTTTTAGCTCCCACTTGGACATATTTCAAATAGTGTGATCACATCGGTTAGCCTCTAGATACACGTCGATGCGTCTAGTACAACTCGAGTAAGGTTTCCTAGAAAGACCTTTTAATGATTCATCATTATTATTATCCTTTTATTTCTAATACAACGTTAATAAAGATATGGATCTCAGTCATTCCTTTCATTGACCATTCTGTTTCTCGTTCACAAATTAAATAGGATTACCAAAACACATTGGGTGTGGCCACACAAACATCTTACTAATCCCACGAGGGGCCCAACTGTATTAAAACTCCAAAACAAATTGGAGGAAATAAATTACATATTGACTACAAGCAAAAACCATGAATTTTGCAACACTTCTGAAAATAACCCTTATAGCTACAGGTTACGTTTAGCGTTAGATTATTTCACAGAGATGCACTGAATCCATGACAATTTTCTGGGTATCTCAGGTCAGAGGATAACTATTTATGACATACTTAATGACAAAGGTCCATAAAGTATAGTCATATAGTTGGGATAAGTCCAAAATTCGATTCATCGAATATCATTCAAAATCGATCAATATACTTTTAAGTATACTCTATCGCAATTTTGATTTGTCTTAATATAATGATACTCCCATATTATTAATCGACAACAGACATTTAGAATACAAAATAATATTCATGGATTAAAACATGTAAAATAGGATACAAAACTAAATAACAAGAATAAACGAAATCCAATCTTTATTTTATTAAATAATAATGTCTTAACATCTTTTATCCAAATACTAATCATAGATTTATTTCATGAAATCGCTAGCTAATTGAAGCCCAATGCTTTTGGCATGTTCAATAACATTTCCTCTAGGCAACGCCTTAGTTAAAGGATCTGCTACGTTATCATCTGTGTGAACTTTTAATAATTTGATTTCACGAGCTTCAACTTGTTCTCGAACGTAGTGATATTTACGTTTAAAGTGTCTGGCGCCTTTCATGACTCCAGAATCATTGGCGAATATGATTGCAGCAGAATTGTCACAATACATATCAATAGGGTCTTTTATTGAAGGCATCACTCCAAGATCTTCAATAAAATTCCTAATCCAAACAGCTTCCATTGTAGCTTCTGAAGTAGCCATGTACTCAGATTGAGTAGCATGCATTGCAATCGTTGTCTGCTTCTTGCTCTTCCAGTCAACTACTCCTCCATTGATAACAAACACGTAACCCATCTGAGACTTTGTATCGTCTTTATCACATTGCCAGGACGCATCACAGAAACCTGTTACATTCAGTTATGTGTCTGGTTTCCCTCCAAATACCAAAAACATATCTTTCGTACTTCTCAAATACTTTATAATATGTTTAATAGCAGTCCAATGGATCTTCCCTGGTTTCTGTTGGTAACGACTGACCAAGTTCTGAGTAAACACCACATCAGGCCTTGTGCATCTTACAGCATACATAAGGCACCTTTCTCATATAAGCTTCCTCTTCAGGAGTAGATGCATCCATCTCATGACTTAGAGCTGGGGGAATCCATGGTTATGACGTGGCACCGTGGCTACGGCGTAGGGCTGCGTGGGTCTGCGCCATGGTCCCTGCGCCATACCCACCAGCTCTCGCGGTGGAGTTTTAATTTTTTTTTTAATTTTTTTTTAAATATAACGGCTATAATACCGTGGGGGGGGAGATTTCAAAAAAACCCCACAAAGTCCATTTTTACCCTTTTAAAAAATCTATAAAAACCCCCTTTCATCACCAAACTTCACACAGACTTTCTTATACTCTTCTATCTCCCATTTCTTCAAAAAAAAGAATCTTAATTCCAACCCCAACCAAAAACCTCAATGGGTTTTCGGTATGATCAACGACCTAACCAACCAAATTCCGGGTTCGTCTTCGAATCTGGGATACGTTCCCCAATACCAACCTCAATACTCCGCGTCTCAATTTGCTAGCTCCGAAGATTTGTTGTTGTTTCAACAATTTAAGGCGCAACAAATGCAACAACAACAAACCCATCACACCACTTCGCATCCACCTTCCGAGAACGCATCACACCACGTCGAAGAAGTACCCGACTCCTCATCCGATCAAGAAGTTGTTCCGACCCCTACGTCGAAGAAGTCATGAAAGAAGTCAATGGCCAAAAAAAAATAAAGGAAAAGATCAAGTCACCGAAGAAGAACCAAAACAAATGCGTGCGTTTTGGACTCAAGTCAAGGAAGAGCTTTTGGCCGAGACTTACATCCAAGTGTCCGAGGATCCAAAATTCGGAGCGGATAAAAAAAAGGCTTCTTTTTGGTATAAAGTTTGCAATGAGTACAACACGGTCGGGAAAAAGAGGGGTTACAAGGAGCGTACAAAAAACATGATAACGGGCAAGTGGACTCCGATGAACCAAGCGATTAAGAAGTTTAATGATTTGGTGAACGAAACTGCGGTTCATAGTGGGGAAAGTGATGAGAATTAGATGTCGAGGTTATATACCGGTTGTATGAGCAAGTCGTTGGGGGGGGGGAGTTTAAGCATCGGGATGCTTGGAACTTTTTGAAAAACAATCACAAGTGGAAAAACCCCGACTCTACTGTTGAACGAAGAAGTCGTCTAATGGGCACCGACGAAGAACCGGAACACTTTGGAGACGATGCTTTGCCTCGACCACCGGGTATGCACCGAATTAACAAAATTCAATGCACAACTTCCAACTCGACCGCTAGCACCGGTTCTAACCCGGCCGCTTACACGGAATTTATGGCGGAGCAATACAAGTTGGACCGTGAAGCCAAAATGTTCGTGCTTGCTTCCGAGAGCGAGGACCGAAGACAGTTGATCCAAGCTCAAAAGATTGCGGAAGACTTAAAGGTGCTACAAATTGACACAAGTGGGATGCATCCGGTCAACGCCGCAATCGTCGAGTCCCAAAAGGCACGAATCCGGGTAACGTATCAACCACGTGACTAGTCGACGCTAGAATAATAATGTTTTTTTTTAGTTTTATGTCTTTTAGTTTCATGTTTTTTAAATTTTATGTTTTTTATGTTTTTTTATGTAATGTTTTTTAATTTTATTGAATTTTATTTTAATTTTATTTTAATTTTATTTTAAAATTTTTTTTCCCACGGCACCAGTTTTCCCACGGCTCAAGGATACCAGTGAAATCTGGTGCCATGGGAAAATCTGGTGCCATGGGAAAAAAGCTGACGTGGCAGCACTTTTTGAGCCATGGCTTATAGGTTCCCCATGCTCTTAGATTATGCTTAACTTCCATAGGTTGAAAACCTTTCTTGGAATTATGCATATTATACTTCTTCAATATTTTGTCAATATAGGCATCTTGACTAAGACCAATTAATCGTCTACTCCTATCTCGATAGATTTTAATTCCCAAAATATATGCAGCTTCTACAAAATCCTTCATAGAAAATCATTTACCAAGATAATCCTTAACATCTTTAAGTCTTGGAATGTTACTTCCCATGATTAATATGTCATTAACATATAAGATTAGGAATACTACATCACTTCCACTAGCTTTGCAATATACACATGGCTCATCATAATTTTGAATAAATCAAAACTTTTTAATTTCTTCATCAAATCGTTTGTTCCATTGACGTGATGCTTGCTTCAAACCATAAATAGATCTTTAAAGTTTGCACACACATTTTAGATACTTAGGATCAACATACCCTTCCACTTGCTGCATATAGATATCCTCATCTAAGAGACCGTTCAAGAAGGTAGTTTTAACATTCATTTGCCATATCTTATAGTCATAGTATGCTGCTATTGCTATGCGAATCCTAATAGCTCTTAAGTCTGCTACAGAAGAAAATGTGTCCTTGTAGTCTACGCCAAAAGTTTGTGTAAAACCTTTAGCTACTAAACGAGCTTTATAGGATTGTACTTCACCATCCATGTCAGTTTTCTTCTGGTATATCCACTTATGTTTCACTACTTTAGCATTAGGTGGTTGATCTACAAGAATCCAAACTTTATTAATTCTCATGGATTTCATTTCCTCGTCCATTGCAACCATCCACTTATCCTTTTCAGGATCAAGTATGGCGGATTTATAATTAGCAGGTTCTCCAAGATCCCCCACTTTATCATCATCATCCTCTATGTTAAGACATAGTTTGCTTAGAGCACGTATAGTCCTTTCAGACCTACATAGAGGAATTATTTATGGTGGAACTCCCATACTTTCTGGTTCTACATGAATTATTTCGCTAGTATTTTCATCAGAAGGTAATGTATCTATATGACTCTCTTCAAGGTCATAATTTCTCCCACTGAATTCTGGATTTACAAGATCACTTTCAAGGAAGTCTTCATACCTAGCAACAATTACTTTGTTCTCAGGTGAATAATAAAAGTAGTAACCCATAGTTTCCTTAGGTTATCCTACAAAGATACATATCACAGATCGTTATTGGAGTTTATCACACGAGTCACGTTTCACATACGCCTCGCAACCCCAGACCTTTAAATAAGACAAATATGGCTTTTTGCCATGCCATAGTTCATATGGTTTCTTATGAACCTTCTTCGTGGGAACCATATTTAAAATGCGAACAACATATTCTAAAGCATAGTCCCAAAAGGATAATGGCAAAGTTGTAAGCTTAAACATAGATCGCACCATATCTAATAGTGTGCGATTTCTCTTTTCGGATACACCATTTTGTTGTGGAGTATAGAGAGAAGTAAGATTCTAAACAATTCCATTCTCACTTAAATAATCTTTAAACTCTTGACTTAAATATTCACCACCTCTATTAGAACGATGAGCTTTAATCTTCTTTCCTAGTTGCAATTCTACTTCTGCTTTAAACACTATGAATGTTTCAAATACATCATATTTATGCTTAAGTAAATAAACATAACCATAAAGGCTATAATCATCTGTAAATGTAAAGAAGTAGCTAGCACATTTCCTTGACACATGTCTAAGTGGTCCACACACATTAGTGTGTATTAAACCAAGTAGAACAATAGCCCTTTCAATATTGCTATTAAAAGGTTTCTTGGTCATCTTCCCAGAGTTACAAGACTCACATTTATCAAATGATTCATCATTGATATTTTCCAAAAGACCTTCACATTGAAGCTTTTGTATGCGAGTCTTCCCAATATGGGCAAGTCTACAATGCCAAAGATAAGAAGAGTTCTTGTGTAACTTTCTCTTCTTATTCATGCTAAAAACAGAAGTATTATTATAATTGGATTCATTATCATGCATGTCAATTTCAAACACACCATTCACAACAATTGCATTAAAATAGAAAATACCATTTTAAAAATAGAAATTCCATTATTAATAATAGTGTGAACAAATCCAAGATTTAACAAACAAAAAAAGGAAATAACACCCCTAACAATTGAAGGTGCATAATGACAATCATTCAAAATCAGTACTAAACCCGAAGGTAAAACTAAATTAAATGTTCCTATAGCTTCAACCGCTGCTTGTGCGCCATTGCCCAATTACAGAAATTCTTCCCCATAGGATAGCTTCTTTTCCAACTTAAATCCCTGCAGCGTATTACAAATGTTAATACCGCATCCCATATCATATACCCAGGAATTTAATTTGTATGTCAAATTTCCCTCTTTCTTCAGTCCAGGCGAATTTCTCCCCTTTGCGCATCACTTTGGTCAATGGTAGTGCTAAACGGGAAAAGTTCTCCACGAACCTACGGTAATAAACAGCTAAGCCTAGGAAACTACAGACTTCAGTTGCTGATGTCGGTCTTGGCCACTTGGTAATAGCCTCAACCTTTGCTGGATCCATCGTGATTCCTTCTGCTGATACAATGTGACCTAAGAATGCCACCTTATCTAACCAGAACTCACACTTGGATAATTTAGCATACAGCTGCTTCTGGCGAAGAATCTGTAGTACAGTACGAAGATGGTCTTCGTGTTCCTCCTTGGACTTAGAAAATATCAGGATGTTGTCAATGAAGACAATGACGAACTTGTCCGGAAATTCATGGAAGATTCTGTTCATCAAATCCATGAACACTGCTGGAGCATTGGTAAGGCCAAATGGCATGACTACAAATTCGTAGTGACCATAGCGTGTACGGAAAGCAGTTTTGGTGATGTCCTGCTCTTTAACCCGTAGCTGATGATAGCCCGACCTTAGATCAATCTTGTAGAAATTTTTTGCCCCTTGGAGTTGGTCAAACAGATCGTCTATATGTGGTAGTGGATACCTATTCCTGATGATAATCTTGTTGAGCTCGCGATAGTCTATGCAAAGACGCATACTGCCGTCCTTCTTCTAAGCGAATAAGACCGATGCGCCCTATGGAGATGCGCTCGGTCGAGTAAAGCCTCGTTCCAAAAGTTCTTGCAATTGATCCTTCAGCTCCTTCAACTCTATGGGAGCCATGCGATAAGGAGCCTTGGAAATCGGCTCAGCTCCTCGGATGAGCTCGATATTAAATTATACTTCACGTGCAGGTGGTATGCCCGGAAGTTCTTCTGAAAATACATCTGGAAATTCTGACACTATCTGCAGATCCTGAATTGATGGGGATTCAACATACATGTCATGAACAGTAGCTAGATAGCCCTCACAACCATATGAAAGTAATGCACGTGCTTGCAGGGTTGATATGATTTGTACAGACCTTCCGGGTACGAACCCGTTGTGAATGTACTCTGGTGCATTAACATCACCGAAGATGACTCGATATGAATGGCAGTATATGATAGCATGATGCTTGGATAGCCAATCCATGCCCAAAATCATGTCAAAATCATTCATGTCCAGCGGAAGTGCGTCAACAGGGCGAATCTAGTCATCAAACTCTAGGGGAAGGCTTTTGTACACATGGGTTATGCGTATAGAGTCTCGTAAAGGCGTGGAAATATTCAGTATATTCTCTAGTGGCAAGGGGAGTATCCTAACATTCCTAGCATAAGCAGTAGAAATGACTGAGTGAGTAGCACCCGTGTCAAATAGAACACATGCAGCTTGACCATACATATACAAGATTCTAGTGATGGTACCTGTAGACTTGTTGGCCTGATCGCGAGATGTCGTGTAAACGCGTCCACTAGTAGGAGGCGGCTTGGTATCAGCATGTCCTGATGTGCCCTCCATCTCGCCCTTGCGGCACTCCTTCATGCGATGGCCAGGAATACCACACTTGAAGCATGCGTCGCTGTCGCGACGACATGGCCCTGGGTGCCTACGGTTGTAGGTAGTGCAAAGAGGATGAGTATATCCTCCAGCAGGTGTCCTGACTGGCTGAGAGCCTGATAAGAACAATATACATGAGACATGATAATAGGTACAAAGGACAATCGGATAGTTCGTAAGATGGAATACCAGTGATAGCTAGACGGTTAGGCTGTGAACCTCTCTGGTTCTGGTCCCTCCCGTTACCATGATTTCTGGTAGAAGATTCTAATGTGTCAGAATTATGAATTATAGCATGTAATCATAAAAAAATGAGTAAGTATAAGGACTTGCTGCTGTTGGAGTGTCCAGCGTTGTTACGGTAATTATCATTACCGCCACGCCTATCCGTAGCAGAACAGTCGTGAGTCTGACCGTTTCACTTGGGCTGAGTAGGCTGTTGCTGAGTAGCCGGCTGAGACCGGTCCCCAGTCTTCTGCCTGGAAGATACAATTTAAAAGAGATGTAAATATGCTGACAGAATACGGTTTGGTCACCGCTGAATACAAATGTTTACCTCTTCTCGGGTCTCTCTACTTCCCCGGACTCTTCTCTTTCTTGCAGCATCGCCAGCTTGTGTGCCGCATCGGCCACTTGTGCCACCGTGTTGAACGTAGCACACACCAAGTTGTTTGCGACCGATGTACGAAGAGCCCACCGGAAGTGGTGTGCTTGCTCTTTGGGAGTACCTGCTGCTGCACCAAGAAAACCAGCCAAGTGAAGAAAGCGCTGCATGATCTCGTTGCTATTCTCCCCAGCTCTCTGTCAGATTCCATGGTACTCTCTCTTCTGCTTGTCTTGCTCAGCCTTGGGAAAGAACTGTCCCATCACCAAATCCCTAAACTGAGCCTAAGTCAAACCAGCCACCCAAGCATCACCTCCCTCAGACTGCTTCAGTGCCATCCACCATGATAGCACATCACCTTCGAACCGGTAGCAGGCCAACCTCGACTTGAAGACGGGGTCGCAACCATAGCATCGAAGATCTTCTCAATGTGAGCCAACCAGCTTTCAGCTTCACTAGGGCTATCTGTTCTCTCAAAAGCTCGAGGGCGTAGCTTATTGAATCTCTCCAGCCATGTGACCAATGTTGCTAGAGGAGGAGGAGGAGGTACTGGGTGTTGCTGTTGCTTGTTGGCAGCTTGCACCTCAGCCCTGATTTCGTTCCTCAGCTGAGGAAGCATAGCTTGCATTTCAGCTTGGATTGCTACCTTGAGTTGTTCCTGCTCACATGTGAGAACCATCTGACAGTATAACATAATATACATGATTAAACTGATCAAAACATAAACTATAATCATAAAAAAAATTTATACCAATGAATCATGAGAAAAATTTTACGCAAGAAAATTAGTACATGAATGCATGATGCAGTTTTATGAAAACTTTTGTATGCGCGAGAGTGAACGCCTATGGTCAGTTCACTCAAAACAAACGACATGGCGAGGGGACGCCAATGGGTCGGTCCCAAAGTTAAAATTTTCGATAAAAGCATATGCGACTAAATAGGGTCTGTCTTGTACCAACCATTACTTAGTCATAAACCTGCGACTAAATAGGGCCAGTCCTGTACCAACCATTACTTAGTCATAAACCATTACTTATGTATGCATGAAAATGATCAATGCAAGAAAACCGACTGTCAGTTCTAGGAAGACCATAGTGACTACCCACTAATCACAGGTCGTGTTTTGAGAGCCTACAGGTCGAAGCCTTGGCTCTGATACCATAATTGTAACATCCCATTTTGATAAATGGAATGTCACGCGTGATTATGGCGTGTCATCAAAGCATACAAGGATAAATGTATAAAACATCATATGACCATAAAGGAAATACCGAAAACAAACTTCGGTATCCCAAAGTAGAACTCATCACACACAAAAATAAGTACTGTAAATGAAAAGGACTAAACAATGTCCATGGAAATGAGTATCAAAAGTACGAAGAAATGCATAAATTAATGAAGGCTAGGAAGCTTCCAATCCATATGCACGTATGCTTAAAGTCTACGAGCGTCCTTAAGTACCTGCCGTTTTGGGAACATGAAAGGAAAAACGGCTGAGCGTAACGCTCAGTGCACAGATATACAAGTAAAGCATGAATAAAATAAGCATATAAGCATAGAGCAGCGGAAAAGACTAAGTCCTGGATAACCTGGTATATCTTAGTAAAACTGGTTTTATAGTTTGAAAAGCCTTATGTTTATCTTATAAAAACTTTTAACATGTTTACCATTTATCCAATATAGGCCATGAAATATCAACGTGCATGAATACTTGGAGGGGTGACCTCGTCATGCAAATTAGAGGGGCTGCCTCTAATTTATATATAAGTTTTGGGTAGGAGGGATTAGCTTCTTGTGAAGGATGCAAGGCACACACCACATTCACCAGAATAATCTGCTAAAAACATGTAACCTAGGATGCACCCATACGCCCCACATGATAATAATAATAATATGGCCAAAATCTGAAGGGACGCCACGAGCTATCACTCCGTCGTGGTGGAGTCATAACACTAGTGCCTCCAGTGTTATGGTTATGGTACCTCCATAACAAGGTGAAACTAGTCATGCATGTATATGGCTTTAGGTATCTAATTAAACATAAGCAATTCAAAAACATATAAAACATATACTGGGGAAAACAGTTGGCTGCATACGAGGAATCCTAATAAGGAAGAATCTCCATACTGAAAGGACGGAGAATCCGTACCTTGTGTCCAGTGAACGAAGAATACGAACGGAAGAGAGTCCTACTTCGATATCACTAATGCTACATAAATAATATACGTGTATAAGTATTCTGATTACCGAGTACGTAACTGATTTTATATTATGTCTTAGCTTGTTTTCTATGTTCATGTCATGTTTTACTGATTTAAGCTTTATACTGCGTTTATCATGTATTATGTCTATTCTGTTTAAGTGTTACTTGTATTTCTCGTATTATTATACTTGTTGTGTAATAATAGGTAAGTTTCTAAAAATAGCAGGTTTCCTAAAATAGAAAGTTTCCAAAAATAGAAAGTTTCCAAAAATAGAATGTTTTCAAAAAAATAGATTTACTGCTTAAAAAAGATAAGTTTCTAAAAATAGAAAGTTTCCATAAATAGAAATAAGCTGGATTATTAAGCTAATAATATAAGCTTAAGTGTTTACTGATTAATATTCTAAGTCATGTGATTAAATAGTATAGTTTATTAATTATTTCATGTAAATTAAATAAACTATAGGTTAAAGTATTTAATTAAATATAACATGATTTAATTAAATAAAAGGTAATAATACTTAGGCTAAAACGTGTATTAATATTTATTATTAATATAACCTAAGTCATGTAAATTAATTAATTATAAGGCATGTTTAATAATCAATTAATTATATAGTCTAACTTATATAATAAATACTTAGGTTAAAAATCCTGTATTATTAACAATAATAATAACCTAAGTCATGTTGTAATTAAATTAATTAAGTAACATGTCAAATTAATTTAATTAACCTTGTAAAAATTAGTCTTGTAAAAAAATAACTAACTTGTAAATTAATTAAGTCGTGAACCGTGCCCGTGAACCCGTGAACCGGACCCGTGAACCGGTCAACCAAACGCACCCTTGACAGTGGCAAAACCAGCTTAGCCGGTTGCCACTGTTTTCGCAAAACAGCCACCGGCTGAGCCGGTGGTTTCCCCCTGTTTTCTCGGCTGCAGCCGCCGGCTGGGCAAAGTTCCCACCGGCAGTTAGCCGGTGTTTCCCCCTGCTTTCCATATATAGTCACCGGCTTAAGCCGGTGGTGGTTCTTGTTTCTGCCGAGACCCAACAAACACCAAACACACCCCGACCAAGGTCGGGGTCCCTTGTTCTTGCGGCCGAGACATGACAACACCACACCGATACTTGAGGTCTCGGTTGGTGCGAAACCAAGCAAGCCGAGACCATGGGGTCTCGGTTCCCTTGCGTCGGCCGAAAGAAACACCCCTAAAACCGTGATTAATTTACCCCCCCCCCCCATGATTAATTACATGATGATTTAACTTGTTTTTATATAATCTATGATTCCATGTGTCTTTATTTAATAAAAACATAAAAGAAAAAAAAAGGTTTAATAATTTACCGAATACGTGAACAATGAATGATGAAAAACACGAACACTCTTGCAAGATTTAATCACCAAAATCAACCAACACACCCCTTTTTGTGTGTTTGTACCCGGCGGCCAAGAGGAGAGAAAAGAGAGATTAGGGTTTTGATATTTTCTAATTTTTCTGTGATTATGAAAATATGATTTCTCTTATTCCTTGTTTTAATAAAATTCAAAGTGGGCTTGGCCCTTGTCTTGTGTTGGTGCCGCGGGTAAGAGGGGCCCACAAGGGGTAACCCATTGTTTTCCGTGTCTAATTATTATACGTTTTCTCGTGTCGTGTTTTATTTAGTTATCGCTCGTGTCGCAATATATTTATTCGTAATCGTAATAAATATACGTAAATACATAATATTAAGCTCGTGATTATTTACGTTCATGATTTCATGTTCGTATGTTCGTGATTATAAATATTATTGAAATAATTATCGTGTCAGAATACGTATTAAATACTTATCGTGTTATAACACGTACGTAATACTTGTAAATCTTGATCGTGAAACGTAAATGTGCTATAAAAGAAAAGTTCTAATCATGTACGTACGATCATAAGGGTACTATTGATGGTAAAATCATGCGGGTTTTACACACAGAATCTGTTTTAAGACTGTAGGGAAACTATAACACTTTTATTTATAAATCAAATAAATAAAATTAATTAAATTAACATAAAACAAACAATAGAATATAAATAACAGAAAAATAAATACAGACATAATTATAAACGATAATCAAATAAAACAATAAAATAATAAAAAGACTTATTAAATCACCAGCAAGTCGAGGCATGCGTAAGACACGCTTATAACTAAAGAGCCGAGGCAGGTGTTTGACACGCTTCCCTTAAAACAGATTCGTCGTTTGTTTCCCAGGGTACAACAACCGAAACAGTAAGTTGTACTCTCGGACTTAACAAAACTGTCCGGAATTTCACCTTTACAGATGCGTACTCCATGTGTTGGAAATCAATAATAATACTTATTGATTTGATGTGTAAAAAAGTTATGGAATTAGGCCTCTATTTATACACAATAGACTCCCTTCCAGTTTACTCATCCCACCGATGTGGGACAAAAATAAACTATTTTTCCTTTTTAAGCATGGTACCAAATGCCTAACTTTGAGACACGATATCTCATTCACATCACCTTCATTTTGGACACATAAAGGCTCATTGCGAAGCTCTCTTCAAGGAGAACGCGAACCTATAAAGTATCACTAATATATATGATACATACATATACATAATTGTGTCCAAAGTTGGTCAAAAGTTATTTTTCCAACAATATTTTCCAACAGTTCTTTAGTTAGTGTTGTTCATCAGTTCATCAACAAGACTTAACACACTTATTTACAACATGTAGATTAATGTTCTTTTGTTCATCAATTATTCTTGTTCATCAGTTATTGTTATTCATCAGTTATCATTAAGAGTGATGAACTAGTGAACAAGACTAACTGATGAATACTTATGAACAACATAGATTAATATTCTCTTATTCATCGATAGTTAGTCTTGTTCATCAATTAGTGTTATTTATCAATTCATCAAATAAATTTCACAAACTTATGAACACTTATAAATAACATGTAATGCATTAACTAATGAACAAGACTAACTAATTGACAAGATAACAACTTCAATTTGGATGTTTATTCATCAATTAAAAAATATCTTTCATCAATAATAAACGTTGTTCATCAATATAAAAGTCTTGTTCATTAGTTAGTTTTGTTTATCAATTAGTCTTCTTTATCGGTTATTTTTTTTCACCAATCTAAATCCATGTTTATCATTGTTCACCATAATCCATATTGTTAACAAAGTATGTTTAAATTATCAAATATGACAAACATATCATATTTAGTGTGCGATATCTCACTCATATGATATCAAATTTAAGTTACTTTAAAACCTGAGTAAAGATTGACATACAATCTTTAACTTTTATATATTACAAATTTTCTCGTTTGCATTTAATATTCGTTAAATTTATAGATAAAAACATAACAATACACAATGAGTATATTTTTTTTACAAATTTTAAAATAAAAATAATATCACATTATTATTTCTACATCAATAAAATGATAGTGGTGTATTATAGTAAAAAAAAATAGTACATCTAACGTAATTTAAACAATAAAATTTTAGAGCATATAAGGAAATGTCACGTGTTAAGTTGTTATTGCAGCTTTGTAGTTTAAGATTTTTGTGCGTTTAAAGCTTATGGATGAAAAAAAATAAAAAGTAAAATGACTATTTACTCATGCATTTCTTCTGAATAAAATAAAAGGAAATGTCACGTGTTAAGTTGTTATTGTTGTTTAAGGTGGTGTTTGATTATGACTTATTGGGTCTTAACTGAATAATCAGTATATAAATTAAGTCATTAGTAGTGTGTTTGTTTTGTGCTTAAAACTAACATATTACTTTCCAGACTAAGCTATAAGGAAGAGGGTCTCTATATTAAGTCTATGACTTAATTCGTTATTTTACAAATTTAGCCTCCTCCTACTAATCAATGAAAAATATTTATCTATATTATTATATTATTTTTCTTTTATTTAATTTAAAAGGGTATAACAGTAACTTTCTTTAAATCAGACATTTTATTCAGCATACAAAACAAACAGTAATATAATCATCTAGAAACAGACATCATATATATAAATAGACACTTTAATTTTACAAGACTTATTCAAAAGAAACTAAACAAACAATCCCTAAGCTTTGTAAAATATGTACTCATTGAAAATCCGTAACCAAAAGTAGACATGTAATCTCTTGAAGGTTTTTAGTTTTTGTTCGTATAGTTGATTTGTTGTTACATATTTCAATTTTTTTTTTTTTTTGGGTAAAGGGGATAAACCCCGGTAAAATATATTACACCAAAAAATATCAGTTAAGTACAATGGAATGTGACTGAGTGTCACATTAACCTCAAGCATAAGCTTGAACGACCTCTACTCATATTTCAATTTTTTTTTCTAACTAAATATTTCAATTCTTCTTCAATCGGCTAACTTTTTGTGAGTTGTTATTGGTTTTTCGATACTTTTGTTATGAGTAGGTATAGGCCTATAGCCCCATTTATAATTTTATGTTTTGTATCTAGGACTAGTCCATTTAATCTTATGTTTCTGCCGTATACCAAAACTTGCTTGCTTGCATTAATACTTGCATTCATAATGTTTCTTGCTTTTACTTTCTCCATTGTATGATATCCGTCTGCTGAATCCTACACAACACAAACCATGTAGTACTATTCAATGACAGGAGTCTCCCTACCCAACCCTCCCAAACCCATTGATAAAGCTCAATCCATCGTGTGTATTAAATCTTGCATACTTGACCTTGATAAACTCAACTAACTCGTGGAGTGAGTTATTCAATAGGTTTTGCACAACACAGTATGTTCAACGTCACGCAATATGTGTGTATTGGCAACCTTTCCGCATCCGACTATTTCAAGCCAAAGCAAGGCTGATCTTTTGCCTAATCTTGGATCACCCGTGCCAGACTCCAATTCTTAGTTAAAATTGTATTCTTCGAAAAACGTATATACCTTTTGTAATGTGCAACAAGCCACATTGTCATCGACGATATCATTTATAGCTACTGGTATTAGTAAATCAAGTACTACATAATTAATTGCTGGTGCGATTAACCTAAAAGAGAATATGTTAAACAAAAATATAAGAACCGTGTACGCAATCTAAATTCACATCTTCAATTCGATCTGCTTTACACATACTGACATACGTAATTATTCATTCAACTTGATCCGTTAAATCGGCGAACGTAGGCTCCCAGCAAGAGGCGTATTCCGGCACACGGGACAACTAGGCTGAGCCTTCAACCACTTATCTATACACTTGACGTGAAACAAGTGATGACATTCCGGCAACAACCTAATAACATCGGTCGCTTTATAATCCGCTAAGCAAATCGAGCATCCCGAGCCTGTATCCTCACCCTTTTGAGTAGCCATCGTGACCTCAGAGTATACAAATGTTGGAAAAGTTACAAGGACGTTGTCAGCAAGGCCCCTAGACAATCTTATGGGATGTTCTTCGTACACATCGTCATTGTTGGTTAGTGATTGTGGTGCTAGAGAGCGCTTACATAGGTAATAAGTGTAGGTGATCAAGAATATAAGGATGAGCATTAAGAAGAATCCGACCGTGAATAAGTAGTCTTTTCTTCCTTGTGTGTTTTCGATATCATTGGATTGTGGTGGTGAGTCTAAGGAGTTCGATGTTGTGCTCATTTCTATTGCATAAGAAGGTTAAGTTGTTGTTTGTCAACTTAGGTTGTACATATTGTCATATAGGCATATATAGTGATAACATCTATAATTAGAACAACATTTGGATAATTCAAAGATAATAATATGTGCGTGGGGTTCGTTTACATCTTAAAGTCCACTTCTTTCATTTTCTGATGATTATATGATTGTAGAAACAAATGTATATATTATAACACTCTGTATAAAACCTACTATAAAATAGAGCTATAAGTTAGGATATCAATTTCAATGACGACTTGGGTGATATACTGATTCCGATAGAATATTTTGAAAAAAAAATGGATAAATGCTGGTAATGAAAAGTTGAAAACAAAATTTTGGAACAGTCTTTATATCTATTATAATCTATCTTTTACAAACAATTGAATTTAAAATAAATAAAATCAGAGCAGCAACGTAACTACTAATCATTGAAAAGTTAAAACGATAAAACATCAGACGAATAAATGGAAGTCGCCCCACTTTTGATCATTCGTTATTTTGGATTACAATGTAAATTGGTTAAATAATCATTGTGTTACCGTATTTGCAAGTGGCGTTTTCCGACACATCGGACAAGTTGGATGAGCCTTTAACCACGTATCTATACACTTTACATGAAACAAATGACGACATTCAGGCAATAACCGGACAACATCAGCCGGTTTATAATCTGCCAAACAAATAGAACACTCAGAACCATTGGCATCGTTAGCAGTAGTGTCACCTTTGACGTCCGAGTAAAGAAGCGTTGGGAAGGTCACAAGCACTTCGTCATCTAGGCCACGAGAGAATCTTATAAGGCGGTGATTATCTGACTCGTCGTATATTGTTGTGCCAAAAGAGATGATTGGTGGTGTTGAGTGAGTACGTCTGCATATATAAGAAGTGTACGTGAGGGAGATTAGTAAGACGACCGTGCAAAAGAATCCCACGATGAATATGTAGGCGTCACCCCCTGTGGCTTTATCTTGGTTTGGGGTGAACGGTGCTTCGACGCCACCTGTTGTGACATTCATTTTGAGTATTGGAAGGTTTTAGGGTTGTCAACTTTTGATGTTTTACACGAGAAAGATATGGTATATAACCTTTGAGCTTAGTCAACAGACATAGAACGTTAGAACAAGTCTTTCAAGTTTCAAAGAAGAATATATGTTGTTATTTAAATTTATGTAAAATGAGATAAAACTTATTTGTTTAATGTTGGTATACATCATAACATCAATGAAGGCAACAACTATTATGTTAAGTTGGTTAAAATATCATATATAATTTTATATCAATTCCTTTAATATTAATGTATGAAATGGGTGTACCTAATTAACGGGCATTGGTAGTATATGAGTATATGCTGATCACGTTTGGCATCGGATGTAATTGATAAGATGTTACCTATATAACATATAGCCAAAACCTGTTTAAGTTATATATGTGGCCATAGAGAAGCTAATGTCATTTGTTATTATATGGTTGGTGGGTGTTTGTAAATATATAGTTAAGTCAACCTCTTGTTTTAAGTAGCATATATTGTCAGTTTGTCACACAAGCCCTTGAATCATTCAATCTATAGGAACGGGATTTCATGAATTAGAATATATGACATTCATGCTATCAACTCATGGTAATCTCGCATATAAAGAGCTAGAATGCAGATCAATTTGAAACTATTAGTGGCAAGTAATTGTTGGCCAGCATATTAAAACTTGTGAGTGATCATGGAGCTAGTGTGCGAGAATTATGATTGCAAAGGGGCTCAGAATATCGAGAGCCTCAACTTTTACAGCTATAATACCACATCAGTATTTGGAAGAACCTACTCAAAGGTTAGTTGTTGAGTCAATTGTTACTTGTTAGTAACCCATAGTGTGATTGATAAAAATACAATAAGAAAAAATAAAATTACAAGTTTCATATAACATGGAAACCATATTTTTAAGACTGCAATCGTCTACCCTTTTGGCCTAGACGAGTTCTCTTATTTAAGCTTCTTTTCGTTCTTCCACCATCTTCAGCATTGCAATTTTGCAATCAAGTTGAGCCGTCTATATGTGTCAAATTTTTTAGCTTGTGTGATCTGATCACTTCCCCCAAAATACTCGATCGTAGGCAGGGATGGAACCGGAACATATTTTGACTAAATGCATTTATGAAAAATTAAGCTATCTTGCAAAAAATTACAATACGCTGCAAAGTTTCATGAAGATCTTGAAACCCCAGAACATCTTCTGGTTCTATCCCTAGTCGTAGGCGAGTCATTGAGCTTCGAACTTTCAATGTGGGTCTCACTAAATTTTGCATGATTACAACACAGCTAAATATTCAAGAAGTATTTAAAAAACATTATGTCTCAAAGATACAAACTAGTAAAATCTGTAGTTTATCCGAGATTAGGTGTAATCGCTGGATTTTTATTTAATTTGTACACAAGTGGCGACAAACATGTTGTTTTGTTTACCAAAATGTTGGTTTCTAACAAATTCCTGAAATGTTTTTAAAAAAATCGTTCGCTGGTCTCAACAAAAATAAAAGTGGGCATCGTTCAGCTCATTTAGATCACTACAAGAAAAAGGTCTTTTAATGACACACAAAAAGTGTCGGTAAATGTCCAAAAGAGTGTCACTAAAAGACTTTTTTTTTCTTTTACAGTTATAAAAAGTGTGGGTTAAAGTCCTGCTGATAAAAATATATAGTGACACCCTTTTCTGACACTTAATAGTGTCAGTATAGGTTGAGACTATTTCTGAGACATACAATAGATGTTCTTATAGCATGCAATAAAAATCCTGTTATACATTTTAATCTGCAATATTTCATAATTAACACATAAAAAACAAATATTAAATAGCAAAAATAGTGAGACCCAAAACCTAATATTATTTCACCTACATATCGGTATAGAGCTAAGAAATCGAATCTATACCGCAAAAATCCTCATTTATTAAACAATTAAATATACAAGCGGGAAGAAAGAGCCACAAAAACTCATATAAGCAAGAATTAACCCTTAAACTTATTATCAACTCTATCATCTCTCGTTCTCCACAATTTAAAATCTCAAGTAATGAGACTCGTGGATGCTTAGCCTAATAAACCAATTAAGGTCCATATGTTTAAGGATACTAGCTAGAGTAAACTTGGATAAGTAAACTCGGGTTGAGTCAAAATATTCACGACGGGCCTAATATATCAAAGACATCTAAACTTGTTAAAACCATTTTATTCATTTATTTATTTTTGACTTTATTCTTTGAAATGGAAAATATAAATACGATTCAATGACAAAAGGAAAGAAAATAAAAGAAAATAAATGGAAAATACTACAAGGCCAAAATAGATCAAAAATTTGAAAAACGTTGAAAAATTTTAATTTTCCGGTTAAATGAGGTCAAATTCATAGAAAAGCCCACTAAAATTCGATAGAAGTCCCCCTACACTTAATATAAACATTGCCCTCAATGTTTAAGCATGTGGGAGAATAAACTCCCCTACACTTAGGACATTGAGTACGTAGTTTAAATCGAGCTCAGGAACAGACAACTAAAGTGATCAATTTTTCACGTTTTATTTATATACAAAATTGAATCACAATAGCAAAAACTTATTGAAGAAACCGGGTACACGGGAACACGGGATCACGGGTCGCGTCAAAAACACCAAAAGTGGATCATTAAAGCACACATCCCTGCACAACATCACAAAACACAACCTACTTGGCTCCCCCCTACACTTATTGGTGGAAATGGTTGAAGGTGAAAAAGGGTGGAAAGGGTGGAAAAGGTAAAAATCTAACCTAGTTATACGATGCTTGATTTATTTATCACGAGTCTCTAGCTCGACTTGATTTCCCGAATATCATCATTCAAATGGGAAAAATCATGGAAAAACCTAGATTTTCAAGGGAGGAAAATCTCTCCATGATAAAGGGTGAAACACACTCACATAAAGAATACCCCAAGAAAATTCACCCGGGTCAAACACATAATTTCCATCACGAAAAGAAATAAACCCCAAGGTGGTAAAATCACACAAGCCAAAGAAAAGTGGGGTATCCTTAGTCAAAAATCTCGTACAAGGAAAGGTGTCATGGGTATATGGAAATGATAGCACTAATGTCTTTATGGAACAAAATTTATGGAACAAAATAGAAATTTTATTAATTAAAATTTAACCTTACAACTTTATAAAATAAAATTACATCAAACCTATTTCTAAATTAAAATAAAAACAGTAAAATAAAATAAAAAATGGAATGCAAATTACAGGAGATATGGGGGGTATTTATAGCCAACCCCCATGACTTGCTGATGAAGATTTGTTGAAGGGAAAACTCATCTTGACCCTTAAATCCTTCTTTTTCTTCTTTCTCTTTGATCCAATGGTGGAAAATCGTTTACCCATCACACGGATTGCCACCATGGATGGGTTTGTGTTTCTTGTGCTTCTTCAATGAGGATGTGGCAAGATTTGATTGGAGATATGGTGATGGTGATGTGTATACACCAATCACAAAAAGGGAGGCTGCCACGTTTGATTGAGGACCACCATCTTCTATATCCGAAAAAGATGGGGATTATTAATAGGCGCGTGTAGCTCACTCTCCATAGATGTAAAAACCCCCAATTTGTTATTTAGGGTTTGGAGTAAAAAATGAAGGCTGCGTTTTGTTTGTTGAGAGAGAGAGAGTGAAAAGATGAGTTATCTAGGTTTCATCGTGATGTTTGTGACTTTGACTAAAAAGTGAATAAATATTCACTTTGATGACCTTTAACCGTCCATGGTTTTAACTTTGATGGGCTTTTGCTCAATGTACTTCCAATGTCTGTTTGTAAATTGTCTTGGGCTTGGGCCCAAATGCTTAAAACAATCATCCCTCCCTTTTTCTTCTAGATATTGGGCCTTTAGGGCTTTTGAAACCAAAAATAGTTAACTTGAACTCCTTATTGGGCTTTTGGGCCCAATACCCAAATGTGGGACCCATAAGCCAAATTAACTTCATAAAATATTAAATCCGTTAAAATCGAGCATGAATTTGGTTTTGTCGATCTTTTCTTCAAACACGTGTCGATTTTGCCGGTTTTCGTGATCTTCGGTATTTTTTCGCACGTTTCGTTCTTTGACTTTGACTTTGTCTCTTTCTTTGACTTTTCTTCAACAATTGACCGTAAAATCTCGTGTTTTCTTTCCTTTTGATCTTTTGTACCTATTTCACACAAAAACACAAAACCACGCGTAATTCTGACTTTTACGATATTAAACACATGATTAGGTCTTGTTTTTCATTGATTTTAGTGGCAAAAGGATAAGTGTTTACACACTTATTAAAGCTCCCAAGATCAGTAGCTGAATAGAATAAGAAGTAACATGTTACGAAATTAGGCATAGTATAAATAAGGTTTCATTACTGTGTAGCACAATTTGTTAACTAGAACGTCACAAGTCAAATGATTTCTATATGGGCCTAAATGACTGCCTAAACAGCTAAAAAAACTCTGCACATCTAAGACTACTCCAGTAGCCTACGTTACCAAAACCAAATCAGACAACAGTCGACTACTCCCAGCAGAAATAACATAACTGACTCAGCTAATTCCAAGTGTGTCTATTTACAAACACGTGATTCCAAGATGTACCTATATACCTGCTCACTAAAAGCTCAAAAACTACGAACATCTTATTTGATACTGTACGGTATCACAATCAACTACGAATTTAACCTAGCAAACATAAACACATGCCAAAAAGATGATTTCCTACAAGTAACTCAAAAACATAGAAACGTCTGATCACTATTCTAAACTCTAAAGTATCAACTAAACCTAGTAGAAACGACATAGCTTATTTTTTTGGAAGTTCGTTGTTGGAATGATCGATGCAACTACTTACAAACTTCCTGGTGTATCTAAACAAAACACATGAAACAAACGGAATTTCAAAATGTACCCATCCATAAGCCCTAAATAACTCCAGAAACTAGTACAATTCATTTCATGATATGTATAAGCGTATAATAGTTACGATATTGAACATATCACTCAAACTGTACGGAGAGTATCTCGTAACATCTAATAACAAACATCAGAATATAAATGATCTCTAAAGAACAAAACTACACATACTAAACACTAATCAAATAGCTGAGTCACACTCACACTCAGAAATCTTGAATCGAGTACACCCCTGAATATAAATTCCTATTATAACAAAACTAATAATCATTCGATCAAATCGATTCGAGTTTCAACCTTCGCAGTCCCCACGACTCACTCATACATCTAATACTCATCATATCTAACCTAACCCATTCTTCTATAATAAGCAGATAATTAAACAATCTATTAACCTAAAGGCAATCTAAACAACAATTAACAAACCCTAATTAATCAATCACAGCAATAATTAACAAACTGAATATGATACATAAACTGAATCCGATCGATTAGCTCACTCACCGATTAACCCACTCTGATGTGAAACCCTAATTACTGATTGTGATCAATTCGAAGTTTTTATAAAAGTGATTGATTTGATTTGGGGAACAAATTGGGGAAAAAGTGATACTGTGTGTTTTGATAAAATCATTTTTTTTTAATTAAGTGTGTGAGGTGCGATATGTTTAAATTGGGGGATTTTCATTGTTTGGAGAGAGACAATTTTCTTTCTTTTGTGTTTGCACGAGGTAAAATTTTGTATTACTACACAGTAATTATTTTTAAATATATATTTTTTTAATTTTGTATTGTTAATAAAATATTGTAATGTAATGTTGAATAATAATAATTTTTATAAATTTTATTTTATTTTTACTTTTTTTTTAATTCTTAGTTAGAACAATTGATTGGAATTTTAAAGGGTTTCACAACGCAAAATCAAAATCAGATCAGATTAGACCAAAAGTGATTTAATTTAAAACCTCAAATCGGGGATTAAAGCCAATGTGTTCGGTGTGGTCCGGTTTTTAGATCTGTTTGCCCAAGACATGTGCGTAAGACTGAACCTAATCGAACCAAATCAGATCGATAATCAAATATGAACTAAGGTGTGGACCAAAAACCAGATGAAAATCAAAACCAAACCTTAAAAATCAGATCGGGTTGAGAACGATTTAGTCCAAATCCTCGACTCGAGGACTAAAAAAATGTGTTCGGTCTGTTTTTCTTCGATCGATAGTGCGTAAGATCAGGTCAAATAAAACCGAAATTGAAATATTAAGTAAAGTGAGAACAGAAGACCGGACTGAAATAGGTTAGGTCAAGTTCGAGCTCGAGGTGATTTATTCGTTCGAGCCGGTTCATGGTCCGAAATGTTTAAGGCTGGCAGTAATCTCTATGGACAGCAGTCCGTAAAAAAGAATTTTGCTCACACTTTTTTAAAAGTGTAGGTGAAAGGTATATTTTTGCTCACACTTTTTAAAAAGGATAGGTGAAAGTTAGAATTATGCCCACACTTTGTAAAAAGTGTAAGTGAAAGTTAGACTTTTGCTCACGCTTTTTAAAAAGTGTAGGTGAAAGTTAGACTTTTGCTCACGCTTTTTAATAAGTGTAGGTGAAAGTTAGACTTTTGCTCATACTTTTTAATAAGTGTAGGTGAAAGTTAGACTTTTGCTCACAATTTTTAAAAAGTGTAGGTGAAAGTTAGGATTTTGCTCATACTTTTTAAGAAGTGTAGGTGAAAGTTAGGCATTTACTTACACTTTTTTTAAAAGTGTAAGTAAACATATACTTTTACTTATACTTATTTTTGTGTCTCATTAAAAGGTGTGTCACTGTATGTCCTTTTTCTTGTAGTGGATAGATATAACTTTGAATATACCGGTTTCGATACAATACCAGTATCTCAGCATATATATGCTCATCCCTAGATTCAAGATTGAAGATGCTTTTCCGCTGATTTGATTTAGAAATATTGTTGGTATATATTCGTTTAGAACAAGATTAAGATAATTAATTTTACATACGTATCAAAACAATGGTTATCGGATGTTACTTGAAATCGTATTATCACTTTTCAAAGTAAACTATCCACACTTAATATTTGGGTATTACCAATATCTACTTGGGATAAAACCAAATATATGTTAGTGATTTTGGCACAAATCTCTAACCATTTCGCTCACAAGTGTTTTGTTTTTGTGTTATATCTTCATGCAGTCTTAATCTTCCTTATATAGGAGATGATGCTCAACCCTAGTAAAAGATATTATGATATATTAACGGCTCATTAACTCTCTATAATATTATTTTTTATTTACATGGAGTAGTGGTTACATGGCCAATTAAACATGGTTATTTTACTTGAATTGGTCAAACCAGTTACAAGCATACACGTTTAGCTCCAGCGTTTAGTCATTCCTTCGGTACCACTGAAGGCTTAGCTAACCCATGAAAGGTATTCAAGCTGAAGCTCCACTACATAAAAGACTTCAGTTCCTAAAGACTTTAGTATTGTCGTTGAAATATAAACTAACAGTCCTAACGTAGTTAGTACTTCTAGTGTAAACTCAATACTGTTGATGAACAACTAACAATACTAATGACATATTGGGCCTAGTCGGGCCATGTGGCTCGACCCGTGGTCACTACGCGTATTCGATTCATCACGAATTGATTGGGGCTCTAACATTAGCCTAATGGGCATGATGGAAGGTGGGCCGCACGCGATTTCAAGTAGGTCAATGCCTGGCCGCACACGGTTGTGGTCAGACATAATCATAGTCTAATTAGGAATATGATTCACCCAGGATTAGGAAAGATATACTCTCCTTAATTAAGTGATAATAATCCCGAGTATATATCCTTATCTTAGACAGCAACCTTCGGGAACCCTAATTGGCACGGCTATAAAAGGAATCCCCATGGTTCTATTATTTAAACTACAAAATCCTAACCAATTACTAATCACAAACCGATTAGTTACTCTCACACCGGAGGTTAATCGTGGGAAACAATCCCACGGTGAGCTTAACGGTGTTTTCTCAGTGTGCGGGGTCCTCAAACAAGCTCACTTATTGCAAGAGCCAGAGCCTCAAGTACCCGAATTACATCTAATTCGTGTCAAGAAGGTCCAATCCAACTTTTGTATCAACAAGTACTAACATAGTTAGTACCGCTAGTGTAAATTTTAGTACTGCGAGTACTAACATAGTAATGCTAGTGTAAATTTTAATACTGTCATTGAACAACACTTAACCACTATTAGAGTCAGGTTGTTCAGTGACCTATGGGTGTGCACTTCGTACCTCCAAACCCATTATTCTATGAACTTAACTCACAATTAAACTATATTCCCAAAAATCCTCCCCAATATAGTACAATTCCTTTTGTGTGATACTTAATATAAACAAAACTAGTGCACAAGTGAAAATATCCTAAGGATTGAATTTCCATCTTAGTACTTACATGTTCAAATATTTATGAATCAGGATGTTCTAAGAATAAAACCCTTCAACCACTTTAAATACGTGAAGATAAAATACACACAAGTTTTCAAACAGGTAAAAGCTCCTTACACTACTATCCATCTGCACATATCCAGATCATAAACGTTTTAAGAGCCAAAGTCAATGTTCCCTGAGTTGGTGAAACTTCAACATTTAAATAGGTAGTTCCTCTTAAGATCATGCTCCTACTTCAACGTTTTTTCAAAGAAATTAACCATTGAAAAGTTTTTAACTTCATCCTCCTTTCAGCAGATACAACGCACATCCTTGGCATTTTAAATAAAACATGTGCTTCAGTCCTCTAAATTTTTAGCTTTCCACATTAAACTCTCTAGCCAATCCTTTCGTCAAGTGATCAGCTACGTTTTGTTGAGACCTCACAAACTCTATAAAATCCGCCTCATTCATGATCAGCTCACGAATCATGTTATGTATGACACCTAAGTGTCGATATTTACCATTGTACATTTGGCTTTAATCCTTATCTAATGTAGTTGCACTATCACAACGTATAGATACGGGCGCCAAAGGTTTGACCCACAATGGAATCTTAAGAAGCAAGTTTCTCAACCATTCAGCTTCTTTACCAGCGGTTGCTATAGCCAAAAACACAGACTCCAGTTGAACTAGTAATGCAAGTTTTCTTCTTGGATGCCCAAGAAATTGCCCCACCGCCAAGCATGAATACCCAGCAAATGGAAGATGAATTATCTTTAGTATTCCTGATCCGGCGTGCATCAGTGTAATCTTTCAACATTAAAGGTTATCCAGTATACGAAAAACTATAATCTAAGTTCCTTTCAAATACTTCAGTACCATCTGAATTGCTTACTTGTGCTGAGTAAAGGGATTACTAGTGAACCTACTCAGTTTACCCTCAACAAAAGCATTATCAGGCTATGTACTAGTCAGGGCATACATCAAGCAGCCAATGACCCTAGAATACTCAAGTTGAAATACAACCTGACCAATATTATGCATCAGTTTGTCATTTGAATCCATAGGAGTGCTCATTGGACTATGATCAAAGTAATTTGAATTTCCTCATTACTTTCTCAATATCATGAGACTGAGAAATTGATATACCTTCACTTTCATGTTTGATCCTTATACTAAGGATAACATCAGCCTCCCTCAAGTCCATCATGGAGAACCTTGATGACAAAAATATCTTTTAAGTTAACCTGAACATGGTCAGTACCAAAGATTAGCATGTCATCAACATATAGAAAATGATGACGCATTTACCAAATTCATCAAATTTGCTATACACATTTGTCAGCTTGGTTAAGTAAAAAACATTAGACACAACCATTTCATCAAACTTTTGATATTATTCTTAGGTGCATGCTTCAGTCTACAAAGACTTAATCAATTTACACACCTTAGTCTCATTTCCTATCATAATGAAGCGATGAGGTTGGTTCATATAAATCTCCTCATCCAATTCACCATTAAAGAATGCTTTCTTCACATCCATATGATGAATAATCAGACTGTGAATTGATGGCAAAACATTCAACATTCTTATGGTACTAATACGTGCTAATGGCACATAACTATCAAAGTATTCTATCGTTGACTTTTTTCTAAAGCCTTGAATGACTAACCTTACCTTGAACTTTTTAATAGTTCCATCTACCTGTATTTTTCTTTTGGAAATCCATTTTCAACCAAGTGGATTACATCCTAGAGGTAGATTAACCAACACCCAAGTGTTGTTGCCTATGTAATATATTTCATCATTTATTGCTTCTTTCCATAAAGCAACATCCAAAGACGTTATTGCTTCATCATATGTTTTGGGATCATCCTCAACATTAAAGCAATACGAGTATTAGTTAGAGACCTCATCCATTGTACCTTCAATTAAGTATAACTGAATTCAGGTCCAAAGTTCTTCTGAATCCTATGACTTTTGCTCTTTCTAAACACAAGCATAGGTTACTGAACCACAACATCCTTAGTGACCTTTTTAGCTTCCATTGAAACACCAATGTCCCCAGCTCCAGTACGAGTCCTAGGGTTTGGTCTAAAGACTAATGAGAAGCTAGTCTCATCAAAGTTAGCATTCCTTAATTCAATGATTCAGTTAATTAAAACTGAATCATTTGGTACAATAACATAGAACCTATAAGCCTTTGAATACTTAACATATCCAACAAAGATGCATGCAATGCCTCTTTCACCCAATGTTTTCACTATTGGATCAAGGAGTCTTACAACTGCCCTATAACCCCACACTTTTTGGTAGTTCAGGTTGAATTTCCTTTTAGTCCATAGTTCATAAGGGGTAATCATGTTTCTTTTGTTGGGAACCATATTCAATAAATAGAATGTTGTTAACATAGCTTCACCCCAGAACCTTTGACTCGGCTCTGAATAGGACAACATAGATTTAACCATTTCTTTCAGTATTCTATTTTTCCATTAAGATATACCACTTTGTTGTGGAGTATAAGGAGCAGTCATTTCATTACTGAGTATCTATGTACTCACCTCCCTTATCAAGCCTTAATCTTTTGATTTTGACTCATTGTTGTAATTCAACTTCAGATTTAAATACTTTATATTTATCTAATGTTTCATCGTTTGAATGTAATAAATAAACATAACAGTTCCCTGAAGCATCATCAATAAATGTTGCCAATTATTTCTTATTCTATAGTGAGAGAGTGCCATGTAAATCACAAAGGTCACTATTGATAAACTCTAAAACTTCAGTTTTACGTTTTACATCCTGATATAGTTTCTTAGTTATTTTTCTAGTATGTAAGTCTGGCACCTTTTAGTGTCCATGTCAAATGATGGGATTAACACATTCTTTGAAATATCTTGCATCCTTTTATAGTGGAAGTGGCCAAGCCTAGCATGCCATAGTGATGAATCATTTAGTTTAGTGGTAGACATGAAGGCTGAACCAAGATTATCCTAATTAACATTAAGCATGAACATCTGATTACTCAAATAGCCAAAACCATAAACACACCATGTTTAGATAAAACAAATTTATTAGATTCAATCACTTGTTATAAAAAAATTATTCAAAATACTTCTTGAAACCAAACTCTTCCTAAAGATGATGTCTTCACGACTATTATACGGTCTAAATGTGTCCCTATAAAAGTTAACATATTTATGTGGAGATTGAGTCTTTATAAACACCCGAATTTTTTGAATATAGATCATAAAGGAACCGATGTTGCTTCTTTCTATATCTCATGTGTTGTGAACATGTAGAGAATGTTAACCATGTTTTCTCTTTGGCGCGATGCCACGAGATCTCTGGGTTTTACTGGACAGATAGTGTGATTTGGATATTTCGGACATCTCTAATTTTATGGAGTAAACGACATGGTTAGATGCTTGAAAAGTCACAAATAAACGAGACTCGTTATTGAAGGGGTTGCGGCTACAATGATGTTGTCAATTTGAACCTTTCTTAATGCGTTTATCTTTTCGGGCTCTAAACCTAAGAAGGCGACTATTTGAGATTCTATTGTTCATTTTTGAATTTCATATAGAAATCCTTAATTATGGATAAGTTGGATAGGTCGGCTAGAAAATCTGTTATTAACTCTTTCTTAATGTAATTGTTTCGTTTTCTAACTTTTTCTAGTTTAATGTAATGTTATCGTTTACTAAAAAAAGCTCTAGAAAAATAATTACGAAGAAAAAATGTTTGCAATAAGATTTTCTAACCAACGTATCTAACTAAATCATAGCTTATTATTTTTATATGAAATCCAAAAAACGATTGATATACATACAATACAATCTTTAAGAATCGTCTTCTTAAGTCTAAAAATAGAAATTGTTGAAGCATTGTAAAGGATCAATATAGATCACATCATCGTATCTGTAATCCCTCCAAGAATTAATCTAGACGTCTTCTTCATTTGACAAACATATAACCACGAAATTCACTAAGCAATATTCGGCACAACCTGAATATCTAAGTCACACAAACCAACCAATGAACCCCAAAGATAACGAGCCATTCCGCATAAGAAGACAAGATGATCAAGATTTAAGATGGAAGGATGAGAATGTTTATGGGTTTTGTATCATCGACTCCTTTACATAACTGTAATTTACTAGATATCAATAAGATTTCATATCAAGCTCGGATCGGATGCGAGTTAACTAGGGAAGTGAGTAGTGCAATGGTTCCACCAAGACACCGACGCATGGGGCAAGAGGGTTGCGCCTCCTCGCGGGTCAATGGCAGCACCCTTTGGTGCTCCAAGTTGGTTACCCGTTTATCCACTTTTCCCGACTATTGTGAGTTTGACTGAACGGGGCTGTTGTTTTTTACCAACTTTAACTGCATGTAAAATCTGTTTGTTAACAGATAATAAGTCTCATTTTAACATACGGAAAACACAATCGTGTCTGTTTTACTATGTTTTCTTATGCGTAGAAACAGTATATTTCTCTTAAATTCTTCTGACATGTATTTCGAGATACCCCAATATTCAGGGGCGGAGCTACGGGGTTCCCGGGGATGCACGAGAACCCGATGGAATTTTGTCGCGTAGTGTATATATTTGCTAAAAATCTCTATTTCTTCAAAATGAACCCGTCTCAAAATTTTCTACCATATAAATACTCGTATTAAAAATTTTGTGCACCCGATTACTTTATACTCTGGCTCCGCCCTACCAATATTGATTAGGTCGAAATACTTTATTCAAAAAATGACCATACAAGATTAAAGCAATGATATTCAAAATTACATCACACTAAACCCCAATTTCTAAGCGTAAATATATGAACCACTAACTATCAATGTAAAGAAATGATTTGAATAACATCTTGTACTGAATTTACATGGGGGCCGTATCCGCAACCGGTGACTTTCGACACACAGGACAAGTCGTATGAACATTCAACCACGTATCTATACATTTGACATGAAACAAATGACCACATTCTTGTAATAACCTTATAACATCGGATGGTTTATAATCTGATAAACATATAGCGCATTCAGAACTATTGGTGTTTGTAGAAGCATCTTCCTTGCTAGACACAATAACCTCGGAGTATAAACACGTTGGGAATGTCACGAGGACATCGTCATCGAGGCCTCGAGACAATCTTATGAAGCGGTGATTGTTATTGGTTTCGTTCGTGTTGGCAGCTAAAGAGATGGCTGTTGGTGGTGGTGATTGAAAGCGTGCTCGACGCTTACAAATATAAGAAATGTAGAAGAGGATGATTAAGATGAAGAAACCAGAGAAGACACCGAGGCCGTAAAGGTAGGCACGTTGGGTATCGTCGGTGTCGTATGAGTGTTCTCCTGTGTCCATTTTCTGTTCGATGAATGTAGTAGACGAGTTGTTTCGGACTTTTGAAGGAGAATAAAACAGGTGGATATTGGTCTAATTTGCCTTTTGAGTTGAGTTGAATCATAATACTAGCTAATATTTTAAGATATATGCATAAAGATAGTTAGTAAAGACACATCACATACATTAGTGCGTAAACGATACAAATATACCGTGGGTCGGTGGGTGTATCTCCTAATGTGATCATCGTCGAAATGTGTATTAAAAACCATAACCTCTGTTATACTCGTATCTTTTAGGTCGCATCTCGATCATGTAGTAGTTTTTAACTTCTTGTAAAGGAAGAGTGAAAGTCCTCGATCGTTACTGATTAATCACTTTTTTCGATTAAGGATTAAAATCAGTAAAACCTAGTTGAGTTTGTAAATCAAACGTACCCGCTAAGGGTGATCTGCAATTCAATTAGATTCACTAAATGATATTTTTATTAGATTTAAGCTAGTCATGACACTTCTATTAGCAACAGAGGAACTAGTACGTAATTGTTGTTTTCGTTAATCCACTATTAGAACGATGTTAAGAAAGGTAAGATAAGTAATACCCTCCACTTAACCGGATCTATACCTATGGGGTTCATACATACTTAAAATAATTTTCATACTTGCTTAGGTGGTGGTTAGTTTATCCTTTTTCTTAAAGCAATAGAATATATTAAAAACCATAAAGTATTTACAAAAGATTAATTGTCTATGAGGCACAAACAAAGTTACAACTAAGATGCAAACACACTTAGAAAAAAACCTTGATGGAGACAAACTCGTTACAAAACCGTCAGACAAGCACCCGACAAATAATCACGATAAACACGCGCCTTTGCACCAATCCACCCATCTAATGCCAAGCTTTTTATATCTATGTGAGATCCAAAAGAAAACAGTTAGCTTAATATCGAAGAAAATATCAGCAACCACCATTTCTTTAGCCCGAAAAACCTTGCTATTCCGTGCTTTCCATATCAAATACAAAGAATCCCAGATGACGGCTTGCCACACGCTCAAATTTTGATGACACAATACCATCAGCAGATAGGATGTCCGATATCGATGAGCCATTAATATCACTAATACTCCACCACGAAAAGATCTTGGACCAGACAACAGAAGCAAAGGGACATCGAACCATAATGTGATCAATTTTTTCAACGATATTTTCGCAACAAGGACATAACGTGGAGTGTAGATCTATCCTAATATGATCAAGAAGAGACTTTACCGGAATTCAGCCATATTTTAATCTCCATATAAAGACATTTACTTTCCGAGGCACAAACTTACACTACGATGTTTCTTCAACGTAAGCGAACGATCGAAGAATTTTCTCATCTATCAACTCTCTGATATGTTTAACCGTGAACACCCCACCATCATCAGAAGCAAGAAACCAGCACCAAGAATCCACATACCCCGAAAGAGGGGCTACATCTCTTACAACACTACTTAACTCCTCAAATTCACCCACTAATCTCCCTCTAGGAACACCGACCCATTCCCATTTCCACCTCACCCCTCACTACCACATTCACCATGATTCCTAAAAGACACATCTTTCACACATGACAAAGTCACCCGCCCACTTATCCTTCCAAAACTGGATATCTTCGCCATTTCCTAATTTTCTACCAAACGAAGAAGAAAATGCCACCCCCGTGTTGATCTATCTCCCTGCCCACTCGTATGATATTACCCTACGTACCCATATTTCTTATCCTAGCCACCTCACCCGTTTCATATAAACCACCCAACTCACCAGCTCTTTATCACTCGGACCCACAACGCTTCTCCTTCCACCCGAAACCGCCACCACCATTTTCCCAATAAACCCATGTTGGAAGCCTTAAGACTCCCAACATTTAAACCCCCAAAATCAAAGATGTCTAGGTAGATAATTGGTAAACCATTATAAAAGAAAAATTATCGGAAGCTAGATATGATACTAAGAGATCGTTTGAATGATAGATGGAAGCATATGTGGAACTTAGAGCTCGTTTGAATGATATATGGAAGCATTTTTAGAGGTTGATTACGGGCCCATACAGTGATGACATGTGTAAATGTCATGAAATTCATGAATATATCTTATATGCAATAATCTTAATATTAAGATTTAAGGTCGAAAGAAAAAATATATTACACATTGTATTGGTGATTTTAGTGTCATCAACTATTTTAGTTAATCAGAATTTACTAGAAGTCAATGAGATTTCATATTCAGCTCGAACACGATTTAAGGAAAGTGCGGAGTACACATTCTTGAATATTTAATTTATATGCGATAATTTTAATATTAAGATTTGAGGTCGAAAGAAGAAATAAATTACCCATTGTGTTGGTGATTTTAATGTTGTCAACTATTTTAATTAATCAGGATTTACTAGAAGTCAATGAGATTTCATAGGTGGAACTAAGAGCTTGTCTGAACGATATATGGAAGCATATGTGGAGGTTGACTACGGCCCATACAATGATGACATGTATATATATCATGAAATTCTTGAATATTCAATTTATATGCGATAATTTTAAAATTAAGATTTGATGGTCAAAAGAAGAAATAAATTACAATGATGAAAACAGTGTCATCAACTATTTTTGTTAATCAGGATTTACTATAAGTCAATAAGATTTTATATTTGGCTCGGACACGAGTTAAGGAAGTGCGGAGTGCACACTCTTTGGGCTAATATATTTTTGCCCACGACAAAGATGCAGGGGTCAAGGAGGTTGCGCACCCTTGCGGGGTAAAGGGGAAGCGCCTCTTGAGGAGTCAAGGGGCAGAGCCCCTTGCTGGGGTCCCGCTAACCCTTTGGAATTAACTGTATTCCAACCATTTTTAACTGCTTTTAACTATTGTTATTGTGTATATCTTAACAGGCATATTGATCTCATCTGAATATAACGATAACTCACAATTCCTGTTTGTTCTTACTTTGATTTCTTTTACCCAAAATCAAAATGTTTCTGCTTGAATTGTCCGGATAAGGATTTCGTGTAACCCAGGCACCAATAAGGTTGAAAATACTTTATACGTAAAGTGAACTTAACACAATTCAAGTCAGATATCTAAGCATCATCACACACACTAACCTTAATTTTCTTACAAACATATAAAGTATTTTATGCGTTAATCATGGTTGGAGGAAGTATTGTGATAGAGATGACTACGAATTATGGGAAACTGGATAAGTTTGAAGGATAAGATTTTAGGCGATGGCAGAAGAAGATGCACTTCCTATTGAATAATTTAATGGTTGTGTGTTATGTCTACCCTGATGTCAGAGTTGTTGGAGGATAATACGGTGGAAGCAATCGAACGCAAATCAAAGTAGGAGAACGAAGACTACATCTGTAGTGTGACACCCCCAAATAGGTCAAATGCAGCAGAAATAATAATTGGGTGTCACGTAGGTGGATCAACAGTAGATAGTATGTAGAGCAACATATAAAAGACTATCAAGTGCAATTACTACATGAACCAATGTGCAAAAGTTATGAAAATTGTCTTAAACATTATTCAGTGGTTTGATTATTCCCCAGTTTATACAACCCCATATGAGCTCTATAAATGAAGCCTATCATGATGCTTGACTCCATGCACATCAAATACATGCTTTAGTTTCCTGAGAAAAACATGCTTAGAGAGTCAACATAAAGTTGGTGAATTCACAGGTTTAATAAAATGAGTTTGGACAATAAACATTCACTGAAGTAGTAATGAACATAACATCAATACTTAAAGGTAACTACATTTCCTATTGTCTGAAACTGACACTTGACACGTTAAGCCCACAACAAATGAGGACCCTTCGCATTAATAAAAATGCACCCAATAATCCGTTCTGACATGATAAACATCTGTTGTCCTGGCCCAGGCACAGTGAGCGCTACTCACAAGATAGGGATGGTCAATCCCAAATAGATCTATTTATACATTCAGGTAATTCAATAATTTTAACAGTATCAGTTCCCGGGTAAGGGAGGCATTCTACAATAGGCAAATGTAATCAAAAGTTATCGTAGTTCAGTTTATGTCCATAAAAATATGTTGCATGTTTTCTTCCCCATAAAAGGTTTAAAATTTTGTCAATATATAATGTGGGGCCTTGAACTCACCTCAATAGTACAGCAATAAGTCACAAGTAATCTATCGTAATGTTCACGACACAGTCAACAGCCTAAATAATTATACAGTCTCAGTAAATGCATAACATAATGCATAAAAGTCTCTGAACTATCTGTGCATGCTTATACTGGTTTAAACCATTTTAATACGATCTTTGTATTTTAATTTATCGTTGTACAAGTAATAAAAGTATTCACTTTTAAGTACGTAGTAAATAATATCGTTTAAATAACTAATTTGTTAATTAATATTCTCGTACGTTTACTGTCGTAAATTGGTTTAAATATTTATAAAAGAAAGTTTTATATATATTAAAAGATGGAAAAATAATCAATATAATTTATATATTTACTTTCATAATTTATTCGTATTCAATTTATATAACTTATATAAATGACGTTTATAAAATGTATAACATTTTTAATTAATTTAAAACAAAGTCTCCGAAGTTTCTATAATTTATCAAATAGTCCTTAAGTTATAAGTTTGAGAAAATGATGATTTTAGTCCTTATAGATTAATTTAAATTATAATTTCTAATATTAAAATTATATATAGAATTAGGATTTAGATTAGTTTATGAATTTGCAAATTAGTCCCTCCATATATAATTATACCCGCGTTATTTTCCTTAAATGCCCCTAAGGTTTCTACAAGTTTCTAATTATGGCAAAACAAGTCCCTCAAGTTTATATGTAGGGTTAGGGCTTGTAACAATTTGGTGTATTGTCACATTTAGTCCCCTAGGTTTCGGATTAAGTTAAAGTATAAGGAAATTTACAAAACAACCCCTAGGGCTTGGATAACTTTCGGCTTATTACAATTCTAGTCCCTAGGTTTAATATTAGGGTTTATAACTTTCCATAAGTGACAAAAACAGTCCCTAGGGTTCCTAAATGTTTTGGATAATGACATAAACAGTCCCTAGGGTATTATTAGGGCATAACATGTGTGTTTAACTTATGGGAATTTACAAAATTGTCCTTATGGTTTATTAAGTCTCGAATAGGGTTATTTCAACCCCTATACTTTCGAATAAATACAATATTAGTCCTTATATTTGGTGTTTTGTCAAAATGAGTTTCAAAAGTCACTGAACCTTAGACTTTTTATAAGTTACATTTTTAGTCCAAAAGTTTTATAAATCACTTTTATCCGAAAGTTTTATAAATCATATTTTTGGCACAAAAGTTTTATAACTTATATTTTTGACACATAAAAAGTTTATTTTAAGTACAAAAATGTTAAATGGGCTTATGAAGCATTAATGGGACTAGTGGGCTCCTAGTCTTATTCGGCTTATATTTTGGGCCTAATGGGCCTAACCTAAACTTGGTTACTATTCATTGGGCTTATAAGTCCATTAATAAAAACTAGTTATACTACAAGGAATGACATAGATCTAGTGATTTTCTAAACTTTCTACAAGTTAACCAAGTTATCCATCAACTCCAAAATACACTATATAGCTCACGACGATATATTAACATGGAGGTATTTTCATTATTTTTCTAGGTTAGCATGGTTACATGTTCATGTTTGTCATAGTTATATAAACTTTTCATCAATCTTTGTGAAAGACTATAAATAGCCGTGACCTATTATAGGTTTAAGTTTTCTAGATTTGAGTTTTTAACAAGTTTATACTAGGAGTTTCATGTGAATGCTCAAGTGAATATAAAATGAAAGTAAGTAAGGAAAAAGGTAGGTTTTCATGGTACTTACTTGTTAAGTGAAGTTTAAGAGAAACAAGTGAACTAAGGAAGGACTTAAGCTTGTGATCAACAATGGTGAAACCTTGTACAAAAATCAATCCGTGGCCTCCATTGGTGTATCTAGGGTTTCTTTTGTTACCTTGGAGTGTAAGTTTGGTGTAGTAATGACTAATGATTAGTATTTATGTAGTAGTAGACATAGATTTAGGATAGTAAATGAGGTAGTAATGGAGCTTTTGGTGGATCTTGGTGTTGAACAAAAACAAGCCGAGAGTTTAGGAGAGAGTGAGAGGACTTGGAAAAATGTTTTGTGTTGTGAGACTTTGTGAGATTCGGATATAACAAGGAAAAGGGAAGATTTGATGTATCTAGTTAAGGTACTTTAGTATCTATTGAAGATACATATGAGATATGTTAGGATATGCAAGTACTATGCCATATTTAGCAACATGTTTCCCCATTCCTCACTTGTTGGTGTCGTGTAGTGTTAAGGTCAAATGGGGGGGGGGGGGGGGGGCAAGACTTGACAAGTATAGTGGTATATGTATGGTAGTATATTGCCATTGACTTTATAACACAAGTTTACTTGTAAGTTTTATCAAGGCTTAATGAGTATGTATGCTTATACACGGCTAAATATATGTTGTAGGGTAAAAAATGTGTTGAATTGTCTAAAATTGGGAGTTAACATTAGTCTATGTAACATAGTGTAGGTACTTGTGAGGTTTCTAGGTATTTTGGTTAAACCTTTAGGTCATTTGGTGAAAGTATATAATGTGTATAATATTATAAATATTACACTTGAAAAATAAATAAAATGTCAAAGTGAGATAATAGGTATTGTTTTTATGATGTCATATGATGGTTCATAGTATAAGGTATATGTAAATATGTACATATAATATTAAATCCAGGTACTTAGTAAAATAAGTAAATAAGATCATGGTTTTCCAAAAATGTGTACTGAGGTGGTGAGTCCTTGTTTAATATGTGGCCAGTTAATTACTAGAGTAGTCATAAAAGACTAAAGGTTCATATATATATTAAAAATAAATATGAAATGATAGTATGACAAATGGAGATGATACTTAATTAATCATATAAAAGTGGAAATATGTAGATTCCAAAAATAATGAGTACAACAGTTGACAAAGTCAATAAGGTAAAATCAGAGGTTTTACAGCACATTCCCGTTATTTTAGCTTAATTTGTCCTCAAAGCTTAAGATGAAGTCACCAGTCAGGTGAACAATTGTGGGTACTTGGCTTTGAACGAGTCTTCTCGTTCCCATGTGAGCTCAGGACCTCTCCTTGAGTTCCAACGTACCCTGATCAACGGAATGCGACTGCGTTTCAAATTCTTAACCGTTCTCTCCATGATTTCTACTGGTTCTTCTGTGAACTGGAGTTTGTCGTCAAACTGAACTCCTTCCAATGAAATAGCCAATGGTTCTTCAGCATAACACTTCTTCAAATTAGACACGTGGAAGGTAGAGTGTACCCGGCTCAATTGTTGGGGTAACTCTAAACGATACGCTACCTCCCCGATCCTGGCTATCACTTTGAAAGGACCGACATAATGTGGGTTCAGCTTTCCACGTTTATCAAAGCGTACAACATCCTTCCAAGGTGATACCTTGAGCATGAGACGGTCACTGATGTGACTCTAATTATACATCATATTTCCTCGTAAAACGTGCTTAAAATGGTCAAATAATCATCAATTATGCCAAATATATGCTTGTTTTGTCGTTTGTGCGTGTGCAGGTACGGATATCAAAGAAATCAAAAGAAATGAAGCGAAAGAGCCAAAACGGACACGAGAAATGGAAAGAGCACGGAGAATCAAGTCCAACGGTGCCTTCATATTTTACTGGGTCGGCCCGACACCGTTTAAATGGGTCGGACCGACCCATTAATACGATATTTAAAAAACTGCTGGGCCCAAATTACCAAACAGCCACAACAAATGCTAGCCCAATACTATATTACAACAATCAGTAGGCCCAATTAGCTGCTGGCTCGAAATGAAAGAAGAAAATAATGAGGAAGCCCACAAGCCCAACTGCATATAGAAAGGGACGCAGCCTAACAGGAGATGGCTGAAAATAAACGCAGTATATTATTTATATAGATAGCTTATGCCATACGCAATAGATCACATTCTATGTTTATGTTTTTCTTTCTGTTCCATTTTTATGAGGAGGGTAGTAGGAGTAGATTTAGGATGTGGTAAGTATCCCTGCCTGTCACGCGGGTGACCCGGGTTCGATCCCCGGCAGCGGCGCCATTTTAATATCTGTTTTTTATTAAGTTTGTTTTGTCTCGATATCGTGTCGAATCGAAATCCGATTTTAATGTTTCGACTTAATTTGTTTTTGGTTAATAAAAGTGAATTTTGGTATTATTAATTACTTTTGACAAAAACGTAAACGAAACGAAAATCGAGAAATACACTAATAATATATTCTATATTATAATAAAACTTTTATTATTAGACTAATTCAAATCTCACAAAAGTAAAATTCAAACAGTTCACAAATACGAATTATATAAAATTGTCTACTAAATTGACAAAATTCAACTTTAGGACAACTATTTCTAGCTATGGAATGTCCTTGGGTAGATCCCTCCGGTTCTGGTTGGATCATAGGACTTAGTTTCATATCCTAAACCACCTTTTGACTCCATCGTTCCGTCGTGGATAGTATGTTGTTTTGGGTATAGATCGTAACCATAAAACCATTGAAAACCATTCAAAGTGCTTGATAAAAATCAAAACTTTTAACACTTGAAAGTTTTAAATTTCCGAAAAGCTCCCCCTACACACATGCATCGATATTCGAAATGCTTTAGCATGTGAAGGAAAGAGTTGCACTTGAGTCTTTAAGATCACATGTTGCAATATATTACATTTTAATCACATTTTCTCCCCTATCTCTAATATAAAAATATCATATTAGAGATACCAATTGATTAAAATATGACAATTTCTGAAAACCGATTGGGAGAGAAACATGTGTGCACGCATGAATCATGGAACTTTTTCAGTCGGGATGCTCCCCCTCAACAATGTATGTGTGTCTTGAAACAAAAATTTGACAAAATTTTGGAGAAACGACACCACAATATATGTTGAGGTACGGAGTTGAGATGCCTTATCCGATATAGTATATTACATATGACAGTTTTTGACCGTTTTCGGAATGTGTTAGATACATAAAATATTATAATTTTAGAGATGTACCCAACAACATTAAAGGCTTGATTTTAAAACGCTCACCCTTAAAAATTGATCAAAATAACATATGACATTTTTGAGATATAAAAACCATATATGAGAAAGGGAGTGTTGAACACACAATTTTGAAAGATTTAGAAAAACCTTTTGATAAATTCTTGAAAAATTGTGTTCAACGGTCTTAAAATAATCAGGATAGAAGACTTCTCTTCTATTGCTTAGGGAAAGCGCACTGAAACATACACGTCCCTTTCGGGTCCATTTTTCATGAGCTTAAAACTTTGATTGTTTTGTGACTAGCTCATGACCGAGAAAAATAAATTTCCCGTTGTGGAGGATAAGTTATCATCCGTGATAAACCTTCCTTAAGTTGAAGTTCGAGTTCTAAGCTGACATTTACTTAGAAATCGTTTTTCATGAACTTAAAAAATTTGAATGTTTTTATGAGAATCTCATGACCGAGAAATATGAATTTCTCATGGAGAAGGATAAGTTATCGTCCGAGATAAACTTTCCTTAGTTGAGGTCCGAGTTCTAAGCTGTGATGCGCTTAGAAGTCATTATGAGAGAATATCAAGAAGCTTCATTTGCTAAAACCTCCAAGTCTTCTGGAGTCATATACTTCATACCAAGACGGCCAACGAGATACTGAAACCTATTTTGAGATAGGGCTTTAGTAAACAAGTCTGCTATTTGGTACTCAGTTCTGACAAAGTATAACTCCACGATACCACGTTCCACTTGTTCCTTGATGAAGTGATATCTGATTGCGAGGTGTTTGGTACGGGAGTGCTGAACCGGATTGCAAGAGATGGCTATGGCCGACTTTGAGTCACAATACATAGGTATTTTATCAAACTAGAAGCCATAATCCGTGAGTTGAGTTCTCATCCAGAGGACTTGAGAACAACACGCGGATAGAGCCACATATTCTTCTTCACCTGATGAGAGTGAAGTGGAATCCTGGTTCTTTGACGACCAGCTCACAAGCTTGTCTTCCCCTAGAAATTGTACGCTACCAGAAGTGCTTTTTCGACTATCAAGGCAACCTGCGTGATCAGAATCTGAAAAAGCTGTTAGATGAAAACTGGTTTCCTTCGGATACCAGAGTCACATGTGAATGGTATTCTTAAGGTACCGAAAGATCCGTTTGACCTCTTTGAGGTGCTTTTGAGTAGGTCTGGACTGATATCGTGCACAATAGCATGTGGCATGATGAATATCAGGCCTGCTGGCTGTGAGGTACATAAGTGACCTGATCATACTGCGATATCGCGTTTGATCTATAGGATATGAGTACAAGTCAGCGTCTAGGGATTTGGTCGACAATGGTGTACCAACGCGAGCACACGAGGTCATACCATGCTTTTTAAGTATCTCTTGAGCATAATTATCTTGGTTAATGAAGATACCACGTGGGGATTGATGAATCTGGAGGCCTAAAAAGAATTTTAGCTCCCCCATCATTGACATTTCAAATCTACTGTGCATTACTTTTTCAAAACGTTTTAAAAGTTTTGGGTTTGTAGAACCAAAAATAATGTCATCAACATAAACTTGCACCAGCAGTATGTCATCCCCATATTTATTAATAAAGAGAGTAGGATCAATAGAACCTTTGGAGAATCCTTTGGACACCAAGAAGTTTGAAAGTTCTTCGTACCATGCCCTTGGAGCTTGTTTAAGTCCATATACAGCCTTCTTGAGACGATAGACTTTGTCAGGATGATGAGGATCCATGAATCCTTCCGGCTGATTCACATACACTTCTTCCTTCAAATGACCGTTGAGAAAAGAAGTTTTAACGTCCATATGAAAAACCGTGAAGCCCTTATGTGCAGCATAAGCAAGGAATATCCTGACTGCTTCCAAACGAGCGACTGGAGCGAATGATTCATCGTAGTCTACGCCTTCTTGTTGACGGTATCCCTTAACCACAAGACGAGATTTGTTTTTGATGATGGTTTGTTCTTCATCCAGTTTGTTTTTCCAGATCCATTTGAAATCTAAAATTGACATTCCATAGGGTCTGTCAACCAGTTCCCAAACATTTAGGCGTTCAAACTGGTGAATTTCGTCTTGCATTGATTCAATCCACGCATGATCAGTCATGGCTTGTTTGATGTTTGTAGGTACAGTTGAACTCACGGTGAGTGCATACATACACACATCGCCATCGGTTTCGAGTTGTCTGCGTGTTCGAACTGGTTGTGAAGGATTTCCAATGACTTGCTCCAATGGATGATCACATGTCCAATGGTGAGTGGATGGATATCGTTGGTAGAATGTATGCATGTTGGACGGATCAACATGTTGAGTAGAAGACTCGCCGACTTCGTGTACCGGTGTACCGAACGGATAGATAAATTCTTCTTCGTCCGGTTGTGCATCGACTGCTTGATTGTTGTTTCCTCCTTCAGCATTGACAGTTGGTGATGTTGGTTGTATGACAGTTTCTTGAGTTTGTTGAGTATCTAATGGAATTGTCTCTTGAGCAACGGTTGCTGAAGTAGATGTTGTTGTGTCTTGTGGACTTTGTTTGGGTGAATCAACAGTATTGACAGCGGAAGGCTTTGACACAACTTGATTGTTTCCATAGTAATATTCATCAAACATTGAATCATATAAATCAACCAACTCATTCATTTGTGTCGTATCCGTCGAGTCTGCTGTAGGAGTATTTTCTTGACATCTTGCACGGGACGTACACTATTTTGTGTAGGTGCCAGTGTTGGACATTGAGGTGCGAGACTTGAGCTGTTGTGATCAAGTACCATTTGTGGCAATTCGTCAAAGTTCACATGAATTGTTTCGACAATAATCTTTGTTCTCTTGTTATAGACCTGACATCCTTTCGTAATGTAGCATACCCCACAAAAATACATGCATCACCTTTTTCTTTCATCTTGTCGAGATTTTCACCGTCTTTGAGAATGTAGCATAAAGATCCAAATACGTGAAAGAATTTGACAATAGGTTTCCTGCCATTGATTATGTGGTAAGGTGTCTTTTCATGTCTAGGGATGACGAGAGAACGATTCTGAGTATAACAGGCAGTTGCAATTGCTCCAGCCTAGAAGAATAGCGGTAATTTTGAAGCATAAAGCATTGTTCGAGCAACCTCAACCAAAGTACGGTTCTGTCTTTCGACAACGCCGTTTTGTTCAGGAGTTCGAGCAAGAGATGTTTGATGTTCGATGCCTTCTTCTTGAAAGTAAGATTGCAAGTTCTTGTTCAAAAATTCAGTACCCCTATCCGTTCTTACGGTTAAGAATTGAGCTTGAAGATTGCGTTGTATCATCTTGAGAAAGTTTTTGAGAACCTTTGGTGTTTCATCTTTGGACCTTAAAAAGAAAGTCCATGTGTATCTAGAGTAATCATCAACAATCACGAGAATATACTTTTTCCCGTTAATACTCTCTACACGCATGGGACCACATAAATCCATGTGTAGAAGTTCCAATCGTCCTTTTGAGCTTGGGGTAGTCTTTGTTTTGAAAGACTTCCGTTTTGCTTTCCCCAACTCACAAGAAGAACAAAGATGGTATTTGACGAATTTTAACTTAGGAAGACCGGTCATAATATCATTCTTCGAAAGCAAGTTGATGGTGTCAAAGTTGAGATGTGACAATCCTTGATGCCATAACCATGCTTGAGAGGATGAAGCTTTAGCCATTAAGCAAATTCGATTTGTTGAAGACGTGTCTTGAAGAGTTACAGTGTATAGATCAGAACCACGAGAACCTGTAAGAAGGTCATTCCCATCGTAGTCTCTAACATAGCAAGTAGATTTCCGAAAAGCCACTTCCAAAACCGCATCACAAAATTGACCAACCGAGAATAAATTGTGATTCAGCCCCTCGACGTAATAAACCCGTTTGATAGTGAGATTTCCTTGAACCAAATCGCCATATCCAAGTATCGGTGCAAACCGATCATTTCCAAACCGCACCGTACCCAGAAACTACTCCACGAAGTTAATGAGAAGCTTGAGATTGCCCGTCATGTGCTTTGTGCACCCGGAGTCCATTATGAATAGGATGATTTCGACGAGCTACATAAGAATTAGAAGATAATGTAGCATTTGACAAATGGGAGCCCTTGATAGAAACGGGTTCCAAAATAGTAGTGGGCCTAGATTCAAAGTCTAGAGGCAAGCTGATATTCCTAGACCCAATCACTAAACTGGTTAACTTAGGTACCCATTTGTATCCGGGTGGTGTAAATCTTGAATACCCCTGTGTACATGTCCTAATCATGTTCTCATAAAGCTTCTTTAATCTATTTTGTTTAGGCAGAGTAGTGGAGTCTAACGCACTTAGTTTCTTAAGTGGTTGATCAGTGGATTGGTTCAAAGTTCTTGTGGGTTCTCTAGTACTAGTGGGCACAAGAATAGGCTTCCTAGTTCTAGTATTCACGCCATTATGATTAAGAGCACAAGCATCATGATTGAAATTCCGAACACATTTTCCACATTCAATACAAACAAATTCAACATTCGAGGTCTTAGCATTTAAACTGTCATTACATGCAGTTACAGATGTTTTATTCTTAGAAAACTTAAAATTCCTACAGTGGTCTTCTACTTCCAACTTATTTCCTGGACTATTGTTAGGCATGACCTTATCTTGCATTCTAGTGCTCTTAAGCTGTGGTTCACTAACGCTAGTAGTGGGGATTACTCCTGTAGAAGAAGACACACGTTGATTAGTTTTCTTAATAATCTGAGGTAACCGCGATGTTCCAGTTTGAGTGGGCTTAGTGTTCATCTTATACATTCCTGGTTCTATCACATTTGTGCTATTATCATTTCCTATCTTAGGCAAAGTCTGTGGGGATTGTCCCAAAACAGAGGATTTAGGGCATTTAACCGCATTCGGTTGACGAACGGCGGATGGTTTACCCAATACAGACTTTCCTTTCATTTTCTCAATGAGTTTTTGTAACTGATATGAGCTTAAACTCATATCCTTTTATCAACAAATAACCCTAAAACATGAAGCAAAATACCCATTTATCTTGTAAAAAGCAGTGTTATGTGGTATGTTGTGTTTGTGTGATCTTATGTAGGTAAAAGGATACAATTTCAAGCAAACAAAGTCAAATCAAGCTCAAAAGGATGAAAAAGACAAAGAGGATCAAAAGTGACAAGACTTTGAAGTTCAAGGACCTATCTTGACAAGTTATGAAAGTTAAAGGATCAAAAGTGACAAGACTTTGAAGTTCAAGGACCTATCTTGACAAGTTATGAAAGTTAAAGGACTAAAAGTGAAATATTGTAAAAGTCAAGATTCAAGTCAAACCTGGTCAACTGTCAAGTCAACTCAGTCAAAGGACCATTTTGTACAAGTTATGGAAGTTAAAGGACCAAAAATGTCAAAGAAATGAAGATCCTAGCTTAAAACAGCAATCTGCCAAGTCAAGGGGTTTGTTTTGCCAAGTTTGGAAAGATATTAAAGCTTAATCCATGTGAAAAGAAAAGCAACCAATCAGAAGCCAGCATTTGAGATACATGGATTGCCACTTCAGCGCATTAAATACCCACTACTGCCGCCACATTTATTACACCATATCTAAACAGTTTAATCCGTGTGACATCTTTTAAGCCAACCAGGAAGTGACACGTGTCTTCTTCTTCACAAGAAAAATTTTCCAGGATCGCGTTTTTGATAGAGGCCATTTCATGACACGACTTCAACATCAATATTGCTCGTTTTGAAGAGAGGAATTCAATGGTGCAATCCAATTAACAAATCATCCAGTAAATCAAAAACACCCAAATTTGTTCATCACCTTCAAAGAGCAATTATGCAGATTACTCCACGTGGCAAGCTATTACTGGTTCTGACACGTCACCAACTCCAACAAACTCTCATTTCTTGCCTATAAATACCTAGACTAGTCTTCATTTTTCATTGTAGCTTAAAATTTGTAAAACACATAGTTCAATTTCCCTTTCCTTTTTTCTCTCACTTTTACCCTAACTACTCAAGAGTCTGACAAACTCTTGAGTCAGTTAGTTAGTTAGTAGCTTGTAACAACCTTTATAACTGAATTCATTCAATAAAATTCAAATTTCCTTTTTCCCGCCAAATTCTGTTATTCAAATTCCAGTTTGATCTTGTTGCTGTTGAGTGTTATTGTTGCTGATTGATGTTTGTTATGATCAACAATTGATCATAACTAACATTTGTGAAGATTAGAAGCTGTTTGATCAGAATTTGTTCATTCCTAGTTCTTTTGGAGATTTCAATGCAGTTTGATTGATTCCAGATGATTTGTAGCTGTTTGATGGTTGATACTTGTTGATTACTAGTGATAGGTGGTGGTTATCACTAGGGCAAGAGAGCTCAGCGCTCCTCTTCTTCCCAAAGGATTTCTACATTAGGTTCTAAAGTGCTTGTTTTTGTTCCTCTAAACAGTCTTTGCATGCTCATTTTCCTAGTTAACTTTGATGGCTACATGATATACTTGTTATGTGTTGTTGTTTGATTGTGTTTTAAGTGTTTAAATTTCAGAAACTGCTTAATCTTGCATACTTGTGTTCTGAGTTGTAGTTTCTGCATCATTTCAGTTAATTTTTAGCCTAATAGCTTACTTACTGTTTTAGCTTTGGTAATTGCTTGGTTTCTGTTTTAATAGCTTTCATTTAGTCTATTGAATCTAGTTTGCTATATCTTTTGAATCAGTTTAATCCAGCACTTAAAAAGTCTTTGTAAAATTTGGTTCATAACTGATAAAGGAGTGTTTGGTAGAAGCTTAAAAGTAGATTTCAAGTATTGGAAATTTGTGTTTGAGAGTTCATTTCTAGTTCTTAGTTGATAACAAGTGGAATTATACCTTTTACAAGTCTAATAAATAGTCAATCAGGCAAATTGCATTAAAATTGTTTGGGTAGCTTTCATATCAGCTTTGGTTTGAAAAACTTACCATTTTCAATAGCTAATTTCTCATTCAATCTTTAATGAAATTCATCCAAACTTGTTTCCAGACTTAGCTTATAACATAAACTTCTAGTTTCTAAAAGGAAATTCTACAGTTTTAGGTAATAAGCTGGTAATAAGCTTTTTGGTCAAGGTCTGAGCATTTGTCATTCTCTGATATAAAGTACCTACTGTTTTCTTAGGTCTCTAATTCTACTTCACAAAAGTTGTGATTTTCTTTCACCAATCTAGTTAGTAAGTGCTGTATATTGATTTTTGAAGTTTTGAGCTTATTGCAAAAAGTTGGTCAAACTTGGTCAACATAAGCTCAAAAGAGCTTATTTCAGATTTCTCATTCATTTCTGGATGAAAAACGTTCTAGTTTGATTTCCCCTTCTTTAAATCAAGTGCTTAATCAGTTTCATCATAAAAATCAAGTTGTGACTGATTGGAATAAGCTGTAGCTTATTTTGTGCTTATCAATAAGCACTCATTTGCTTATTTTTGACTTTTAGCTTATCTCCTTGAACACACGTAGTCTTAATTGGATTTTAAGAGTTTTGCAAGTTGTTTCAGCTGATTTGGTTGAGTAATAAGCTCAAACGAGCTTAATCTTCATTGTGTCCCGTTTTTGTTTAAAAGTTTTTAAAAATTGCACTTAGGTCCCTAGAAGTTTAATCAGTTTCAAAACCTAGCTAAACTTCCTAATTTTGTGGTATTTGCAAAATTTAGTCCTTTACATTTGAAAGTTGTTAGTTTTCAGTTAGAAGATTGTTGATTAGTTACATTTTTTGTTAGTTTGATACTAGTTTTACATAATTGGTCCTTGTAGTTAACTGCTTTGCATTTTTAGTCCTTATAATTTTTAGAATTTACATTTCAAGCATTTACATTTCATAGAAATTACATTTTCAGTCCTTTTAGTTTTATATTTTGCATTTTAGACATTTACTTGAATAAAAATTTGTATTTGCAAAGTGTTTTACGTATAAGTAGTTTAATATTTTTCATTTTTAAATAGTGTTGTTAGAATTAGCAATAGATTACCAAGCAAGCTTGAACAACCAAGAACAATAATAAATCTGATATTGATTGGACTTTCTATTGGTTAAGAACTGAGAAAACGAACTTGCATTATATTACATTTCAAATGGCGCCGCTGCCGGTTCTTTGACTACACGAGAGACTATCGATTGACGGTTTTCATTGGCTTTTGGGATCCGTTCATTTGGTGAACGTTATTTTTACGTATCATAAATCAAAAACAAATAAAAAATCAAAAATATAAAAATATATAAAAACTAAAAAATTAACAAAACAATTCTTTTCCTAAAGAATTGACCAAAAAAAATTAAAAAATCCAAAAAGCAATCTTTTTCCTAAGAGATTGCACCCAAAAATATATATTATTGGATTCTCTCGGTTTTTATGTACATATAGTATTTTCCTTTAAAAAAACTCATAAATACAAAAATATTTTCCATATATTATTATAAGTAAATACGTATACGTATAAGAACAATCAATCTACATATCTTCCATAAGTATTGCCGAGGCAATACACCGTGTTGAGGGGCGTTCCGGTCCTTGACACGCGTATCGATCAAACAAAATAAAGCAAGAATAGATAAATACTCTCAATAAGCAACAATTCAAAGAATACGAACATTTAAGTGAATAGAAAGGCGATGTGCTATAAAATGCCATCTAAGGGTCAATAGGTACTTAAGTGCTTCGCGCCACCTAACCCCCCGTTCACTTGGGAGTATTCTAAGAAGGAAGGCTTCATTGAGGGTCTTGCACCCAAAGTAGTAATACATATATTGTTATTTTCTTGTGGATATTTAATATTGAAACTCGAAGAGGATAATCCATTTCTCTTCAAAGTCACACGAGAGCTTCTCTCTCATTCCTCGTATTGAGTTGCATGCTCACTCGCGGGCGTGCACAAATACCGATTGGTGTACAACCTCTTCCTCCGAAAAGGAAGAAAAAGAGAAAGAGTAAGACCACCACCGTCCACCAAGCCGATCACGAGAATCGTGCTTTGTCACCACCACAAGAAGCCATGGCTATTGATAATCGTACTTTGTATGAACGTATGCAATCCAACATTCATGGATATGTTAGTGCCATTAAGATTCCCGACTTTCCTGCTAACACATTTGAGCTACATACATCTATGATCAATATGGTTTCTTCATCACCTTTCTTTGGAAAACAAAATAAGGATCCCCATGCTCACCTTAAGAGATTCCTTTCACTTTGCAATACCATTAAGCATAATGGGGTTCCACCTGAGGTCATTAGATTGATGTTAGTGTCATTTTCCTTAGATGGGAGTGCTAAGCATTGGTTAGACACCCAACCACCCGATAGTATCACCACATGGGATGATTTTACCACTAAGTTTTTGAACAAATTCTTTCCTCCACAAAAGACTATGGTTTTGAGGAATTTGATTATGGGCTTTACACAAAAACCTAGTCAATCCTTTGGTGATGCTTGGGAAGAGTATAGTGAGTTGTTGAGGCGATGCCCTAACCATGGAATGGATGATCTAAGCCAAATCAATACCTTCTATAATGGCCTTAAACCTCACCACCAAGATTCACTAAATGCTTCCGCGGGAGGGAGTATTCTTTTCAAGACATACCACGAGGCTTTGAACATTATTGAGACTAAGGCAATGGTTCAAACAAACAATCCATTTGAAGAAAAGGTTCATGTGATCCAAAACACTTCTCAAACTCCTTGTGACAACCAACTCCTCAAGTTTCAAGAAGCCATTTTGCAAAGGATGGATAGAGAAAGTGAGAGGAATTTGCAAGTACAACAAGAAATGCTTCAAACTTTTAAGAACTTGTCATTGAACAATTCCTCAAACAATGTGAATGCCATCACCATTTCTTGTGTTACTTGTGGAGGCCCCCACTCTTATGAACAATGTGATAAGGTGCAAGGGTATCAAGGGGAATGCTATGCTTACCAAGAGGAACATCGTGAACACTTCAAGCCTAACATCAATCCAAATAACCTTTCTTACAAATCCCAAAATTACCTTACTCCACCCGGCTTCCCACCCCAACCACCCACCCAAATTCCACAAAATCCTCCTCAAATTTTAGCAAGGAATCAAGGGCAAAGACAACCATACCAAGGAAATAATTACAAGGCACCCAATCAATTTCAACCTCAAGCTAATACCTTTTATCCACCACAACAAGGATTTAATCAACCACTTCCATTTATTCCCAATCAAGCATATGCTCCAATACCAAATCAAGCTTACCCTCAAAATCCAACTCAAGGATATGGGATGCAAGAGACTCAAGAGTATGTTGACAAGAAAATGCGTGAAATTGAGAAGAGAATGAATGACCAAGTGAAACGTACAATGGAGGAACAAATCAATAGGGTTTTAGTGGCGGTAACTCAAAGACCACAAGGGGCTTTACCTTCTAACACACAAACAAACCCTAGGGCCAATGTTAATGCTATTACAACAAGGAGTGGTACAACAACAAAGGATCCTTCACCTCCTAAACCTACTATTGTTCAACCTACTTGTGCTCCTACTTGTGATAAGCCTTCTACTTCTACTCCACCTCCTCAAAATGCTCCTATTCACTCAAACACACCTTCTCAACCACCTCATACTTCTCCTCCACCTTCCACACTTCCCAATGAAGAGGCTAACAAAGACAAATCTTCCACCACAACACCCATTCCACCCATACCAAAACCCACTCTTCCATACCCTTCAAGGTTGAAAAAGGACAAGTTAAAGAACAAAGATGACATACAAGTCTCAAATTTCTTAAGGATGTCCAAGCAACTCAATATCAACATATCCTTTGCGGAAGCTCTTGCTTATATGCCAAAGTTTGCTAAGATGTTCAAGGATTTGCTTTCAAACAAAGAAAAATTGGTTGATTTGCCCAACACATCACTTAATGAAAATTGTTCCGCGGTGTTACTTAAAACCTTACCAACAAAACTTGGAGATCCGGGGCGCTTCTTGATACCTTGTAATTTTCCCGGTGTTGAAAATTGTATGGCTTTGGCGGATTTAGGGGCGAGCATAAATCTCATGCCTTTATCGGTTTGGAAACAACTCTCTCTTCCCGAGCTCACTCCCACTAGGATGACTCTTGAACTAGCCAACCGAACCATAGCTCACCCCGTAGGTATAGCGGAAGATGTGTTTGTAGGTGTGGATAAGTTTACCTTTCCGGCCGACTTTGTAGTGGTCGATTATGACATGGATCCTAGAGTGACTTTGATTGTTGGTAGACCGTTTTTGAGAACGGGTCGTACCTTGATAGATGTGGCGGAAGGAGAATTAATTATGAGAGTAGAGGATGAGAAAGTGGTGTTTAAGTTAGGGAAAGTTTGTGATAGAAAAGAGGTTAAGGAGTCTAGACCTTGTGAGACTATTAACATTGTGGATGTGCTAGATGAAGTGTGTAATGAACACTTTCATGATGCTTGTAAGAATGCTAGTGATGAGATACCCCATGTTGAAACCGTGGCCTCAATTGCTCCCTCTTTAACACCTTTTGGAGAGAGTGATTTCCTCTTGGAGGAATTTGAGTCCAACTTTCTTGGTGATGATGATTCTCCCATTAATTGGGAAGAAGATATTCTTACAATCCAAAAGTTGCTCAATGAGGACCCTATTCCTTCTCCTATTCCACAAGAGATTACCATTGAGGAACCTTCCATAGTAAAACCTTCCATAGAGAGTCCACCTCCCATTGAACTTAAGGAACTTCCATCCCACTTAGAATATGCTTTCTTAGAAGGAAAAGACCAATTACCGGTGATTATTGCTAAGGAATTGAAAGAGGATGAGAAGGAGCAACTTATTGAAGTCCTTAAGAAACACAAGAAAGCTTTAGCATGGAAAATATCCGACATAAGGGGAATTGATCCACATTTTTGTACTCACAAAATCCTTATGGAGGACGACTATAAACCCGCCATTCAAAACCAAAGGAGAGTTAACCCAAAAATACATGAGGTTATTAAGAAGGAAGTGATTAAACTCTTAGATGCGGGTATGATTTACCCCATTTCCGACTCTCCATGGGTTAGCCCGGTTCATTGTGTTCCAAAAAAGGGTGGAATCACCGTGGTGCCTAATGAGAACAATGAGCTTATTCCCATGAGACTTGTAACCGGTTGGAGAGTTTGCATTGATTATAGAAAACTCAATGAGGCAACTAGGAAAGACCATTTCCCGCTTCCCTTTATGGATCAAATGCTTGAAGGCTTAGCGGGAAATGAGTACTATTGTTTTCTTGATGGCTTTTCGGGTTATTTTCAAATACCCATTGACCCTAAGGATCAAGAAAAGACCACATTCACTTGTCCCTACGGTACATTTGCTTACAAGAGGATGCCTTTTGGCCTATGTAATGCACCGGGGACGTTTCAAAGGTGCATGATGGCGATTTTCCATGACATGATAGAGCAAACCATGGAGGTTTTTATGGATGACTTTTCCATATTTGGGAACTCCTTTAGCTCTTGTCTCACCAATCTTGAGAGAATGCTTAAGCATTGTGAGGAAACACGTTTGGTGCTTAATTGGGAGAAATGTCACTTTATGGTGAAAGAGGGGATTGTTTTAGGACACAAGATATCCAATAAGGGATTAGAAGTTGATCGAGCTAAAATTGATGTGATTGCTAAGCTTCCCCCACCCACCTCGGTTAAAGGTGTGAGGAGTTTCTTAGGTCATGCGGGCTTTTATAGGCGCTTTATACAAGATTTCTCTAAGATAGCTAGGCCAATGACTCATCTCTTGGAGAAAGAGGCTCCTTTCATTTTTGATCAAGCTTGTTTAGACTCTTTTGAGACACTTAAGGAAAAATTGACAAAGGCTCCCGTTTTGGTTTCTCCAAATTGGGAATTACCTTTTGAGCTTATGTGTGACGCTAGTGATTATGCGGTGGGGGCCGTCTTAGGACAAAGAGTTAATAAGCATTTTCAACCTATACACTATGCGAGTAAAACCATGACCGGTGCACAACTTCATTACACTACCACGGAAAAAGAGTTGCTTGCTATAGTTTATGCTTTTGAGAAGTTTAGACCATATCTTGTGCTTTCCAAGACCATAGTGTATACGGATCACTCCGCTCTCAAGTATCTTATGACAAAACAAGATGCTAAGCCTAGGCTTTTGAGATGGGTTTTGTTGCTTCAAGAGTTTAAGATAGAGATTCGTGATAAAAAAGGGGCCGAGAATTTAGCGGCGGATCATTTGAGTAGACTTGAGCATCCCTTTCAAGGAGATTTCCCACATCAAGAAATCAATGAATCCTTTCCACTAGAGGAGCTCATGTCTATCTCTTCCCAAGAGGATGCCACACCTTGGTTTGCGGATATTGCAAACTATCTTGTGGGCAATGTGCTTATTGAGGGTCTTACTTATCAACAAAAGAAAAAGTTTCTTAAGGAAGTTAAGTATTACTTTTGGGATGATCCATATCTTTTTAGGCAATGTGCGGACCAAATCATTAGACGGTGTGTAGATGGGCCCGAGCCATTTAAAATCTTAGAGGCATGTCATAAAGGACCTACGGGTGGACATTTTGGGCCTAACTACACAGCCAAGAAAGTCTTTGATTCGGGTTACTATTGGCCTTCCATTTACAAGGATGCCCAAGAGATGGTGAAATTTTGTGATGTTTGTCAAAGACAAGGAAAAATTACACAACGTGATGAGATGCCACAAAATTTTATCCAAGAGTGTGAGATATTTGATGTATGGGGAATAGATTTCATGGGACCTTTTCCATCCTCTAAGGGAAACAAGTATATACTTGTGGCGGTGGATTATGTGTCCAAGTGGGTGGAGGCTAAAGCTTTACCTACTAATGATGCTAGAGTCGTTGTAAAGTTCTTGAAACAATTGTTTGCTAGATTTGGTGTACCTCGGGCCATCATAAGTGATCGTGGTACGCACTTTTGTAATGATCAATTCACGAGAGTTATGAAGAAATATGGAGTGAATCATAGACTTTCTACCGCGTATCATCCTCAAACAAATGGTCAAACCGAGGTCACAAATCGTGGTTTAAAGAGAATTTTAGAGAGAACGGTGGGAGAGCATAGAGCTTCTTGGTCGGATAAGCTTGATGATGCTTTGTGGGCGTTTAGGACGGCCTTTAAGACACCAATTGGTTGTACCCCTTATAGGCTTGTCTATGGAAAAGCGTGCCACCTTCCATTTGAGTTAGAGCATAAGGCATCTTGGGCTCTCAAGTGGGCTAACTTTGATTTAAACCAAGCCGGTTCACATAGGAAAGATCAAATCAATGAGATGGATGAGTTGAGAGCCAATGCCTATGAGAATTCTTTGCTATACAAGGAAAAGACTAAGAAATTGCATGATGCTAAGATCAAGAATCGTGAGTTCAAAGTTGGAGAGCCGGTTCTCCTCTTTAACTCAAGATTGAAGCTTTTTGCGGGCAAGCTTAAGTCAAGATGGTCCGGTCCATTCACTATTGCTCAAGTGTTTCCATATGGAACTCTTGAGTTGTCCCAACCCGATGGTCCAAATTTTAAAGTGAATGGTCACCGTGTTAAACATTACTTTGGGGAGGACATTTCCGTTGAAATGGTCCAAGAGGTCCCCATTTTCCCCATGAATTAATTCATTGAGGGACGAGTCGAGCTAGAGACTCATTAACTCAAGCATCATATAACTAGGTTTAGAGTGTTGTAGGTTAGAAATAAAGGCATAGATTTGGAGATAAGTGTAGGGGAGCCCTTCTTTTGTCTTCATGCTTGTTTGTAGGGTTGCTCACTCATCTCATGCTTTGGAGCTTATGGAGGAGGCCCTTGTATCCGGTTCACTTCGTTACTTTAGTGATTTTTCATTGACACCTTGTGCTTAAACATGATTTCACTAATGTTTGTCCTTTCCTTAACTTAGGTTAAGCAAAGTCTATTCATTGTCATAAGTGTAGGGGAAGTTTTTATACTTCCATGCTCTTAAACATTGAGGACAATGTTTAGCTTAAGTGTAGGGGGGTCTTCTATCAAAGTGACTTTACCTAGAACTTGTCATTGTCTTGCATGATAACATGGAAAATTGAATTTTCAACATTTTTCAAATTTTTGATCTACTTTGGCCAACAAAAATATGCATTCATGATTTTTGCATCAATCATTTTTCATTTTGCATAGCACATTTGCATTGTATATATTTCTTCTTTTATTTTTCATCAAAAATATATAAAAAGGAAATATATAATAAAACATGGTTTTAACAAGTTTAGACTTCTTTGACATATTAGGCCCGCCATGGATATTTTGACTCAACCCGAGTTTGCTTATTTTAGCACTCTCTAGCTAGTATCCTTAACCATGTAGTCCTTCATTGGTCTATTAGGCTAAGCTTCCACCAATTTCATTATTTGAAATTTTAAATTTGTGGAGAATGGGAAATGATAGAGTTGAAGCAAGTGTAAAAGGGCTAGATAGACTTCATGGCAATTACTTGTGGCTAAACCCTTCTCTTCTTAACCTCTAATTTCTTCGCATGTATATAATTGTTAATAAATAATCAAGTACGGTTTTAATTGGTTCGTAATCTCTTATGCATTTTTGGCTAATCATTTATGGTTGATATGAGTACGTCTTAAGATTCTAAGTTAGCACGTTTTATGTGTACTAGACTTATGTCATGCTCCATATTTAGCGGGTGTTTTTCCTTTTCTTCTTTTCAAATTTCTTTGTGAAGAATAAAGAAAAATAAGAGCGGCTTATGAAAAAAAATGAGTGGCTAGAAGAAAAAAAAAGAAAAAGAAAAAAAAAAAAAAAAAATAATGCAAGACTCCCAAGAGGGGCAGTGTGGTGTTAATTATAGTGACTATTGAGTTCCAATATTACCTTGACGGGTTGCGGGGATTCAATAGATTGCTCCAATCCAATATTACCTTGACGGGTTGCGGGGTTGAATATCCAAAATCTCAAAAAGATGCGGATGTAAATTATTGCGTGAGTTTTATTTTTCTTTCCTTAGCGAGTGTGTAGTTACTTATGAAAGCATGACATGAGGATTTTACACATAAGGCGAATGACTTATTACTCTTGAAACGGACTTGTATTAATTGTGAGCGGTTTTTCAAGTAATGGATGAGAAGATTACTTAGGATTAAAACCGTGCTTCCTTATTTTTGGATTTTACATTTCTTATATTTCACACTTGAATAATGACAAATTTGCCCACAAGCAATTTGCTCAATTAATAACCGGTTCCACAATTAATTGTCATGAATAAGTTGATGCACTTTTTACTTGTGAATGCAATGATCCCATTTATTAGCTTGGTATGGGGAAAGTGAAACTTGAGGGTGATAAATGTTCATGGTATCCAAGCCCTAATCCAAGTCATTGAATTCTTTATGAGTTATTTCCATCAAAACCATTTCAAGAAAAATCAAAAAGATATAGATAGAATTGTATTTTGATTCATTGCATTATTAAAAGTCAAAACCATGCATCATCTAGTTTAGAGTAGTGTAGATGCATCTCATATGGCCAAGGTGGATTAATTATGAGGGAAATGTAAATTTTTAAGCCTTGAAATATAATATTGCATGAGGACATGGCAATGCTCAAGTGTAGGGGAATTTGATATGAGCTTAAACTCATATCCTTTTATCAACAAATAACCCTAAAACATGAAGCAAAATACCCATTTATCTTGTAAAAAGCAGTGTTATGTGGTATGTTGTGTTTGTGTGATCTTATGTAGGTAAAAGGATACAATTTCAAGCAAACAAAGTCAAATCAAGCTCAAAAGGATGAAAAAGACAAAGAGGATCAAAAGTGACAAGACTTTGAAGTTCAAGGACCTATCTTGACAAGTTATGAAAGTTAAAGGATCAAAAGTGACAAGACTTTGAAGTTCAAGGACCTATCTTGACAAGTTATGAAAGTTAAAGGACTAAAAGTGAAATATTGTAAAAGTCAAGATTCAAGTCAAACCTGGTCAACTATCAAGTCAACTCAGTCAAAGGACCATTTTGTACAAGTTATGGAAGTTAAAGGACCAAAAATGTCAAAGAAATGAAGATCCTAGCTTAAAACAGCAATCTGCCAAGTCAAGGGGTTTGTTTTGCCAAGTTTGGAAAGATATTAAAGCTTAATCCATGTGAAAAGAAAAGCAACCAATCAGAAGCCAGCATTTGAGATACATGGATTGCCACTTCAGCGCATTAAATACCCACTACTGCCGCCACATTTATTACACCATATCTAAACAGTTTAATCCGTGTGACATCTTTTAAGCCAACCAGGAAGTGACACGTGTCTTCTTCTTCACAAGAAAAATTTTCCAGGATCGCGTTTTTGATAGAGGCCATTTCATGACACGACTTCAACATCAATATTGCTCGTTTTGAAGAGAGGAATTCAATGGTGCAATCCAATTAACAAATCATCCAGTAAATCAAAAACACCCAAATTTGTTCATCACCTTCAAAGAGCAATTATGCAGATTACTCCACGTGGCAAGCTATTACTGGTTCTGACACGTCACCAACTCCAACAAACTCTCATTTCTTGCCTATAAATACCTAGACTAGTCTTCATTTTTCATTGTAGCTTAAAATTTGTAAAACACATAGTTCAATTTCCCTTTCCTTTTTTCTCTCACTTTTACCCTAACTACTCAAGAGTCTGACAAACTCTTGAGTCAGTTAGTTAGTTAGTAGCTTGTAACAACCTTTATAACTGAATTCATTCAATAAAATTCAAATTTCCTTTTTCCCGCCAAATTCTGTTATTCAAATTCCAGTTTGATCTTGTTGCTGTTGAGTGTTATTGTTGCTGATTGATGTTTGTTATGATCAACAATTGATCATAACTAACATTTGTGAAGATTAGAAGCTGTTTGATCAGAATTTGTTCATTCCTAGTTCTTTTGGAGATTTCAATGCAGTTTGATTGATTCCAGATGATTTGTAGCTGTTTGATGGTTGATACTTGTTGATTACTAGTGATAGGTGGTGGTTATCACTAGGGCAAGAGAGCTCAGCGCTCCTCTTCTTCCCAAAGGATTTCTACATTAGGTTCTAAAGTGCTTGTTTTTGTTCCTCTAAACAGTCTTTGCATGCTCATTTTCCTAGTTAACTTTGATGGCTACATGATATACTTGTTATGTGTTGTTGTTTGATTGTGTTTTAAGTGTTTAAATTTCAGTTACTGCTTAATCTTGCATACTTGTGTTCTGAGTTGTAGTTTCTGCATCATTTCAGTTAATTTTTAGCCTAATAGCTTACTTACTGTTTTAGCTTTGTTAATTGCTTGGTTTCTGTTTTAATAGCTTTCATTTAGTCTATTGAATCTAGTTTGCTATATCTTTTGAATCAGTTTAATCCGGCACTTAAAAAGTCTTTGTAAAATTTGGTTCATAACTGATAAAGGAGTGTTTGGTAGAAGCTTAAAAGTAGATTTCAAGTATTGGAAATTTGTGTTTGAGAGTTCATTTCTAGTTCTTAGTTGATAACAAGTGGAATTATACCTTTTACAAGTCTAATAAATAGTCAATCAGGCAAATTGCATTAAAATTGTTTGGGTAGCTTTCATATCAGCTTTGGTTTGAAAAACTTACCATTTTCAATAGCTAATTTCTCATTCAATCTTTAATGAAATTCATCCAAACTTGTTTCCAGACTTAGCTTATAACATAAACTTCTAGTTTCTAAAAGGAAATTCTACAGTTTTAGGTAATAAGCTGGTAATAAGCTTTTTGGTCAAGGTCTGAGCATTTGTCATTCTCTGATATAAAGTACCTACTGTTTTCTTAGTTCTCTAATTCTACTTCACAAAAGTTGTGATTTTCTTTCACCAATCTAGTTAGTAAGTGCTGTATATTGATTTTTGAAGTTTTGAGCTTATTGCAAAAAGTTGGTCAAACTTGGTCAACATAAGCTCAAAAGAGCTTATTTCAGATTTCTCATTCATTTCTGGATGAAAAACGTTCTAGTTTGATTTCCCCTTCTTTAAATCAAGTGCTTAATCAGTTTCATCACAAAAATCAAGTTGTGACTGATTGGAATAAGCTGTAGCTTATTTTGTGCTTATCAATAAGCACTCATTTGCTTATTTTTGACTTTTAGCTTATCTCCTTGAACACACGTAGTCTTAATTGGATTTTAAGAGTTTTGCAAGTTGTTTCAGCTGATTTGGTTGAGTAATAAGCTCAAACGAGCTTAATCTTCATTGTGTCCCGTTTTTGTTTAAAAGTTTTTAAAAATTGCACTTAGGTCCCTAGAAGTTTAATCAGTTTCAAAACCTAGCTAAACTTCCTAATTTTGTGGTATTTGCAAAATTTAGTCCTTTACATTTGAAAGTTGTTAGTTTTCAGTTAGAAGATTGTTGATTAGTTACATTTTTGGTTAGTTTGATACTAGTTTTACATAATTGGTCCTTGTAGTTAACTGCTTTGCATTTTTAGTCCTTATAATTTTTAGAATTTACATTTCAAGCATTTACATTTCATAGAAATTACATTTTCAGTCCTTTTAGTTTTATATTTTGCATTTTAGACATTTACTTGAATAAAAATTTGTATTTGCAAAGTGTTTTACGTATAAGTAGTTTAATATTTTTCATTTTTAAATAGTGTTGTTAGAATTAGCAATAGATTACCAAGCAAGCTTGAACAACCAAGAACAATAATAAATCTGATATTGATTGGACTTTCTATTGGTTAAGAACTGAGAAAACGAACTTGCATTATATTACATTTCAGTAACTCATTGATGGCTATGTCCCTTTCTTGTAGCTAAGCTTTCAAATCATTTATTTCGAATCCTTTTTCATTTAATAGACGAAACGAAGAAGCTGCAATTTCTTGACACTTTTTATGATTATGAGATTTATCACCTTTTTGTAAAGCAAGTTCAAGAGAAATGGAGTGTTTCTCAAGTTGGGAATTTTTTTTTGAAAGTTTGTTATATGACTGAATTTGTTTTGAAAGCTCTACTTCAAGATTGCGACATTTCTCGTCCGTTTCTGACACTAGACATGCTACATGACAATATTGATCAAGATCGGTATACACACCAAGTATAGCATTCATGTGGTCAGCATAAAAATATTCCTTCGAAAGTCGATCAATTTCGTTAGAAAGTTGGTGTTCTTGTGTCTTTAATTTAGTTTGAAGAAAATCAACTTCATCTTCAAGAGATCTAACATAACTTAAATCAGTTAACATTTCCTCAGTGAGAGCTTTATAAAACATTTCCACGTTTTTTGAAAGATCATCAATTGTTGGAACAATGCATTGTTGAATGACGACTTTTACTTGTGGGTTAGGTTTAATATTCCAAATGGTATCCCTAGAAACTTTTTCATAGTCGACGGCACCTTTGTACAAATTTAAAACCCCTTGTTTTATAAACTCAATTTGCTGAACACTTTTACTTTTCTCATCCCATTTACGTTTTTCATCCAAAATTTGTTTTTCTAACAAAATTGATTGCTTTTTGAAACTCCTTTTTAAAGAAACTTTCTTTTGGGGTTCATCACTTGGTGGTGGAACACTATTATACATCTTTTATTCTTTGGAAAGTTCTTTTTGAGGAACAAACTTAATATAATTGTTAGAATCAGAAAGGTTTATTAAATCACTTAAGTTTGATCGACTTTCTTCTTGATGACAAATGATTTCGTCGCAGTCCGGTGAAACCATAAGAGCAAGATTATCAACATAACAACCGATATCATAAAGAGCGGGCTTCATAGATTGAACGTTCTTGAGATATTCAGGCTTAACGAAACTCGTTTTCATATTTCTATTGAGCATATTCATAGTATGAATAGACTGACCCGTTTTGTAAACAATGTTGTTTAACGTTTCGACTCTCTTTTCCAAATCAAGAATTTTTTCAATATCCTTTTCTTCACGAGTTTTATAAAGCGCAGTTTATTCTTTGTTAACCGACTCTAACTCAGTAATCTGGAGTTTATGTAGCAGCAGTTGTTCTTCAAGTTTCGATATCTTTTGTTTTGACATATGAATTTCGTGTGTTACTTCAGAACAATATTGTTCGTTGAGCACCTTACGTTCATATACCAAACCATTAGCTATTGCAACTCGTCGATCAGCTTCTTTTACATAATCACACTCTTTTAGCCTGTCTATCTCCTCGGCTAAGGATGCGTTTGCTTGCTTCAAACGTTTATTAGCCTCTTTGTTTTCATCAATTTCACGTTTTAAAGAATCAATAATAGATGCAAGAAAATCACGGTCCTCATCCGAGTCAGTATCCTGAACAGCTTTTCCGCCATCATTACACATATGCTGTGAATCCGTAGAGATATTGCTATCCTCCGTGTCCATTACATATGTGTCGTTGATGCTTTCAGGTTGCTCAGGATGACATCGTTCATTGGCAAACATATTATAGTTATCGTATGATGGTACCTTTTCAAGTGGCTCAGTATCAAAGATAGGTCCAGAAGTAGTCTCTGGAATCACTTCTTGAATCTTTTCCATGTACACATAATGTGCCTCTAACTCTTGATCATCGGCTTCTTCATCAGTGTCATCACGCAAGTCAACTTCATCTGATGTGAGTGGAATCCCTGCTTCTTCTTTCTTACATAGCAGCATCTTTTCCTTGTGATATCCCGAATCCTTAACCCGTTTTGCCTTCTTACATTCCCTAGCCATGTGCCCAAATCCCTTGCAGTTGAAGCATTGAATCCTAGTCTTCTGCACAACCGGAGTGCCTACAGTATCTCTAGCCCCAACTTGATTCTTCATCCTCTGATTATCATACCTAGCATCACGATCATATCTAGGTGCATGATCAACTTCCTTATATCTAGCATTAGATGATGATCTGAGTTTGTTGTTGGTAGGTTTGTAGATCTTCTTATAAGTTGTGGTGAGTAAAGACATGAGTTCTTCAATCTTCTTGTCCCTTGAAGTTTGTTCATCATCACTGTCTCCATCTGACTCGGTGTCATACTTTGGAGGTGGACTTGGGACAATTGCTTTTGCTTTGTTTCTAGCAGTAGTTAGAAGTTTGGTGGATGAGCTTGATGACCTTGACGAATGTGTAGCTGGTTGTTGACGGGGAACGGGTTTTCTTAAAGTAGCAGCCACAAAAGCAATAGAGTTCGTAGATCGTTCTGTTTTTTCAGCCCTAAGTTCATTCACTTCATTATGATATTGTTTCAATATATCATAAAGTTTGTGGTAAGATATAGTCTTGATATCCTCTTTTTGTTTGACCAAAGTCACAAACCTTTGCCATTCCGGTTTGAGTTAAAGTAGAAACTGAACATTAGCATGATGATTGGAGATGGTGCACTGATTTCTGACAAGCTCATTCATCATTTTGTAGAATCTCGAGTAATATGATCCAATGGATTCACCTTCTTTGGACGTGAATTTTCCAAACTCCCAAAGAAGATTAGTCTTGAGATCTTGAACATTGATCAACTCACCTTGCTTTAGTCGATGAATTTCATTCCACATTTCCATAGCATTAAGACATGTATCAACCGTGGAATAGATATCGTTATCAATCCCAGTGAGTAATTAGTTGACGGCATCAACTTCAGCTAGGAGGAGTTTTATTTTCTCTACAGGACATGTGTCGAAATTCAAAAACTGGAGGTGGGTTCTCAAGGCAATGACGAAGAGCGGTTCGGTTCTCCTTAGTGTCGAGAAATCTAAGGAAGCGAGATCTCCACTAAACGTAGCAACCGGCAGTGAGCACAAGTGGATTTCCATTGCCACCTTGTTCCAGACGAATTTGATTGGCCGTTGCATTGTTGTTGTTGTTATTTGACATGGTGATTACTTGTGAATGGATTAGGATCTTAGTGGATTTGTTATGATGAGGTGTCATTTAAAATTTCGAAGTGTTCCGAGAATTTTCATTCCGACAATTAGTTCCCCAGTCCGACAAAAACGGTAAGCCAAAAAATTTTGTATCGCCAAATTTTGAAGTTGAGTTAGAAATAGACATAAACTAGTAGGGAAAAAAATTGATTTTACTAGACCTAAAAATTTTAACTCTTTTTTTTAATCTTCGTGTAAACTATAATCCGAGACTAGTCTAGATAGTGGCTAAGTCTAATAAGTACTCAAACAAAATTTAGATGTCCATCGCAATGCCCATCGTATCTCTTTATCGTGGTGGGTGATCGCAACTCTAATCGCAGTGGGTGATCGAAACAATGGATCGCAGCCTTGGATCGCAGCCTTGGATCGCAGCCTTGATCGTAACGGTTGATCGTACTGGTGATCACACTCCTTGATCATAATGGTTGATCGCAACCTGTGATCGCACTCCTTGATCGTAACGGTTGATCGTACTGGTGATCGCACTCTTTGATCGTAACCTTGATCGTAGTCTTGATCGTAACGTTTGATCGCACTCTTTGATCGCAACGTTGATCGTAGTAGTGGATCGCAGTCACTAGATCGCAACGTGGATCGTAAGCTGTGATCGTGATATTGGATCACAAGTAGAAAACCCAGGTTTATGCGATCGCAATACACAGATCGTACTAAGGAATCAAAAGTACCCCTTTTCTCGGATAGTACTAGAACACAACAAATTCGAGATTTTTAGCCTAAAAATGAATCAAGCACCAAAATTTTTATGTTTTTAACCAAAGTAACAATATCAAATCACTACCAATAGTATGTAGATGATTTGTATCAAGAATAAATCATAAAAACACAAAGAAAATTTTGGTACGTGAGTTTTAGATAAAAATAGGCACGAAAATCAAGAACACAACACACGAATATTCAATCACCTATCCACTATAGGCTCTTGATACCAAATGTTATTCCATATCAATCCATAACACAAAATTTAGTTGATATATAGAGAGAGAAAGAGAAGAAAGTAGGGAGAGAAACAAGAGAGAATTTGGAAGGTTAAACACTTTAGAGAGAGAAAGTAAAAGGGTAACCAACACCCTCTTCCACACATGGAAGAGGGTATATATACCATTGGCTTGTTGGGCCATGGGTTTAAGTGACTTGGGCCGGGCTTGGCTTTGCTTGGGCTTACGCCCCTAACTTATACAATATTAGCTTAAAGTCCAAGCCCGGTTAACCTGACTAACCTATTACAATACAAGACCTTCAACGAATAAGATGACCTATTACATTCTTGTTCGACTATATAAAATATAGAGCTAACAAACAGATAAAAGATTATCAATACAATTATTACATGAACCAGTGTGCAAAAGTTATGAAAATTGTCTTAAACATTATTCAACGGTTTGATTATTCCCCAGTCTATAAAACCCCAGATGAGCTCTATAAATGTAGCCTATCATGATGCTTGACTCCATGCACATCAAATACCTGCTTCAGTTTCCTGAGAAAAACATGCTTAGAGAGTCAACATAAAGATGGTGAATTCACAGGTTTATTAAAATAAGTTTGGACAATAAACATTCACTGAAGTAGTAATGCACATAGCATCAATACTTAAAGGTAACTACATTTCCTATTGCCCGAAACTGACACTTGACACGTTAAGCCCACAACAAATGAGGACCCTTCGCATAAATAAAAATGCACCCAATAATCCGTTCCGACGTGATAAACATCTGTTGTCCTGGCCCAGGCACAGTGAGCGCTACTCACCCAGACGAGGATGGTCAATCCCCAATAGATCTATTAATACATTCAGGTAATTCAATAATTTTAACAGTTTCAATTCCCGGGTAAGGGAGGCATTCTCCAATAGGCAAATGTAATCAAAAGTTATCGTAGTTCAGTTTATGTCCATAAAAATATGTTACATGTTTTCTTCCCCATCAAAGATTTAAAAGTTTGTCAATATATAATGTGGGGCCATGAACTCACCTCAGTAGTACAACAATAAGTCACAAGTAATCTAACGTAATTCTCACGACACAATCAACAGCCTAAATAATTATACAGTCTCAGTAAATGCATAACATAATGCATAAAAGTCTCTGAACTACCTGTGCATGCTTATACTGGTTTTAAGCATTTTATTACGATCTCTGTATTTTAATTTATCGCTGTACAAGTAATAAAAGTATTCACTTTTAAGTACGTAGTAAATAATATTGTTTAAGTAATTAATTTGTTAATTAATATTCTCGTACGTTTACTGTCGTAAATTGGTTTAAATATTAATAAAAGAAAGTTTTATATATATTTTAAAGATGGAAAAATAATCAATATAATTTATATATTTACTTTCATAATTTATTCATATTCAATTTATATAACTTATATAAATGCCGTTTATAAAATTTTTAACATTTTAATTAATTTAAAACAAAGTCCCCAAAGTTTCTATAATTTATCAAATAGTCCTTAAGTTATAAGTTTAAGAAAATGACGATTTTAGTCCTTATAGATTAATTTAAATTACAATTTCTAATATTAAAATTATATATAGAATTGGGGTTTAGATTAGTTTATGAATTTGCAAATTAGTCCCTTCATATTTAATTATACCCACGTTATTCTCCTTATATACCCCTAGGGTTTCTACAAGTTTCGAATTATGGCAAAACAACTCCCTCAAGTTTATATGTAGCATTAAGGCTTGTCACAATTTGGTGTATTGTTACATCTAGTCCCCTAGGTTTTTGATTAAGTTAAGGTATAAGAAAAATTACAAAACAGCCCCCTTTGGGCTTTGATAACTTTCAGCTTATTACAATTCTAGTCCCTAGTTTTAATATTAGGGTTTATAACTTTCCCTAAGTGATGAAAACAGTCCCTAGGGTTCCTAAATGTTTCGACTAATGACATAAACAGTCCCTAGGGTATTATTAGGGCATAACATGTGTGTTTAACTTATGGGAATTTACAAAAATGGTCCTTATGGTTTATTAAGTCTCGAATAGGGTTATTTCAACCCGTATACTTTCGAATAAATACAATATTAGTCCTTATATTTGGTGTTTTGTCAAAATGAGTTTCAAAAGTCACGGTTTGAACCTTAGAATTTTTATAAGTTACATTTTTAGTCCAAAAGTTTTATAAATCACATTTTTTATCCGAAAGTTTTATAAATCATATTTTGGCACAAAAGTTTTATAACTTATATTTTTGACACATAAAAAGTTTATTTTAAGTACAAAAATGTTTAATGGGCTTATGAAGCATAAATGGGCCTAGTGGGCTCCTAGTCTTATTCGGCTTATATTTTGGGCCTAATGGGCCTAACCTAAACTTGGTTACTATTCATTAGGCTTATAAGTCCATTAATAAAAACTAGTTATACTACAAGGAATAACATAGATCTAGTGATTTTCTAAGCTTTCTACAAATTAACCAAGTTATCCATCAACTCCAAAATACACTATATAGCTCACGGCCATATATTATCATGGAGGTATTTTCATGATTTTTCTAGGTTAGCATGGTTGCATGTTCATGTTTGTCATATTTATATAAACTTTTCATCAATCTTTGTGAAAGACTATAAATAGCCGTGACCTATTATAGGTTTAGGTTTTCTAGATTTGAGTTTTTAACAAGTTTATACTAGGAGTTTCATGTGAATGCTCAAGTGAATGTAAAATGAAAGTAAGTAAGGAAAAAAGTAGGTTTTTATGGTACTTACTGGTTTAAGTGAAGTTAAGGAGAAACAAGTGAACTAAGGAAGGACTTATGCTTGTGATCAACAATGGTGAAACCTTGTACAAAAATTAATCCGTGGCCTCCCTTGGTGTGTCTAGGGTTTCTTTTGTTGCCTTGGAGTGTAAGTTTGGTGTAGTAATGACTAATGATTAGTATTTATGTAGTAGAAGACATAGATTTAGGATACTAAATGAGGTAGTAATGGAGCTTTTGGTGGATCTTGGTGTTGAATAAAAATAAGCCGAGAGTTTAGGAGAGAGTGAGAGGACTTAGAAAAATGTTTTGTGTTGTGAGACTTTGTGAGATTCAGATATAACAAGGAAAAGGGAATATTTGATGTATCTAGTTAAGGTACTTTAGTATCTATGGAAGATACATATGAGATATGTTAGAAATGCAAGTACTATGCCATATTTAGCAACATGTTTCCCTATTCCTCACTTGTTGGTGTCGTGTAGTGTTAAGGTCAAATGGGAGGGGACAAGACTTGACAAGTATAATGGTATATGTATGGTAGTATAGTGCCACTGACTTTGTAACACAATTTTACTTGTAAGTTTTATCAAGGTTTAATGAGTATGTATGCTTATACACGACTACATATATGTTGTAGGGTAGAAAATGTGTTGACTTGTCTAAAATTGAGAGTTAACATTAGTCTATGTAATATAGTGTAGGTACTTGTGAGGTTTCTAGGTATTTTGGTTAAACCTTTAGGTCATTTGGTGAAAGTATATAATGTGTATAATATTAGAAATATTACACTTGAAAAATAAATAAAATGTCAAAGTGAGATAATAAGTATTGTTTTTATGATGTCATATGATGGTTCATAGTATAAGGTATATGTAAATATGTACATATAATATTAAATCCAGGTACTTAGTAAAATAAGTAAATAAGATCATGGTTTTCCAAAAATGTGTACTGAGGTGGTGAGTCCTTGTTTAATATGTGGTCAGTTAATTGCCAGAGTAGTCAGAAAAGACTAAAGGTTCATATATATATATTAAAAATAAATATGAAATGATAGTATGACAAATGGAGATGATACTTAATTAATCATATAAAAGTGGAAATATATAGATTCCAAAAATAATGAGTACAACACTTGACAATGTCAATAAGGTAAAATCAGAGGTTTTACAAGCAGAGGACACATACTCCACGGTATGTCGACCCCGTGTTTGATATTTATTAAAATGTTGAATCTGCAAAGGAGTTGTGGGATTCTCTTGAATCCAAGTAGATAGTAGAGGATGCTTCATGTAAGAAATTCCTAGTAAGTAATTTTAATAATTACAAGATTGCCGATTCTAGGCCTATCATGGACAAATTAACGAACTCTTTATAATGCTGTGACAATACACACAACACGGTTTAGAAATAGATGAATTGATATATGTTTCAAGTGTGATAGACAGGTTGCCTCCTTCTTAGAAGGATTTCAAACATAATTTGAAACATGGTAAAGACGATCTGTCTTTGGTACAACTTGGTAGTCACTTGCGCATAAATGAATCTCTAAAGGTGTAGGATAGTGACAAGGGCAAAGGAAAAGAGGTTGTTGTACCCTCTGTTAATATGATTGAAGAGGGTGGAAAGAATAAAAAGAATAAACAAAACAAAGTAAAGATACGTGATTTCAAGGATATCAACGGTGGTTTAGGATCCAACAAAAACCCAAAAGGGGAATGTTGGAAGTGTGGCAAAACTGGCCATCTTAAGAGGGACTGTCATGGTGGAACAAGAAGAATAACACGAATGCTGGTGATTTGGGAAAGGGTCTAAGGACCAATTGCAAGACCAAGGTTAGAATTTAGTACATGTTTGGAACAGTTTTGTTAATATTTTGTTTAGCTAATTTTTGAAGCATTTTATGTGCAAGTTGATGCAATTACGTGGTGGATTGATTCCAGTGCCACAACTCATGTTTGTAAAGATCATTGTTGGTTTAAGACATATGAACCGGTGGGAGACGAATCTGTCCTTTACATAGGTGATGATCATTTTACTCATGTTCATGGAAAAGGAAAGGAAATGTGATGTTGGAATTTAGTTCTGGAAAATTTATTACTCTGTTTAAGGTATTGTATTTTCCTAAACTTCGTAAGAATTTAATTTCTGGTCTTGTATTAAATAAGTGTGGCTAAAAGCAAGTTTATGAATCTGATAAGTATATCTTTTCAAAGTCTCCCATATTTGTGGGATTTGATTATTAAAACAATTGAATGTTTATGTTAAATTTGAATAAAGTTCCTTATGATTCTGGTTGTATTTATATGGCTTCTTCTACTATTGTTAATACCTCATTATGGCCTGCTCGTTTAGGACATGTGCACTATAAAAGAATTCTTGAAATGTCTAAAGATGATTTAATTCCTTCTACTAGAAATTGTAATACTTGCATGTCAACAAAAATCACTAGGTAATCATTTAAAAGTATAACAAGTAAATCTGTCAAGTTAATACATAGTGATTTATGTGATTTTCATGTAACACAATATTTAGGAAATAAAAAGTATGTTATCACTTTTATAAATGATGGCTCTAGGTTTTGTTATGTTTACTTGCTGCATACAAAAAATGAAACCTTAGATAAATTTAGAATTTATAAAACAGAAGTTGAATTGCAACAAAAATGACTTGGTTAAAACATTACGCACAGATAGATGTGGTTAATAGTATGATCCTGTATATTTCCAATTATGTAGGTTTTATTCACGAAACTATGAATCCTTACTGTCACGTCCCGCCTAGTTTCACAAGGTTAACGGGGATCCGGATGGTTCTACACAAGACTAGAAGACTTGGTGGAATAATATGGAAGCCTTTGGAAGATCCATGGAAGCTTATAGAAACCCTAATGGAAGCTTATAGAAACCCTAATGGAAGATTGTAGATTATGGGCCTTGTCTTGGAGTTGTAAATAGAGCCCAAATGTAACCCTAGAGTAGTAGTATAAATAGAGCCATCCTCATTTGGGGAAAGCATCTCATATTCACTTGTATTCTCTCTTGTAAAGTTTCTCAAGTAATACAAGCATTTTCCCCTAGTTCTCTTGTGTTCTTTCTTAGTAGCTTTCTTTGTTGCCTAGATCGTTGAGTGTTGGGAGCAAGGCTGACTTAGTAGATACTAAGTGCCGCACGGAAGACCCTTGTCGAGACAAGTCCGTGACAAGTGGTATCAGAGCGAGATTCGATTCGAGGCAATGGCGATTGAAACCGAGAAGAATGATGCTAGCGGAAGTGGTGTTGATGGGAACCGTGGTCGAAATGATAACCAAGACCCCAAGAAGAGAGGATCGTCGAGGGACGTTATGGCAAGTATGGATAAGAGAATGGCGGATTTCGAGAGATCCATGGCGGATATGAAGACCCAAGTTGAGGGCTTGGAAAATCTTGAATCCGAGTTTGAGAGTATGAGGGAAGACTTTAAAGTAGTCCTAAATGCTCTTAGCGGCGACATGAAGAAGGAAATCCTTGACGTACGAGATATGTTCAAGGATGGAATGGAGAAGATGGAACAAAGGTTCGGGGAAGAGATCTCCGCAATCCATGATACTATTGAATGCTTGCGCGTGGACGTAGAGTTGTGCAAGATGTCTTTGGCTAGTGTGGGTAGCACTAGTAATCACGGTCCAAGAATGGACATTCCTAAACCATCATCTTTCATAGGAAAGTGGGAGGCTAGAGCGGTCGATGATTTCTTATGGGAGATGGAGCGATACTTGAAGGGTGCCAAGATAGTGGAGGATGCTATGAAGATCGAGACGGCTACTCACTACTTGAAGGACACCGCGGCGTTATGGTGGAGACGTCGGCATGGAGATATCGAACGAGGTACGGTTACTATGAATACTTGGGTTGATTTTGTTGCGGATTTCAAGAGGAAATTCTATCCGAAGAATGCTAAGAACAAGGCGAAGAGTCGGCTTCGTAAACTTAAGCAAACCGGAGCGATTAAGGAGTATGTGAAAGAGTTCACTACACTTACCTTGGAGATTCCGGAACTATCCGAGCAAGATTCTCTCTTTTACTTTCTTGATGGTTTACAAGGATGGGCTAAGACGGAGTTAGAGCAACGCGGAGTCCAAGACGTGGCTACGGCTATTGCCCATGCCGAGGCCTTGATTGACTTTAGTTCGAGGAGGGAACCGTCGAAGCCAAAAGATCAGAAGGTGAGCCATGAGAAAGGTGGGGGAGAAAAACCGAAGTTCGATTATGCGAAGAAACCCCCTACCGGAAAAGAGAAAGACTTAAAGACAAGTTACAAAAGTGGTGGATGCTTCATTTGCGATGGACCTCATAGAGCTCGAGATTTCCCGAAGAAAGCTAGCCTCAATACGTTGTCGACTCATGGACGAAGGCACGAGTAATGGTGGAAGCATGGGTTTGATGAGGATCTTGAATGCGATCAAGGCGAAGACGGAGGTGCCAAAAGTTGTAGGAAAAGGCCTACAATATGTCGAAGAAAACATCAACGGAGTAAAGGTGCGTGCTTTAGTCGATTCCGGTGCAAATCATAACTTTGTGGCGGTTGATGAAGCTAGGAGGCTAGGGATTAACGCTACAAAGGGGAGTGGAACTATCAAGGCGGTAAACTCGGAGGCCAAACCGATTCATGGAGTGGCTAAGGATGTCCGGGCGAAGATTGGAGATTGGGAACGGACGATTGATTTGTCGGTGGTCCCGATGGATGATTTCAAAGTGGTTCTTGGGTTAGAGTTTCTCGATAAGGTACGAGCTTTCCCTATTCCATTCGCTAACTCTTTGTGTATCCTAGACGGTGGAAAGACTTGTATGGTAAGCACGGAGCGGGAGTCCAAAAGTGGAGCAAAGACCCTTTCGGCCATGCAATTCAAGAAATGATTCAACAAGAGTGAGCCTTGCTACTTGGCGGTGACAAGGCTAGACGGACAAGGAGGCAAGCAAAGTGGAAGTACCGGAGGTGATCGAGCGGGTTCTTGAGGAGTTCAAGGATGTGATGCTCAAGGAGTTGACAAAGAAGCTACCACCAAGGCGAGAGGTGGATCATACCATCGAGTTGGAAGTGGGTTCCAAGCCCCCCACCAAAACCCCTTACCGAATGCCGCCACCTGAGTTGGAAGAGTTGAGGAGACAAATCAAAGAGTTGATGGATGCGGGCTACATTCGACCCTCGAAAGCCCCATATGGTGCGCCGGTTCTATTTCAAAGGAAGAAGGACGGGTCCTTGAGGATGTTCATAGACTACCGGGCACTTAATAAGGTAACGATCAAGAATAAGTACCCTATTCCTCTTATTGCGGATTTGTTTGATCAACTTGGGAAGGCGAGATACTTCACTAAGTTGGATTTGAGATCGGGGTACTACCAAGTACGGATAGCGGAGGGAGACGAGGCCAAGACGACGTGTGTCACAAGGTATGGCTCTTATGAGTTCTTAGTCATGCCGTTCGGATTGACAAATGCTCCCGCGACATTTTTCACCCTTATGAATAAGTTGTTTCATCCCTTCCTAGATAAATTTGTGGTTGTATACTTGGATGATATTGTCATTTATAGTCATACTTTGGAAGAGCATGTCTTGTATTTGAAACAGGTGTTGGAGGTGTTGCGAGACAATGAACTTTATGTGAAGTTGGAAAAGTGCTCTTTCGCTCAAGGTGAAGTCGAGTTCTTGGGCCACAAGATCAAGGATGGAGGCTTGATGATGGACGGAGCAAAGATTAAAGCTATCCAAGATTGGGAGCCACCAACCAAAGTGACGGAGTTACGGTCATTCCTTGGCTTGGTGAACTATTATCGAAGATTAATCATGGGTTATTCGGCGATAGCATCACCATTGACGGATCTTTTGAAGAAGAACAAAGCTTGGGATTGGAGTATAGCACGTCAAGCGACGTTCGAGAAATTAAAGAAGGCGGTTGTACAAGAGCCGTTGTTGAGATTACCGGATGTGACCATGCCTTTCGAGTTACATACGGATGCATCGGACTTTGCTATTGGAGGAGTTCTAATGCAAGATGGACACCCGATCGCGTTCGAGAGTAGAAAACTAAATGAGACGGAAAGGAAGTACACGGTGCAAGAGAAGGAGATGACGGCGGTTATCCATTGCTTGAGGATTTGGAGGCATTATTTGTTGGGTTCGAGATTCGTGATCAAGACGGATAACATTGCCACGAGTTACTTTCAAACCCAAAAGAAGTTAAGTCCCAAGCAAGCTCGTTGGCAAGACTTCCTAGCCGAGTTCGACTACCAATTGGAATACAAGCCGGGGAAGGCTAATGTGGCAGCCGATGCATTGAGTCAGTTTGCGGCAATCACTCAAGCACAATTCTTCCTCCAAGACCGAATCAAGGAAGGATTGGAACATGATCCTATGGCCAAGAAGATCGTTGCCTTAGCGAAGGATGGGAAGACTCAGAGATTTTGGCTTAAAGGAGACATGTTGTTCACCAAATGAGATCGGCTTTACGTGCCTAAGTGGGGTGATCTTAGGCGAGTAATCTTGAAAGAGTGTCATGATTCAAAGTGGGCTGGTCATCCGGGGATGAAGAGGACGTTGGAATTGGTCGAGGGCACCTACTATTGGCCGAGGATGGAGGACGATGTTGAGACATATGTTCGGACGTGCCTAATTTGCCAACAAGACAAGATAGAGCAAAAGAAATCCGGAAGATTGTTGGAGCCTTTACCTACGCCCAAAGGACCATGGGAGAGTGTTTCTATGGACTTTATCACATGCTTGCCGAAGTCGGAGGGGAGTGGGAGTATCATTGTGGTGGTCGATAGATTCTCGAAGTATGGTACTTTCATAGCCGCGCCATCCGATGTTACCACGGATGATACGGCCAAGCTCTTCTTCAAGAATGTGGTTAAGTATTGGGGAGTGCCACATGTGATTGTTAGCGATCGAGATCCGAGATTCACGGGGCGCTTTTGGACGGAGTTGTTCAAGATCATGGGGATGGATTTGAACTTCTCTACGAGTTTTCATCCCCAAACGGACGGGCAAACGGAGAGGGTGAATGCATTATTGGAGCTCTATCTTAGGCACTATGTGAGTGCCAACCAACATGATTGGGCTAAACTTCTTGATGTTGCACAATTCTCTTACAACATGCAACGAAATGAAGCCATGGGGAAGAGTCCTTTTGAGTTGGTCACGGGGCGCCAACCATTGACACCAAATGCTTTAGCCGCATCATACGAGGGGAATAGCCCAGCCGCTTACAAAACTATGAAGGAGTGGCACGAACAAGCGGACATGGCTCGGGCATCTTTGGACAAAGCGGCTAAGAAAATGAAGAAATGGGCGGACGAGAGGAGGAGACACGTTGAGTTCGAGGTCGGAGATCAAGTGATGGTGAAGCTCTTGCCTCAACAATTCAAGTCATTGCGGAAGGTTCATAAGGGATTGATACGGAGGTTTGAAGGCCCTTTCCCGGTGATTGGACGTGTTGGAAAGGTATCTTATCGAGTTCAACTACCGCCCAAGTTGAAGATTCACCCGGTCTTTCACGTAAGTTTTCTCAAGCCTTATCATGGAGACGGGGAAGATCCTAACCGAGGAGTGTCGAAGCGAGCACCAACGGCAGTTGTTACTTCGTATGATCGAGAGGTCGAAGAGATTTTGTCGGATCGTACGATAAGGAGACGACGAGTGCCGAGTTACAAGGAGTACTTGATCAAATGGCGCGACTTGCCTGATAGTGAAGCAAGTTGGGAAGCGGAAGACTTATTGTGGCAATTCAAGGACGAGATCAAGAAGTATCACGAGGATGGCACGACGAGGACGTCGCGAGCTTAGGTGGGGGAGGATGTCACGTCCCGCCTAGTTTCACAAGGTTAACGGGGATCCGGATGGTTCTACACAAGACTAGAAGACTTGGTGAAATAATATGGAAGCCTTTGGAAGATCCATAGAAGCTTATAGAAACCCTAATGGAAGCTTATAGAAACCCTAATGGAAGATTTTAGATTATGGGCCTTGTCTTGGAGTTGTAAATAGAGCCCAAATGTAACCCTAGAGTCTTAGTATAAATAGAGTCATCCTCATTTGGGGAAAGCATCTCATATTCACTTGTATTCTCTCTTGTAAAGTTTCTCAAATAATACAAGCATTTTCCCCTAGTTCTCTTGTGTTCTTTCTTAGTAGCTTTCTTTGTTGCCTAGATCGTTGAGTGTTGGGAGCAAGGCTGACTTAGTAGAGACTAAGTGCCGCACGGAAGACCCTTGTCGAGACAAGTCCGTGACATTACGCATCACAACAAAATGGTGTGGCTGAAAGGAAAAACATAACTCTTAAAGAAATGGTTAATTCTATGTTGTCTTACCCTGATTTATATGATGGGTTTTGGGGAGAAGGTATGGTAACGACTTGCTATTTATTGAATAAGATTGCTAATAAAAGGCACAAGAATACTCCATATGAATCACACCAACTAGCTAATGAACCCCAAAGATCACGAGCCATTCCGCATGAGAAAAAAAGATGATCAAGATTTAAAATGGAAAGATGAAGTGAATGTTGTTGGCTTTTGTATCATCGACTCTTTTAGATATCTATAAGATTTCATATCAAGCTCGGATCGGATACGAGTTAGCTAGGAAAGTGAGTAGTTGACATTCGTTTGAGCTAATATGTTTCACCAAATACATACGCATGGGTCAAAGGGTTGCACCTCATCGCGGGTCAAGGGCAGCACCCTTTGCGGTATATTGATTTAGTGGGTTATCTATTTTTCCACTTTTTCCCAACTATTGTGAGTATGACCGAAAGGGACTGCCTTTTTTAACCAACTTTAACTGCATGTAAAATCTATTTATTAACTGAAAAAAGTCTCCTTTTTAACATACAAAAAAACACAATCCTATCTTTGTTCTGTTTTCTTAACAAAATATTTTTGTTAAATTATTCTGACAAGTATTTCGAGATACCCAAATATTGATAAGGTCGAAATACCTTATTCAAAAAATGACCTTACAAGATTTAAGCAAAGATATTCCAAATTACATCACACCAAACCCTAATTTCTAACCGTAAATATATGAACCACTAACTAAATAATGTAAAGAAATGATTTACATCGGGGACGTATCCGCAACCGGTGACTTTCGACATACAGGACAAGTCGGATGAACATTCAACCACGTATCTATACATTTGACATGAAACAAATGACCACATTCTTGTAATAACCTTATAACATCGGATGGTTTATAATCTGATAAACATATAGCGCATTCGGAACTATTCGTATTTGTAGAAGCATCTTCCTTAGTAGACACAATAACCTCGGAGTATAAACACGTTGGGAATGTCACGAGGACATCGTCATCGAGGCCTCGAGACAATCTTATGAAGCGGTCATTGTTATTGGTGCCGTTCGTGTTGGCAGCTAAAGAGATAGCTGTTGGTGGTGGTGATTGAAAGCGTGCTCGGTGCTTACAGATATAAGAAATATAGAAGAGAATGATTAAGAGGAAGAGACCAGAGAAGACACCGAGGCTGTAAAGGTAGGCACGTTTGGTTACCTGGATGTCGTATGATTGTTCTCCTGACTCCATTTTGTGGTCGATGATGTGAATGTAGTACAAGAGTTGTTTCGGACTTTTGAAGGAGAATAAAACAGGTGGATATTTGCTCTAATTTGCCTTTTGAGTTGAGTTGAATCGTAATATTACTTTATGATATGTACATAAAGAAAGTTAGTAAAGACACATAACATTAGGTGGCGATTTTTGACACGACACGATAAACGATGCGAACCTGACACGAAGTTAAATATGTATGGGTTGAGAATAAACAAGTTTGGGTCAAAAACAGGTCAATCCGTATAACCCGTTTAATAATTGGGTCGTGTTTAGGTTTAGTAAATATTAAACAAGTCGATACATGAACCCGTTTAAGTATATATAATTCTCTAAAAGTAAATATATAACTTTAATTTTATGTTAGATTTAGATTAAATATATTTTGTTATATAGTTAATAGGAGTGAATTGCGATTATAATTCACATATCATTGAAATTGTCGCATAACTATTTCTGTGTTATGTTATCATTTTCTATATCTTTATATCATTTTTTAATATAAATTAGTTATATTGAAAAGCATCAACTTTATTAACCAATCATATTAGACATATTTACTTAAATAGGTTAAACGGGTTAAAAACGGATAACACGTATTATGCAGATGTGGGTTAGGGTTTAGTTTCTTGACACAATTAATAAATGGGTCGTGTTTGGGTTAAGGTTATAATAACACGTCAACCCGCGAACCTGAACAGGTCAACACGAACACGACTCGATTGTCAACCCTACATCACATACATTAGTGTGTAAAGGATACAAATCAAGGTTTTTAAGATTGGGATTTCATTTAGGATCGTTTTCGTATTTGCAAGATCGAGATCGTAAGTAGGATCATGATTGTAAGATCTTATTATAATGTAATTTTTTTAATAGTCATTCCAATATATTATAAATTTACAAATTAATATACATCGAAACATAAGATTATATGAATATTTTATAAAAATATGGTCATAAATTATGATTATGAAATGTATAAGAAGATTAACACGTTGTTTTTTAAATTATACAAAATAAACGTGTAAATTTGTAGTTTTTTACTTTATTGTTCGAGAAAAAGTAAGATAAAATCGTAATATATCCTAAAATCTTATTATAAAGATCGGGATCTTATAAGATTTTGAGCATGCAAATATCCTATGTAAGATTTTGATCGTTTTTACTTTGCAGTATTGTAAAATCTCAATTTTATCAATGAATCTAAAATGAGTCCGGTTATTTAAGATACCTTGTATCATTTGGATACAAGGGGACAAATCTGGACCGTCCATCTCATCTCATCCAACAACCCATATTAAAAACAAAAAAAAAAGCAGAAGGGTAGTTTCGTCATTTTACCCCTCCCACCTAACACCACCTACCACTCTCACAGATCTGGGATCGATTTCTTCTTCTTCTCTCTAAAACACACATAAACACACACACACACAGGCACACACACACACACACACATTTACATCTTAATTTATCAAAACAAACATCAAATCCATCGATCATCACCGTCACAAATCGATCAACCTCTTCATAAATAAGGTAAAGTTCATTCGATTTGTTTTGATTCATCTTTTTTAGCTTATTCGATGTGAATAAGCTTATAATTCATCTTATTTTTTATAGCTTATTTGATAAGTTACATGAATTTAACATGTCAAATGATAAGGTAACTTGATGCTTAATGTGAATAAGCTTATTGATAATCATCACCTTTATTATGATGAATTATAAGGTAACTTATTAGCTTATTTTCATGAATTATAAGGTTTTTTGGCTTAATCTCGCTGAACATATTTAGTGTAACCTGTTTGTGAAGTATCATATATGATATACTATATCATATATGATATAAGCTAAAATATCATATATGATGAGATATATCATATATGATAATGTGGTTGAAAATTGAATTAACTCTTTTTTTAATGGATTAATCTGGCTGAACATATTTAGTATGACTTGCTAATGAAGTATCATATATGATATGCTATATCATATATGATATAAGCTAAATATCATATATGATCAAATATATCATATATGATTATATGCTTGAAAATTGAATTAAATCTTCTTTTTTTGTGTAGAGAAGGTTGTTTACAAGGCGTGTTGAACATTACAAGCATCCAAAAGGCCAAGAAGCTTAATGAAGTAGCTAGTTAATTTTTCTTTTACGTTTATTGTTTGTTTTTTCTTGTAATCTCCTAATGGAGTTTTGAAGTATATGGACGATTTTGTAATCAATTGGTATCTCGTACAACATCTTGTTAATATGATTTAACTTTCTTGGTATTATGTCATGATGGTTTTTATAAATTAAGTCATACGAAGTATATGATCATGCACTATCCTATATGACACTCAAGAAAAACTTGAATTTATTAAATAAAGAATCTGATGAATTCATGATTATAACAAAAAGTATACACAATTAATAATCAAACACTTGTTCATAATATAAAAATGTACTTTTGAACAGAATCATATATGATGATTCAAACAGAACGTAACCTAATGTAAAGTCATATATGATATACCTCTGATATCATATATGATAACAATTTATACAAAATCAAAAAAATGCAAAAAAAATAGATTATCAAATGATGAATTCATGAACAACGCCTACTCCGTCTTGATCCTTAAAACATATCCATGCACATCCTCTTGTTATAATCAACATCCCTCTCTGCTTTGCTCCAAAGCGGCCAATCGCACCATCTCTGTCTGACTGCATTTATAAAAGATAAAAAGAATATATTATGCAACATTTTAACACCAAAATAAATTACTCATATATATGATAGAAGACAAGTTTCAAGAGTTTATATTGATTTTCTAAAAAATACTCATACAGAATCTGTTTTTTCCTATGGTTTATTTGATATATCATATATGATAGTTATATCATATATGATATATCATCAGTTATCATATATGATATATCTATCATATATGAAAAGTGATGATATATCATATATGATATATATATATTTCATATATGATATATCAAGCTTATTGCAGCCTACATCAGCAAACTTAATCCAACTTACATAAAATACCTTACGATTTGTCAAAATAAGCTAGCTTATTCATAACTCTCGTGTAATATGTAAGCTTATTCACATTACTCCTATCTAATTCTCAAGATTATTTATAACTCTCATCTAATTCAAAATCTTATTCAAACAAATAAGCTTATTCACATAAATCACCTAATTAAAAGCTAATTAGAATAAATTGATCAAAATAAGAACAATCAATCGGAATAATTCTATCAAAATAAGAACTATCAATCGGTATATTTCGTTTAACAAAGCTAATGAAAATAAATTAATAAGCTTATTCAAAATCAAATAAGCTAAAAAAATAAGCATAGATTATGAGAATACAAACCTGATATGAATTCGTGTTAAGTAATCGATCTAATTAATCGATTGTGATGGATTCATGATGATGTTGTGATTATTCGCTTCAAATTTTAGAGAGAGAAAGTAGATCGGGATAGAGAGAGAAGTGAAAGAACGGGGTGTGTGTTTTTATGAGAAAGAAAGGAGAAAGTTGCTTATATAGTCGGTGAGCGAATTGACGGAAATACCCCTGCAGTGTAAATTGGAGATTTAATCTCAACCCTTGAATGAGATGGAGATAGATGGTGGGGATGAGTCTCCTTATATCTTAGAAAACTTTGGTATCCAAAAGAACTTAAATCATCTAAAATATGTCTATTTTGGATTACTCCAAATTGCCACTTGTACATAATATCTCAACAATTAAGTCTTAAGATAAAAATCAGGATATTGATAACCATGATACAAATATACCGTAGGTGTATCTCCTAATGTGATTTTTTTTATAAACTTTAAAGAATACTAGAAAATTTACAAACCATAACCTTGGTAATATCATTTAGGTCGCATCTCGATCATGTAGTAGTTTTTTTCATCTTGTAAAAGAAGAGTGAAAGTCCTCGATCGTTAGTGATTGATCACTTGTTTGGATTAAAGATTAAAATCAGTAAAAACCTAGTTGATTTTGTAAATAAAACGTACCCGCTAAGGGTGATTTGCAATTTTGTTAGATTCGGTAAATTATAATTTCAGTAGATTTAAGCTAGTCATGACGCTTCAATTATCAATAGAGGAACTAGTACGTAATTCTTGTTTTAGTGAATCCACTATTAGAACGATGTTTAAGAAATGTAAGATACGGAAAGTAAGATAACCAATTCAATCCTAGGAAGAGTAAAAAGTGTATCCACCAGGTCTATGAAGGTGTGTGAAATCATCTCACGTCTTTGGTCAAGTAATGGCTCTAGCTTCATTCTTAATCATCTCGCCTTTGCGGGTCTTCGCTTTTCAGCTGCGAAAATCTTTACTCATTTCACTTCACTTGATGAATACCAAGGAAAGAACTTCAAATATTTAACCATTTAGCTATGAATGCGGTTGACATATCCCTTGTTGCCGACAAAGAAAAGAAGGTAGAACCAATGGTGCCTTAGTCCGCCGCTTATATAGTACATAGAGGCGCCGCGAAAGAGTGAAGAATGCCCTAAACCTCCCCTTAGTCCATAAGAAGAACTAAACGACCAAATACAAGCGAAATAGTTCATCTCTTTCCTTTGATAATGGAAACTTACTTTTCAAAATTCTTTTCTAGTATGAGTGTTCTTAAATAAAGTAAAGACTAGATAAGAGCATGGCTTTCTCTGTAGTATAGTCACATAAATGTCGTCTTCGAATAGTCACTTGCTCTATAGTAATGTAACACAAGATAAGCACGTCGCCCACCTGCTAGCCGAGCTAATCTAAGTTCTCTTCTAAATATTTTGATTCCAGAGGGGACAACTATGATCATGGTAGGTGCGGTGAAGTAGGCATGTGTACCAACGTCTAAACCCACAGTAAACATATGGTAAGCCTAAGCAAGATATCCAAGAACATCTATATTGATCATGGCGGAAGTAGAGGCCTTTGAAATTGAAAGCGGTATTCTGCGTTATATATATCCCAAAAGAAACAAAATCATGGAACTCTCTCTGAGAGCTGCTAGACTAACGACTCTATTAGAAAGTATAATTAGCAACTTTTACACAAATTCAAGTGGATGAGATTGGTGTAGTGGTCTAAACTAGAGATGGGATTGCACGTGTTTATGGGTTGGACGAGATTCAAGCTGAGAAAATGGTTGACCGTGGCTTAAGATTCAAGTACTGTTGAATGACTAAAGGAACGAGGGAATGACTACCTTTAATAAATGTAATAAAGCACAGGTTAATACGAGCCAACAATAAGAAGCAAGGATTTTGATTACTAGATCCTTACCATGATAAAATACTATCCTCATGATTAGATCATGTCCCTCAGATTTTAAAAAAGAAAGGTGCATGTGCGGTTCATTCATTGTCATTAGATGAGTTATTAGGAATATGACGGACGGAAGACCAAGGAAAGAATCGTTTTGGATAAAAAAGCTACATGGAAATTAAAAAAAACTAGTGAAAAGACAAAATGAGTATGTTTGACACCTCGATTTAGTTTTCAATAAGGGTCGCGCAGGGGCGCTCGTCTTTTTTTGCTCCTTCCCGGCCTAGAGGTTTGATTATGACGACTAGCTTCTACCACTAGCGCTTGGACTTGGAAGCAAGCTAATGCTACCTTGAATCAAATCAGTCAATCAATGAAAAAGAACTGCTTACCCATAAATAGAAAGGAAAGATAAGTTGGATTGAGGGTCCGTTGAATAAGGAAAGGGGTCTTGATTTCGAGACGGAGTCGTATGACGCGAGAGTCTCACGTACAGTTCCTTTGAGAAGGGTGTGATACCACCACCCAATAGGCCTGACGAGCGGTCCACGGAGCTGCATCCCTACTCACCTCCACTTAACCGGATCTATACTTACTTATAGGGGGTGCATTGGCATTTTTGTTTTATTTATAGTTTGAGTAAATTCCTCATTTAGTATTTGAAGACTTTTGCTTTTTTTCTTTTAAATTCAGAAAGTACAAAAATAGATCCCCAATTTAGAGTTCTCAAAAGCCACCTCTACTTTCTCTTCCTTATTCACATAGAGAACGAGCGTCGTTGAGTACTTAATTATACGTATTTTTCAAAAGGCGGAAAACTTAGCTTCAAATACTTATTTTGATGTTATATACTACTGCAGCTATTCACGTGTGATATTGGTCGCAAATAAGTCTAATATGGTAACTGTTGCGACAATGCAATGGTTCAATGCTAGTGTTTATAATTAATATAAAACTTTTAAGAGAAGGTTTCTATTGGATACCTTGTATCCTTCAGATATAAGGGGACTAATTCCCACCTTCCATCTAATCTTGATCAAAGGCCCAGATTAATCTTATCTTTTTAATTAAAAAAGGGCGACTACGCATTTTCGTCAATTTATCCCTCCCAGCTAACAACATCTCTCACTCCCACCACATCCCAGATCTAATCATCGATATTTTTTTCTTCTTCTCTGTAGAACACACACAAAAACACACACATAAACATCTTTAGATCTTAATCTATCATCACAAACATAAATCCATCGCGTCACGTTCGTAAATCGATCATCTCCTTCGTAAAGAAGGTAAAGTTCATTCGATCTTTTTTTATTCCTCCGGTTTTGGAAGAATCATTGGACTTAACCTATCCTACCATCCTTATGTCACCACAATCTTCATCGTCGTGAAATAAATGGGTTTAGAGTAAGTATATGTCACCATGAAATCCATTTTGATATCCAAATCCATTTTGCTCCCCCTTAACATATGCCACGATAATCGAAAACATTTCGCACATGTCGGGATAAGCCATCACGTTAAGTCAAACCATTTTTGAATAATCATGTCTCATATTAAATCACACTTTCTCCCCCATATTAAAAATATTAACCCAAACGATATTTTTAATATCAATTGATTTAATGAAGTTTTAACAAAGTTTTGGGAAGAAAAATGCAAGTCCGTTTTATCTTCATGATACCAAATGTTGAGATATGATGCCAATTAGTAACATGATCACAGATTCACCATATTAGAATAAATTGACAAGGTTGACCTGATTGATGAGAACATCATATGATAAGAGAACATGGTTCTTGTCGGTAAAAGTTGGTCGCCTCGTCACGTCTGAAGTCATCTCTTGACACCACATGTACGATTGATATCGTAGTCTTGACACCAAGTTGTGAACTTGACACTTTCGGCATCAAAGATTCTGAATGCTGGACAATTGCTCCCCCTCAATTGTTGACCCGTTTTCTATTGAAAGAGCTGTAGTCACCGTTTGAGTAGTCGCATCGTCGAGTATGTAGATACCAAGTGTAGATTTCTATGGTTGTAGAGATGATAGCTTCATAAAAACAAGATTTCTCTTGTTTTAACAAATAAATGCACTGATGCGTACATATATCCGTGTTACATTGTGTTATAACGTAAACACAATACCTTACATGGTTATAAAGTAAACCATGCCCGAGAAAATTAATTCCCGTTGTGAGCCAAAGCTTTCATAAGAAATACTTTACTTTAATATGAAAAACGGGTTGCAGTCAGAAATAACTACAAGCCATTTAGGCATGTTTTATGAAATATTTACAACTTTTGTACGAACTCTATTTATGGCGCCGTGTCGATATTAATCGACATTTTTAAGGCCGTAAATATTATCGTACCAAAAGACATGCCTTTGAAAAATAAAGTAAAAATATTTTTGTATTTTTCTGGAATTTTTCAGTTTTTATGGTTTTTATATGGTTTTATATTTTTGTATTTTGCTTTTGTGGATAAAAATATAAACAATATATACAAGTGATCACCAAGGATACGGAGAATAGTTTACCACCACTATTCTTTTCTTCATCTGCCAGTTCCTTTAGGGGATGTTTGATACGGAAGAATGGCCGAGAATAGAATTGTTTCAAAGAATGAAAAACAAAGAAAGAGAATGAGTACGGACTAAAATAATTGTTTCTCACGTTTGGAGAAAACCTAGAATCAACATTAAGAAAAGAGCAAACAATAGATTATATTGTTTGGTAACGTAGGTAGATGGAATGAGGATTTGCTGTTATCAACTCTTCTTCTTTGATCGTGATTTGCTTTGTATGATATGTATTAATAAAATGATATTGATCAATATATGTGGCATTATATGTAAAATATAATCATTTACGTCACCATAAAAACACATGTACTAAAATTAAAATAGATTAAATAGTTTTTCTATGTTAAAATAATAATTAAATTCATTAACTAAAAAGTGTATCGCCTTAATACTCATTGATCAAGATGAAAAGATAAGGAACAGTGAGTCTCCAATGAGATCCAATTGGAATACGTAAACATGAGAAATAATACTCGTTGATAGATGTTTTAAATGAATAAATAAATTGCCCATCGATGGATAAGATGAAGCATATGCATCATCGGTGAAGAGAGTTGTGGTGGTTTCAACAGTTTTTGTGATTTTTTATAGCATGTGGATTGCACATGATCAATTATTTATAACATAGATTTCTTCCTGATTCACAACTTCAGAAACTGAGAATGACTCCTTTTGAAATATTTTATTCCCCGTCTTTCTCCATATATTGTGAAGAATCAAAAGAGTGGAAAGAGAATGGATTCTTGATTCTCTGTTTCCATTCCATACCTCAAACAAACAACGGAATAAGGCCTAATTCCATTTCTTGCCTTTCTATTCCACCGTACCAAACATCCCCTTAGAGTTTCGGGCGAGAAAGTTCTCAATCCTATCTTGTCGGCCAAAAAATCCATTCGAGCGCGATTTAAAGTCTTTGTGAAAATATCCGCCAATTGATACCCAGATCAGACAAAGTAAAGCTCGATCACTCCATTTTCCACTTGCTCCTTGATGAAGTGGTAGGGAATGTCAATATGATTCGACCGGGAGAATTGAACATTGTTGCAACATAAGGCAATTGCACCTTTGTTGTCACAGTACATCAGAATTTTGTTGAAACCTAGAACATAGTCGGTTAATTGCGATCTCATCCAAAGAATTTGAGTACAGCAACCAGACATAGCTATGTATTCTGCTTCCGTACTTGAACTTGCAACGCTTTTCTGCCTTTTCGATGCCCAACTGATTAGTCGATCTCCTAATAGTTGCAAAGTTCCACTTGTGCTACGCCGTGTATCTTGACAACCCGCGTGATCCGCATCTTCATATGTCATAAGTGCAATCGAAGAGTCCTTCGAATACCAAAGTCCCCGATTAATGGTTCCTTTAAGATACCGAAAGAACCGTTTAACAGTAGCTAAGTGTAACTCAGTAGGCCGAGTTTGATACCGAGCACACATACATATAGAAAACTGAAGATCAGGTCGACTAGATGTGATATACAGAAGGGTACCGATCATTCCACGATAAAGTGTCAGATCAACATAAACTCCATGTGGATCTGCATCAAGCTTAGTTCGTTCCACCATTGGAGTATCCACGGGGTCGCAAGATTTCATCTTATATTTCTTAAGAGATTCAAGGGCATACTTGGATTGATTGATAAAGATGCCTCTAGGAATATGAGATATCTGAAGTCCTAAGAAGAATGATACCTTGCCCATCATTGACATCTTAAACTTGGAAGACATGAGTTTCCCAAACTCATCGAATAAGGTTTGGGTCGAGGCAGCAAATATAATATCATCAACATATATATATATATATATATATATACCATAATCATATCTTTACCTCGTTTTTGAATGAACAGCGTGGGATCCACCTTTCCTTTAGCGAAGCCTTGCGTAATGAGGAATTGTGAAAATAGATCATAACATACGCGTGGAGCTTGCTTCAACCCATAGAGAGCCTTCTTAAGCTTGTACACATGATTAGGCTATTTAGAATTCACAAAACCATCCTGTTGTTGAACATAGACCTCTTCCTTGATTTCACCATTAAGAAATGTCGTCTTCACATCCATCTGATAGACGATCATACTCATGTGGGCTGCATAAGCAAGGAATGGTCTAATAGCTTCCAAACGGACAGCATGTGCAAAGGATTCCATAAAGTCGATGCCCAATAGTTGCTTGTATCCACGAGCTACTACTCGATCTTTGTTCTTTAATATTCCATCTAACTCATCGAGTTTCACCTTGTAAACCCATTTCAAAGTGAGTAACTTCACTTGATCCGGGCATGGGACAAGTTCCCATACTTCAAGACGTACAAATTAATTAAGTTCTTCTTGCATAGCTTCTATCCAACAAGATCGGGTAAATGCTTGTTGCTACGTCTTAGGTTCAACTTCACTAAGAAAAGCATCAAAATGACAAAACAATGCACTTTCTTGTCACTGACTTCGTGTGGATACCAGACGATTAGGGTCACCAATAATATAATCTATAGGATGATCCTTTGTCCACTTGCTATCATGTTCACGAAACCGTGGATTGGAGTAGACCGTAGTAGGAGGTTCCTGTGGAAACCTTGGTTTCCTCGAATCTTTTAGCTGCTAGGCATAACTAATGTTCATATGATTAACAATCAAAGCGGAAAAGAACAATAATCATGTAACAAGGTGTTTGGGCGCAATAACACAAGAATTAATCAAAGGGTTGCTAATTATATTAATAATCAACAACCACTAGACGCGTATACATTAATCCCACGTCTAGTGCAACACACGCTTTAGGTTTACATTGTGAATGAATGATATGAAAAACCTAATAACCCTTGGTTCCTTTTATAGTGTAAGGATTAGGGTTTTACAAGAGATAATATCAAATAAACATGCATATCTTATATTTAAATAAACTAATACAGAATATTCATAAATAATATTCTAAATAGTTATCCTAAATAAATTTTCTAACAGCGTTTGACTTCTATCAGCGTCCCGTTTACACTTGTCAACTCTTAGACACAATGTGTCAGCGTTGAAGCAAATGCCTTCATGTTTTCTTGGTTTTGAGTTTCTGCCACATCAACTTTTTGACCCAACAATCTTCCCCTAGTTGATATCGGCAAAACTCTTTGTGTATCTCTTGTAAATGGTACATCATCTTCAAATTGCTTCCCCTCAAGTCTAGCATCTATGTCTTCCCCTTTTTGTCACATCAATAGGGAAGGAAACAATGTATGCAATCGAAGATTCTCCATATGCATCCTATGTGTAATGATCTTGAAGAAATAACTGTAACACCCCACTTGGAAAATGGACCGTTACGTGTACTTATGGCGTGTCATCAAAGCATGCAAGGCAATGTATTAAACATTAATTGACCAAACGGAAAATACCGGAATCAAACATCGGTAGTCCAACATAAGCTCCAAAGTATAAAGACTAAGTACTGAAAGAAAAGGGACGAAACAATGTCCAACAACCAAAGAGAAGTAATGTAATGTATGCATAAAATAAAGGAGTCTGGATAGCTCCCATCCAATGCACGTACTCTCTTAGCAGTCCTAAGATCGTCCCTGTGTACCTGCCGTTTGGAAACATGAAAAGAAACTACGGCTGAGCATAACGCTCAGTGGACGGATATAGCATGAATAAGATGTACTGAAAGTAAATGGAATGGAAGACTACAATGACACTATAACTGATATGACATGAGCTACAATTCTGCAAAAACTTTGATAAACCTCTTCATATATACTGAAACTGAAATATAACTTATTAATTCTGAAAACATGCATTTTCGGTATTTTAATTTGCCAAGAGCTTATATAGGTCATGTATTAAATCAACTGCTGCATGAATACATGGAGGGGTGTCCTCGTCATGCTATAGAGGGGTGACCTCTAAATAACTGTGCTGGGTGGAGGGATCAGCTCCAATGTGAAGGATGTAGAGCACACACCACATTCACCTGCTAAACTGTAAACTATAGCCTAGGATGCATCCATACGCCCCACTAATAATACTGATAAAATGGCCAAGCTGAGCTGAGTGGAACGATGCAGGATATCACTCTCCTGCATGTGAGTCACGACACCGGTGCCTCTAGTGCCGTGGTTACGGTACCTCCGTAACTAGTACATAAACTAATCATGCTTGTATATAAGGCTCAGGCAATTTATTTTATTATAAACATAATTTCTGATAACTTTAAACATATACTGGGGAAAACATTTGGCTGCAGACGGGGAATCCTAATCATGTATAAGAAAGGAAGTCCTTACTGAAAGGACGGGAATCCGTACCTTTAGTCCAGTAACTGACTGAATGGAAGACTGAACGAATACTACTCGGGCTTCACGCGTGCTACATAATTAAAAGACGCGAATAAGTTAACTGATATCCGTTATCAAATTTTACTGGTCTTGTTGGTTTCTTATTTATTTATTCAGATATTCTATATGTATGATTACGGCTAAATCTGACCATTAAAATAATTTATTTTAATGAATGAACGTTATACTAATGGCTACGTACAACATATTTCTGACGGTAAATATTTCCATAAAAGTAGTTCGCTAAAAATAGAAACTCCTTAATTTATAAGTTCTCACATAGTTTAATTCGTTTTCTAAAATATACCCTTTTTAAATATTAACTAATTAATTTAATTTAATACACATAAAATATATATATATATTAAGTAATTATAAAACAACTTAATTTAAAATAAGAAAAGGTATAACATAAAAATGTTTATTTTATCATTTATAAAAACGTCCCGAGCTTACCGACTAACAATTAAACATATACACCAAATCTGTCCGAACAATTAGTGACAGAATTTCGTGTCACCGAAAACTGTCGCTAAAGCTGTTTATTTAAAAACTGTCTAACCCTAACAGTTTTGCGACAGAATAATCTGTCGCTAAACTGTCGCTAAAGTTAATTAACTTTCTTGTTTTTCTGTCTATTTTTTTTTTCCACTGCTCTAAGTACCTCGTTCCCACGTTTACCAAACAGTTCCCCCCGCTTGTTCTATTTTACAACCAAACGCACCCTTATTGATTTTGTACGCAGCCCAAACGCACCCTTATGTAAAACTGACCCAAGCCGCCCCTGTATGGGTCACGGCTGGGTAGGGGAGAGGTTCACCGAGACATAGAGTCTCGGTTTTCGTGAGGTAACCCAAAACCGACCCCCTTTCTTTTTTTTTTTTTTCTCTCGGCTGTGGGAAAACAAACACCCCCGAGACTTCTAAGTCTCGGGTTCTCTTTTTGGCTGCGGCTGTAAAACCAAAACACCACCCCTTTCTTTGAGGCTGGGCAAAGAGAACAACCCGCATGAGGAAATAGGATTTACCTTGTGATTTATTGATGAACCCGCAGCCTTCTTTCTTTTTTTTTTTTTTCTCTCTTCCCGGCGGCCAACACACCCGAAACCCTAATCTATGTTTTTTTTTTTTTTTTTTCGTTTGGAATAGGAGAAAGAAAAGGAAGGCCGTGTGTTTTGTATACCTCAAATGGGCTAAGCCCAAAACTCCCTCTCTTTTATTTTTGTTACAAACCGGCCCCTATTATTATAATATACATTTTTTTTTTTTTTTTTTTTTAAAACTAGTAATAATAATTCTTGTAGTAAAATATTACTTGTAATATTTTCTTGCGTTGATTCGTTTATAAATTTCTACGTAATGGTCTAAATAAATAACCCGCGTATTTATATTTTCGATTTAAATACGGGTTTTACAATTCTTCCCCTCTAAAAGAAATAATTCGTCCCCGAATTAAAATACGGCCGTACTGGGTTTTACAATTCTTCCCCTCTAAAAGAAGAATTCGTCCCCGAATTACAAGGTATTAAAGCTGACTGAAGTAAAAGCTGAAATGCTGATAAACTGAACGACATAAAAGCTGAAAGGACATACCCGAATCAGAACTGAAAGTGAGGATAAGAAGTCCGTATAGACTCCTCTGTTTCCCAAGTGGCCTCCCGCTCGGTATGGTTCCTCCACAGGATCTTGACGAAAGGAATGGTCTTCCTTCTCATGACTCGATCTTGGCGATCTAAAACCGCTTCGGGTTCCTCAATATAGGATAAATCCTCCCGAATCTGATCGAGTGGATAATTCACTTTGTGAAGCTCGTGGTAGTTGTATCCCCTGAGTAATGAGACATGAAACACGTTGTGGACGTGTGAAAGCTGAGGCGGCAGCGCCAACCGATACGATACTTCCCCGACGCGTTCAAGGATTTCAAATGGTCCGATGTAGCGAGGGCTAAGTTTGCCTTTGAGGCCGAAACGTCTGACACCGCGCGCGGGTGATACTTTGAGGAACACACGATCTCCAGTCTGAAATGATAGATCTCTGCGATGTCTGTCGGCGTAACTCTTCTGGCGAGTACGCGCTTCTTGCAGTTTTGCCCTAGCGATGGCGACCTTTTCATTGGTCATTTCTATCAATTTTGGTCCCTCAATCAAGCGTTCTCCAACCTGATCCCAACAAATCGGAGCACGGCATTTTCTGCCGTATAACATCTCGAATGGAGCACGCTTGATACTAGCATGCCAACTGTTGTTGTAGGCAAACTCGACCAAGCAAATATAGTCATCCCAGTGTCCTGTCCATTCTAATGCACAGGCGCGTAGCATGTCCTCTAAGGTCTGGATAGTACGCTCTGACTGACCGTCCGTCTGAGGGTGGAAAGCTGTGCTGAGCTTGAGCCTAGTTCCCCAAGCTTTATGCAAGCCTCTCCAGAAATGAGAAGTGAACCGTGGATCTCTATCTGATATAATTTCGGAGGGTGTACCATGTAACCGTACAATCTCCTCGGTGAATAGTTTCGCTAATTTACTGACTGCGAAATCTTTACGAATAGGAATGAAATGTGCTGACTTGGTCAAACGATCGACAACTACCCAGATTGCATCATGTCGCCGCTGAGTCTGTGGTAAACCGGTAACAAAATCCATAGAAATCTTGTCCCATTTCCACATTGGAATTTCTAATGGCTGGAGTAACCCGCTGGTACGCTGATGTTCTATCTTAACCTGCTGGCAGGTCAGACACTTAGACACAAATGTTGCGACATCCTGCTTCATGCCGCTCCACCAGAAATGCTGCTTAAGATCATGGTACATTTTTGTGGAACCCGGGTGGATGGAGAACGGAGAGCTGTGAGCCTCAGTCATTAAGGCTTCTCTAAGAGCAGGATCTTCTGGAACGCAGAGTTTGGTACCCTGCCATACAATACCGTCGTCATCGATGCGAAATTCGGTCTGACGGTCAATGTTCTGGACAATCGCCCAGATTTCACCATCATCCTTTTGTGCGGCTTTAATCCTAGAGAGTAAATCTGGTTCTACTCTCAAACTAGCCCAGTATCCCCTTTGTCCGCGCACTAAGAGCTCAATATCATATCGCTCTAAATCCCGAATAATTTCTTCCTGAACTTTGATGCCATTTACCATACCTGACTTTCTGCTAAGGGCATCTGCCACTACATTTGCTTTACCTGGGTGATACTGGATGTTAGTGTCATAGTCCTTCAGCAGTTCTAACCATCGCCGCTGTCTCATGTTCAACTCTCGTTGGGTGAATATGTACTTGAGACTTTTGTGATCGGTGAAAATATCACACGACTCACCGTATAAGTAATGCCTCCAAATTTTAAGGGCGAAGACGACTGCTGCGAGCTCTAGATCATGAGTAGGATAATTTTTCTCATACGGCTTTAGTTGACGCGAAGCATAAGCGATGACTTTCCCGTGCTGCATAAGAACACAGCCTAAGCCTTTTCCTGATGCGTCGCTGTAAATCTGAAAGCCACCTGTACCGGATGGAAGGGTAAGTATCGGTGCTGAGATCAATCGATGCTTGAGTTCCTCAAAACTCTTTTCTCTCTCCTCGGTCCATATAAACTTCTCACCTTTTTGCATCAGCTGAGTCAATGGTAACGCTAAGCGTGAGAAGTTTTCCACAAACCTGCGGTAGTAACCTGCCAACCCAAGAAAACTACGTATCTCTGTGACAGACGTCGGTCTTGGCCATTTGGTGATAGCCTCCACCTTCGCAGGATCCATGGTGATTCCGTCCGCAGAAACAATATGACCTAGAAACGCCACTGTATCCAGCCAAAATTCGCACTTCGAAAATTTAGCATATAGCTTTTCTCGTCTGAGAATCTGCAAAACTGTACGGAGATGATTCTCGTGTTCCTCTTTGGATTTGGAGAAAATAAGGATATCATCGATGAATACGATTACAAACTTGTCTAAAAATTCGTGGAAGACTCTGTTCATTAAGTCCATAAATACTGCGGGTGCATTCGTGAGACCGAATGGCATGACAACAAACTCGTAATGACCGTACCTCGTGCGAAAAGCAGTTTTGGATATATCCTGCTCTTTTACACGCAGCTGATGGTAGCCTGATCGTAGATCGATTTTTGAGAAGTGCTTAGCACCCTGAAGCTGGTCGAATAAATCGTCAATACGAGGAAGTGGATAACGGTTACGAATAGTGAGCTTATTCAACTCACGGTAGTCAATACACAAACGCATGCTACCATCCTTCTTCTTGACAAACAAAACTGGAGCGCCCCAAGGTGACACGCTTGGACGGATGAAACCCCTTTCGAGAAGTTCCTGAAGTTGCTCCTTCAGTTCCTTAAGCTCTACAGGAGCCATACGGTAGGGAGCTTTAGATACTGGTTCTGCACCTGGAACGAGATCGATACCAAATTCTACCTCTCGCATGGGAGGTAAACCTGGAAGTTCCTCTGGAAAAACATCTGGAAAGTCTGACACAACCGGCTGATCATGAATCGAAGGTGTTTCAGAAGTCGTGTCATGGACTGTAGCTAGGAAACCCTCACAACCATGATATAGTAAGGTACGAGCCTGTAAAGCTGAAATGATTTGGACATGTTTTCCTGGTAGGAAGCCTCGGTGAATATACTCTGGTGTCTGGACATCACCAAAGATGACCTGGTGGGCATGGCAATCTATGGTGGCATGATGAGTCGATAACCAATCCATACCCAGAATAATATCAAAATCACACATATCCAAAGGAAGAGCACTGACTGGACGGATTTTATCATCAAACTCAAGAGGGAGATCCTTATATACTTGGGTAATGAGTACGGAGTCTCGCATGGGGGTAGATATACTAAGTGCACTGTCTAGTGGCGTAGGGGTCATGTTTATTCTAACAGCATATGAAGTAGATATAACCGAGTGCGTGGCGCCTGTATCGAAAAGCACGCATGCAGACTGTCCGTGTATAAACAAAATGCCAGTAATGGTACCTGCGGTCTTATTTGCTTGATCACGGGTAGTAGTGTAGACACGACCAGTGGTTGGTGGTAGTGGTGGTGGCGGAGGTAACATCTGAGGAGTCTGGCCTGAGGTACCAGCAGTATTCCCGCTCTTGCAATCCCTCTTCAGATGGCCCGGTTGGCCACACTGGAAGCAACCACTCATACCACGACGGCACGGTCCCGGGTGCTTCTTTCCACATGTGACGCAAGTGGGATAAGTGTACACGGCAGAAGCAGCCCTGGTTTGCTGAGAACCTGATTCACGATGACAAACACGTGTCATGATGTTGATATTTTAAACTGAAATGAGGCTGTTTGACTGAAATTTAAAATTACCAGAATTTGCCGGCCGGGCAACCTGTTGACCCCTGTTGTTTTGGTCACGCCCCTGTCCAGCATCTCTGTTGGAATTTACAAATAAATTTAAGATCTGTTTTACATGATAGTTTAATATTCTTGGAGCTTAAAGGCTCACCTGTAGCTGCCAGAGGAGTTGGAGTTGCCGCGGTAATTATCACCGCCGTTCCTCCTATCTGACCGATTACGGTCATATGACTGACCGTGGTTCCTGTAGTTCTGATGCGGAGTAGCCGATTGGGATCGGTCTCCTCCTCTGTGTCTGCAAGATTTTAATAACATATAAGTTGCCAAGCAATAATGGCTAAATTGTTTAAGTCTGTTGGGTGAGATGTACCTCTTCTCTGGGCGCTCTAAATTCTCGAGCTCGTCCCTCTCAAAAAGCATCTCGATGTCCCGAGCTGCATTAGCTACTTGTGACACATTAGTGAATGTGGCACTCATCAATCTATCTGCAGTCCTGGTGTGAAGAGCCCAGCGAAATTGCTTCACTTGCTCCTCTACGGTACCCGCAGCCTCCCCCAAGAATCCAGCCATCCTGAGGTATCGGTGCATGAACTCTATGCTGTTCTCGCCATTATTCTGACGAATAACGTGAAAGTCCCTCTTCATCTTAGCTTGCTCCGCATGCGGGAAAAACTGGTCATAGAACATCGTCTTGAAACGTGCCCAGGTCAATGCAAGCTCCCAAGCATCTCCCCCGTTGGACAGTTTCTGAGACCTCCACCAATGTAGAGCAGGACCCTCCAGCTTGTAAACCGCAAGCCTAACTTTGAAAACATCACCACAACCCATAGCTCCAAAAATTTTCTCTATATGGTAGATCCAGTCTTCTGCATCAGTTGGAGCTACAGTCTGCTCAAACAGTCGAGGCTTTTGCTTGTTGAACAGATCCAGCCAAGCGGGTAAAGTGGCAGGTGGTGGCGCAGGAGGGTTGTTATTCTGCTGAGGCCCATTTTGATACTCAGCTCGGATCTCATCACGAATTTGGGGTAACATGGCCTGTATAGCAGCCTGAACAGCAGCAGCAATGGCAGCTGCGTTAGGATCATTCTCGGTGTCGCGCCTGGGTGGCATCCTGAAATAAAAGAGGATAAATCGACAAAACGTAAGAACCTGAAGTAATAAATCTGAGTATGCTTAGTGTAATTCATGAAGGTATAGTTAACAAAACATGACATGAATACTAGTGAACGCCTAAGGTCAGTTCACAAAATGAAAATTTCTGAAACATAAATCTGACATGAGTAAGGATGGACGCCTATGGTCAGTTCATCCTTACAAAATTTAAGCGGCAAGGGTGAACGCCTATGGTCAGTTCACCAAAACGAAATGTTCTTGAAAATCACATGCGATTAAGTATGGCCAGTCCTGTACCAACCGTTTTCTTAATCAAAATTTTAAAAAAAAATCCGACTGGTAAAATTCATGAGTAGCATGGAAGATAACGACGCCAAAATACAAGAATTTCTTGGTGACTACCCACTAGTCACAGGTCAAGTTTTAGAGCCTACAGGTCGAACCTTGCGCTCTGATACCATAATTGTAACACCCCACTTGGAAAATGGACCGTTACGTGTACTTATGGCGTGTCATCAAAGCATGCAAGGCAATGTATTAAACATTAATTGACCAAACGGAAAATACCGGAATCAAACATCGGTAGTCCAACATAAGCTCCAAAGTATAAAGACTAAGTACTGAAAGAAAAGGGACGAAACAATGTCCAACAACCAAAGAGAAGTAATGTAATGTATGCATAAAATAAAGGAGTCTGGATAGCTCCCATCCAATGCATGTACTCTCTTAGCAGTCCTAAGATCGTCCCTGTGTACCTGCCGTTTGGAAACATGAAAGGAAACTACGGCTGAGCATAACGCTCAGTGGACGGATATAGCATGAATAAGATGTACTGAAAGTAAATGGAATGGAAGACTACAATGACACTATAACTGATATGACATGAGCTACAATTCTGCAAAAACTTTGATAAACCTCTTCATATATACTGAAACTGAAATATAACTTATTAATTCTGAAAACATGCATTTTCGGTATTTTAATTTGCCAAGAGCTTATATAGGTCATGTATTAAATCAACTGCTGCATGAATACATGGAGGGGTGTCCTCGTCATGCTATAGAGGGGTGACCTCTAAATAACTGTGCTGGGTGGAGGGATCAGCTCCAATGTGAAGGATGTAGAGCACACACCACATTCACCTGCTAAACTGTAAACTATAGCCTAGGATGCATCCATACGCCCCACTAATAATACTGATAAAATGGCCAAGCTGAGCTGAGTGGAACGATGCAGGATATCACTCTCCTGCATGTGAGTCACGACACCGGTGCCTCTAGTGCCGTGGTTACGGTACCTCCGTAACTAGTACATAAACTAATCATGCTTGTATATAAGGCTCAGGCAATTTATTTTATTATAAACATAATTTCTGATAACTTTAAACATATACTGGGGAAAACATTTGGCTGCAGACGGGGAATCCTAATCATGTATAAGAAAGGAAGTCCTTACTGAAAGGACGGGAATCCGTACCTTTAGTCCAGTAACTGACTGAATGGAAGACTGAACGAATACTACTCGGGCTTCACGCGTGCTACATAATTAAAAGACGCGAATAAGTTAACTGATATCCGTTATCAAATTTTACTGGTCTTGTTGGTTTCTTATTTATTTATTCAGATATTCTATATGTATGATTACGGCTAAATCTGACCATTAAAATAATTTATTTTAATGAATGAACGTTATACTAATGGCTACGTACAACATATTTCTGACGGTAAATATTTCCATAAAAGTAGTTCGCTAAAAATAGAAACTCCTTAATTTATAAGTTCTCACATAGTTTAATTCGTTTTCTAAAATATACCCTTTTTAAATATTAACTAATTAATTTAATTTAATACACATAAAATATATATATATATTAAGTAATTATAAAACAACTTAATTTAAAATAAGAAAAGGTATAACATAAAAATGTTTATTTTATCATTTATAAAAACGTCCCGAGCTTACCGACTAACAATTAAACATATACACCAAATCTGTCCGAACAATTAGTGACAGAATTTCGTGTCACCGAAAACTGTCGCTAAAGCTGTTTATTTAAAAACTGTCTAACCCTAACAGTTTTGCGACAGAATAATCTGTCGCTAAACTGTCGCTAAAGTTAATTAACTTTCTTGTTTTTCTGTCTATTTTTTTTTCCACTGCTCTAAGTACCTCGTTCCCACTGTTTACCAAACAGTTCCCCCCGCTTGTTCTATTTTACAACCAAACGCACCCTTATTGATTTTGTACGCAGCCCAAACGCACCCTTATGTAAAACTGACCCAAGCCGCCCCTGTATGGGTCACGGCTGGGTAGGGGAGAGGTTCACCGAGACATAGAGTCTCGGTTTTCGTGAGGTAACCCAAAACCCGACCCCCTTTCTTTTTTTTTTTTTTTTCTCTCGGCTGTGGGAAAACAAACACCCCCGAGACTTCTAAGTCTCGGGTTCTCTTTTTGGCTGCGGCTGTAAAACCAAAACACCACCCCTTTCTTTGAGGCTGGGCAAAGAGAACAACCCGCATGAGGAAATAGGATTTACCTTGTGATTTATTGATGAACCCGCAGCCTTCTTTCTTTTTTTTTTTCTCTCTTCCCGGCGGCCAACACACCCGAAACCCTAATCTATGTTTTTTTTTTTTTTTTTCGTTTGGAATGGGAGAAAGAAAAGGAAGGCCGTGTGTTTTGTATACCTCAAATGGGCTGTATTAAGTAATTATAAAACAACTTAATTTAAAATAAGAAAAGGTATAACATAAAAATGTTTATTTTATCATTTATAAAAACGTCCCGAGCTTACCGACTAACAATTAAACATATACACCAAATCTGTCCGAACAATTAGTGACAGAATTTCGTGTCACCAAAAACTGTCGCTAAAGCTGTTTATTTAAAAACTGTCTAACCCTAACAGTTTTGCGACAGAATAATCTGTCGCTAAACTGTCGCTAAAGTTAATTAACTTTCTTGTTTTTCTGTCTATTTTTTTTTCCACTGCTCTAAGTACCTCGTTCCCACTGTTTACCAAACAGTTCCCCCCGCTTGTTCTATTTTACAACCAAACGCACCCTTATTGATTTTGTACGCAGCCCAAACGCACCCTTATGTAAAACTGACCCAAGCCGCCCCTGTATGGGTCACGGCTGGGTAGGGGAGAGGTTCACCGAGACATAGAGTCTCGGTTTTCGTGAGGTAACCCAAAACCCGACCCCCTTTCTTTTTTTCTTTTTTTTCTCTCGGCTGTGGGAAAACAAACACCCCCGAGACTTCTAAGTCTCGGGTTCTCTTTTTGGCTGCGGCTGTAAAACCAAAACACCACCCCTTTCTTTGAGGCTGGGCAAAGAGAACAACCCGCATGAGGAAATAGGATTTACCTTGTGATTTATTGATGAACCCGCAGCCTTCTTTCTTTTTTTTTTTTCTCTCTTCCCGGCGGCCAACACACCCGAAACCCTAATCTATGTTTTTTTTTTTTTTTTTCGTTTGGAATGGGAGAAAGAAAAGGAAGGCCGTGTGTTTTGTATACCTCAAATGGGCTAAGCCCAAAACTCCCTCTCTTTTATTTTTGTTACAAACCGGCCCCTATTATTATAATATACATTTTTTTTTTTTTTTTTTTTTAAAACTAGTAATAATAATTCTTGTAGTAAAATATTACTTGTAATATTTTCTTGCGTTGATTCGTTTATAAATTTCTACGTAATGGTCTAAATAAATAACCCGCGTATTTATATTTTCGATTTAAATACGGGTTTTACAATTCTTCCCCTCTAAAAGAAATAATTCGTCCCCGAATTAAAATACGGCCGTACTGGGTTTTACAATAACTATAATATTCTTGATGTAGAAGTAGAGTAACCCAAACCTGTTAATAAGTGTGAAAACACTTATCCTTTTACCACTTATTTCCAATAATAACAAGACCAAAACGTGTATTTTATGTCGTAAAAGTCGGAATTATGCGTGGTTTGTGTTTTTATTGTGTTTCAGGATAAAAATATGAAAAAGGAAGAAAACAGGGGCTATCACGGGCTTTTATCGAAGAAAACAAGAAAAGACGAAGTCAAAAGATCAAGAGTGCAAAAAGAACGGAATTCCAAGGCCTATTCTAAAGATTTATCGAAGAAAAATTCTAAAGACGGAAGTTTAATAAAGTCGAAGAACTAAGTCTAATTAAAGAAGAAAATTGCAAGACGAGTTCAATTAATATCGACAAATCCCGAGACGACGTCGAGAAAGACAAAGAATTTAAATCGAGACGAGAAGAAAGAAAAAGCAACACATGCACCTCCTCACATCCTATATATACCCTCCTAATGACACATTAGGAGGGTGTTAGCTAGTTCATTTTTATTTTTGTAGTTTTCATTTTTAGAGAGAGAAAGTGTTTAACTTTCTCTTACTAGAATTTCATCTTTTCTTTCTTTCATGTTTAAGCTTTAATTCACTCTTGTATTTTGGAATCATTTATCTACAAGTTCAAGTTAAGTTTTTCATCTTCAATCTCTTTCTACCTTTCTTGATTTTTACTTATATTTGATCCGAAATCATCTTTGATTTTGTTTAATCTTGATGTTTGATTGATTAAAAAGTTTATCTTTTGGTTTCTATCTAAGTTTATACGGATTAAGCTTTGAGCTTACCATGCTTATTGTCTTACTTTATATTTAGCTTATTAACGTTTAAGTTCTATAAAAAGTTTCGTCTTTTTAAAATTCATCTTATAAAGTTTGCTTATTTGGTGTTTTGATAAGTTTTCATTCGTAGCTTATTTTTGGTTTTCCTTAATATTGGTTTTGTTAAGTTTTGATAAGTGCTTATTGGAAGTGCTTATTGGATGTTAGCTTATTGTATTCCATCCGAATACCTTTTGTTTTTCCATCACAAAAGCTTAGGGTTTACATATTGCGACAGTCATTCCGATTCAGCTTTGCGATCGCAATAACCCTTAGGGTTTTACTTTGCGATCGATTATTCAGATAGAGTATTCCGATCACTTATTCCGATCGTTGGTTGCGATTTCCCCTGGCATCGTACATTGCGATCGGGTATAAGGCTTATTGCGACGAAACGCTGCCAAAATTTGAACAGCCATATTCTAACAGACTTCACATTCAGATAGAACTTTGTGATAAGTATTGCGATGGCTTAAACATTGCGACAGTTTAGACATTGTGACAGCTTATGCATTACATTCCGATAGGATTGGGTTACCATTATTCCGACACTTTAATAAATTATTCTGACATAATTTCTTTTATTCCGACAGAATTTTTTTTGACACATTCCGATGGGATTCCGATCTTAGGTATTCTGACGGGTTTAAGTTTTTATTGTTACAAAGTTTTAAGTTTTGGATTCACTTTTAAGTTTTAAAGTTTTTAATCATTTATTTTTAACTCGTAATTTTTAGTTTAATTTTCAAAGCTTTTATTTTTACTCAACGACATTTTCATATTTGCTCTTAGTTTAAAATAGATAATCAAACCATTTTATTTTCCACCAAGAACGACTGAGTCGCACTTTTAACTAGTAATCAATTCGAAGAGACTGGACTATCGAACTTTCATACTTGGTGAAAACCTTGTATTAAATGGCGCCGCTGCCGGCTCTTTTCATTAAGATTAACGGTTTTTAGTGAGAGAAGCATTGGATTTTAGGATCCGTTCACTTTTGAACGTTTTTTTTCGTGTCAAAATTTTTCAAAAATCCATAAAAATTAAAAAATTTCAAAAATTCAAAAAAAAAAGAAAAACATAAAAAACAAAAAATATTTCTTGTCTATCTTTCTTTTCTTTTTGTAGGTGTGTATGCGTACCCGTGCTCGTAAGAAGAAAGCAATTCAAGTCGAAGTCGAAACTCCACCTATTGTCACCATGGACAATCGAACAAAGATCGAGCTTTTGCAATCGCAAGTAGAGGGAAACACTGATGCTATTGTCATACCCGACATTGGAGCCAACAACTTTGAACTCAAATCCGGTTTCATTCAAATGGTCTCTGCTCAACCATTCTTGGGACGTACACTTGATGATCCTCATGACCATATCAAAAGGTTCCTTCAACTCATGAATACGGTCAAATTCAATGGGGTTTCACAAGAGGTAATTCGCTTTCAACTTTTTCCTTTCTCCTTAGAGGGACAAGCCCGGCATTGGCTTGATATGGAACCGCCACAAAGTATTCTTACGTGGACGGACTTAGAGACCAAATTCATAAACTACTTTTTCCCACCCTCTCGTACTACCGCTTTGCGGAATGAAATCATTACTTTTGAACAAAAGTACGGTGAGACATTTAGTGAATCTTGGGACCGTTTTAAGGAACTTTTAAGAAAGTGTCCACAACATGGTTTCACAAAAGTACATCAAATTAATACTTTTTACAATGGTTTAAGCATGAATGACCAAGATTCACTAAATAGTGCCTCGGGGGGGGGGGGGGGGGGGGTAATATTTTGGTTAAATCTTCTAATGCCGCGTGGGATATTATTGAGAATAAGTCTAGAGTGCAAACTAAGAGTGTTTAGACTAATGTGGCTAGTGCTAGTACTATTGACGCCGACAAGAGAATTGATAAGCTTACTTTGATTGTTGAAACACTTGCTCTACAAACTGCTAACAATACCAAAATCATCAATGCGTAAGTTAATGCTTTGAGTCAGTCATGTGAAATATGCGGGGGTTCTCATTCATACACCGATTATCCTTCGACTCATGAAAATCCGGAAAATGTGTATGCCGCTAACGGTAACTTTTCTACGGGAGGCTATCAAGCACGTCCTCAAGGTGACTGCAATTTGCTCAGTTATCGTTCAAACAACTTCCTTTCACCACCCGGTTTTCCCCAAAAAAACCCAACAACCTCAATCGCAACAATCAAAACCAAACTCAAGCTCCAATTCAATATCAAACCCAAAGAAACCCATATCCACCTCAAGGAAACAACCAAGTTTACCAACAACCCGCTTATCAACCACCTGCTTACCATGCTCTTCCACCAACCCAACCCACCGCATTTAATCACGAGGTTGAAACTTACATGAGGACTAATGACGCGCTGGTGCAGAATCTGAAGAGACAAATCATCAACTTGAAAGGATATATGGCGAAACAAGGGAATGATCTTTGAGCCGATATGCGAAACTCTTTGAGCAATCAAACGAATGACATAAGGGATATGATGGCTAGTTTCTTCCAAAGTAATCAAGCCTCTGGTTCGGGTTCTCTTCCGAGTAACACCGTTGCTAATCCAAGAGGGGAGATGAAAGCAACCACCACCCGAAGTGGAAAAGGTTTAAAGGAAACCGAGCTTCCTACACCGGTGATTGTGATAAAGGAAAACGAGTCCCCTTCTCCAATTCCTCCACCTTCTATTTCTCCAATTCCTCCACCTTCTATTTCACCAATTCCTCCACCTTCTACTTCCACCCCTCCACCACCCAAGGATGTGAGTGAGAATTCCATTCCAAAGCCTTCATCTCAACCCACTATACCTTATCCCTCAAGGTTGAGGAAAGAGAAGTTGAAGAACAAGGATGATATTCAGGTTTCTAACTTTCTTAAAATGTTTAAACAACTGAATTTCAACATCTCCTTTGCCGAGGCTCTCGCTCACATGCCGAAATATGCTAAAATGTTTAAAGATCTTCTCAGTGATAAAGAGAGTGATATCGCTCAAACCCAAATTAATGAGAATTGCTCCGCAGTGCTCTTAAGGAAATTACCAACCAAACTTGGTGATCCGGGTCTTTTTCTCATTCCTTGCAACTTCCCCGGGGTAGAGAATTGTATGGCCCTAGCTGATCTAGGTGCTAGTGTAAACTTAATGCCATTAAGCGTTTGGAAGCAATTATCTCTACCCGAGCTAGTCCCCACACGAATGACTTTGGAATTAGCTAACCGTACGGTTGCTTATCCAGTGGGGATAGCCGAAGATGTCTTCGTCGGTGTCGACAAATTCACCTTTCCGGCGGATTTTGTTGTCCTTGACTACGAGATGGATCCCCGTGTTCCATTAATCATTGGACGTCCATTCTTGAGGACCGGTCGCACTCTCATTGATGTAGCCGCGGGCGAATTAATCATGAAAGTTGGTGACGATAAAATCGTCTTCAACATGGATAAAATTTCTAAACAGCCTTCTGAACACGAGAGCGTTAATTTCATTGACATTCTTGATGAGGCTTGTGAAGAGCATTTCAAAGACGCTTGCAAAAGTGGTTCTTATTCTCTACCCATTGTTGAGACCGTTGCCTCTGTTGCTCCATCACTAACTCCATTTGGAGAAAGTGATTTCCTTTTGAAAGAATTTGAAGCAACTTTAGGGGATGTGGACTTACAATATGACGATTCTCCCTCCAATTGGGATGAAGACATTCGTACCATTGAGAAAGTTCTCAATGAGGACCATATTTCTCCACCATCTCCTAAGGAAATCTCTATCGATGATCCGAATATGACTACACCTTCCATCGAAAATCCTCCGGATTTAGAGCTTAAGGATTTACCATCTCATCTCGAATACGTTTTCCTTGAAGACAACATAAAGTTACCCGTCATCATCGCTAAGGACTTGAAAGAAGACTAAAAATCTTGACTTATCGACTTGCTGAAGAATCATAAGAAGGCAATTGCTTGGAAAATTTACGACATCCGCGGAATTGATCCGAACTTTTGTACTCATAAAATTCTCATGGAAGATGACTTTAAACCCGCAATCCAAATCCAAAGAAGGGTTAATCCTAAAATTCATGACGTCATCAAGAAAGAGGTTATTAAACTTCTAGATGCCGGAATGATTTACCCTATTCCGGATTCGCCATGGGTTAGTCTCGTCTATTGTGTGCCTAAGAAAGGCGGAATAACCGTTGTTCCCAATGAAAACAACGAGTTGATTCCTACTCGACTTGTAACAGGTTGGCGAGTTTGCATAGACTATCGCAAACTCAATGATGCCACCCCCAAGGATCATTTTCCTCTTCCTTTCATGGATCAAATGCTCGAGCGTTTAGCGGGCAATGACTATTATTGCTTATTAGACGGTTTCTCCGGGTAGTTTCAAATTCCCATCGATCCTAAAGACCAAGAGAAAACCACATTCACTTGTCCTTATGGAACATTTGCTTACAAAAGAATGCCTTTCGGCTTATGCAATGCTCCCGGAACTTTCCAAAGGTGTATGATGGCTATCTTCCATGACATGGTTGAAGAAACTATGGAAGTCTTTATGGATGATTTCTCGGTCTATGGTGATTCTTTCTCTACTTGCCTTGCAAATTTAGAACGTATGCTCAAACGGTGTGAAGACACTCGTCTCGTTCTTAATTGGGAAAAATGTCATTTCATGGTAAAAGAAGGCATTTTTCTTGGACATAATTTCTCCAAAGCAGGTCTTGAAGTTGACCGTGCTAAAGTCGATGTTATTGCTAAATTGCCTCCACCTTCAACGGTCAAGCCCAAACAAACGATCAAGCCGAGATATCTAACCGTGGATTGAAGAGAATTTTAGAGCATACTGTGGGAGAGCATCGTGCCTCGTGGGCTGATAAGTTAGATGATGCTTTGTGGGCTTTCCGTACCGCATATAAGACTCCGATTGGTTGCACTCTATATCGTCTTGTGTACGGGAAAGCATGCCACCTCCCTATTGAGCTGGAACATAAGGCGTATTAGGCCTTGAAGTGGGCAAATTTTGATATCAACAAAGCTGGTGATCTTCTAAAGATTCAACTCAACGAGCTAAATGAACCAAGGAATGAAGCTTACGAGAATTCATTGATCTACAAGGAGAAAACCAAGGGTCCGTTTGGTTTAAGTCGGGTTTTACTTTGGGTGTAGGTTTATAAAGTAAGTGGTTTAGGTTGAAAGTTAAATTTGGGGTTTGAAAATAATATTAATTAAATATATGTGTTATTTTAATATTGTATATAATATAAAATAATATTTATATTATTAAAATATGATAACAAATATAAAAAGGAGAAAAGTAGTGGTGAAGGATTGTAGTGGACCCACATAATATGCATAGCCGGATTTACTTTGTAATGTAGGGTACTAAGTGTGGTTTTGTGGATAGCATAAATATGGGTCTTAGAACCATTTTCGAAACCTGCACAAGTGTACCAAACATTTATTTAACACTTTTATGCCAAAATCCTAAAGTTAAGTATGGATAACAAACTTCCCCCAAGATCATCCATCATGCAAGGATTAAGAACCGAGAGTTCCACGTTGGTGATCAAGTTTTACTCTTTAACTCTCGGTTAAAGATCTTCTCGGGCAAGCTGAAGAGTCGTTGGTCTGGTCCATTCACCATCGTCAAAGTCTTCCCTTATGGCACCATTGAGCTTTCTCATCCAAATGGGCCTAATTTTAAAGTGAATGGCCAGCGTGTGAAGCTGTACTTTGGTGTGGACATTTCCCATGAGATGATTCCATCCCTCACCACGTTTCCCTTGAATTAGTTCTGGGTCGAGTCAGGCTCGTGACTCGGTTATAAAAACAAGTGCTTCTCGGGAGGCACCCGTTGATCTATCCTTTACCGTTTTCATAATAAGTGTAGGGGGAGCACCGTAGGTGTTTGTTGTCTTGTTTCTTCTGATGTGCAGGGATTAAAGCTTCAAAGATCCACTTTTGATGACATTTGACGACCGTGATCCTGTGTACCCGTCTTCCCGGTTCTATCCTAAACTGTTGTGATTCAATTTTTCATATCTTATATGTTCACATTGAAATCACTATAGTTGTCCTTTCCTTAGCAAGATTTTACCAACGTGCACAATGTCCTAAGTGTAGGGGAGTTTACTCCCACATGCTTAAACATGGAGGACAATGTTTATATCAAGTGTAGGGGGACTTCTATTGAAGTAAGTGGTCTTTTCCATGAATTTGTCCTCATTTTAATCGGAAAATTTGATTTTTCGACATTTTTAAAAATTTTTAATCTATTTTGGCCTAGTAGTATAGTAGTATTTTCCTTTGCTATCGTCATTTACTTTCTTTGCTAGAATAAATTTTCAATAAAGTGGTTTTAAATTTTTCATCGTTGTGAATCTTTTGACTCAACCCGAGTTTACTTATCTAAAGTTTACTCTAGCTAGTATCCTTAACGTGTTAATTCAAGTTTTGCTAGGCTTTTATATTGGGAGCTTTAAAAAGCGAAAGTCTTAACTCTCACGGGTTAAGAACAAAAACTTTTCGCAAGTTCCTATAATTGATCCTAGAAAGTCTTCTATTAAGGGGACTTTTAAATGCGAATTCTAAACTTGAAAAAGTCTAAGAAGTTGCAAGATCCTATAGATGACTTGAAAACCCAAAACTTTGATTTAATTGGATACGCATCCACGAGTCTCATTCCTTGAGATTTTAAATTGTGGAGAACGAGAGATGATAGAGTCAATTATAAGTTTGGTATTCTTTCATAAATTTATGTGAGTTAATTATGAGCTTTTTCTCCTATCGCTTGCTAATAAATTTAATTGCAATAAATAAGGTTGTACGATTTGAAAAGTTACTTAGCTTCTAGCACAAGATCATTTAAAAGTTGCTCGGTATTGATTAGAGTTCATAGCCAAGGCATAACTTATTGAAGCGGGATGCGAAGATTGGCGAGTTTGAAAAGGCCCTAACAAGGCATGAGGGCTATATTTTGTTTCTAAAGATCCAAAAGTGATGTGAAGAATCATTTATCAAAAATCAATATGAAGGATCGAGACACACGACGAAATGCAAAAACTCCCCTAAAGATCATGGAGAAGTCTATCCGAAAAGACCCTAGCAAGGTATGAGGATAAATAGATCCAAGTCCTAAAAGGAGGCGGATCGTTGTATATCAAAGTCCAAAATAAAGATTGGAGAAAAATGAAGAAGTCGTGGTCCAAATATGAAGAATCTCTCAAAACTTCAAGTGAAGAAATTCCTATTATGAAAAGAAGACCATAGTTTCAAGAACGTCTCTCAAGATTCGAAGTATGAAGTCGTTGCCAAATATCGGTCCGAGAAAAGTCTCAAATCGTGAAGCGAGTTATGCCAAGATATGAACTTTAAGAGGTCCCGAGAAGCAGTTTTAAAAGATTTTGTCCTTTAGCTAACTATTGCTTAAATCGTCCCACATTATTTTTAGCCTAAATGAACTATCGAAATAAGTCAAACAATGCATCCTCGTGATCATTCAAGACAATATTAAAATATAAGAGATACACCTAGGAATAAGGGAGTCTAAGTGAATAATTGGGCCACATGAGTTCGTGTTAGTTTGCTAACTTATAATAACAATGATCTCGTTTATAAGCTTGGTATGGGGAACGTGAAACTTGAGGGTGATAAACATTCATGGCAACCAAAACCCCAATGTAAGTCTTTGATTTCTTTACTTATTTTGTACATATTTCTGTCTTTTTAGTTTCCTTAAAGTTTAGTATTTAATAAAGGCCAAGGTGGGTTATTTATGATGAGAAATGTAAACTGTGCTTTGAAATTAATGCATTGCATGAGGGCATTACAATGGTCAAGTGTAGGGGATTTAATAAGTGTGAAAACACTTATCCTTTTACCACTTATTTCCAATAATAACAAGACCAAAATGTGTATTTTATGTCATAAAAGTCGGAATTATGCGTGGTTTGTGTTTTTATTGTGTTTCAGTATAAAAATATGAAAAAGGAAGAAAACACGGGCTATCACGGGCTTTTATCAAAGAAAACGAGAAAAGACGAAGTCAAAAGATCAAGAGTGCAAAAAGAACGGAAGTCCAAGGCCTATTCTGAAGATTTATCGAAGAAAAATTCTAAAGACGGAAGTTTAATGAAGTCGAAGAACTAAGTCTAATTAAAGAAGAAAATTATAAGACGAGTTCAATTAATATCGACAAATCCCGAGACGGCGTCGAGAAAGACAAAGAATTTAAATCGAGACGAGAAGAAAGAAAAAGCAACACATGCACCTCCCCACCTCCTATATATACCCTCCTAATGACACATTAGGAGGGTGTTAGCTAGTTCATTTTTCTTTTTGTAGTTTTCATTTTTAGAGAGAGAAAGTGTTTAACTTTCTCTCACTAGAATTTCATCTTTTTTTTCTTTCATGTTTAAGCTTTAATTCACTCTTGTATTTTGGAATCATTAATCTACAAGTTCAAGTTAAGTTTTTCATCTTCAGTCTCTTTCTACCTTTCTTGACTTTTACTTATATTTGATCCGAAATCATCTTTAATTTTGTTTAATCTTGATGTTTAATTGATTAAAAAGTTTATCTTTTGGTTTCTATCTAAGTTTTATACGTGATGACGTATAGTCCCCAGCCGGGTCATGAACCCGGCCCACGGGTACTACCCGCATCCGGCCCATTACTAGTGGGTTGGATTAATATCATTTAAGCTTATGGGCTTCAATGAACAGTGACCGCATACATGTGTGCGGCCCACGGCCTGGCACGACCGATACAGGGTTAGACAGAATCATACTCTTATTATGATTAGGATTTACCCCAAAGTAGAGGATATACACTCACCATAATTAGAAGATAACAATCAAGCTAATTATGGTGCTTATCCTTTGCTTGGGGCCGTAGCATCGGTGACAACCCATTAGGTTTTCACCACCTATATAAGGAACCCAAGGGTTCTACAAAGGTATTACATTCTACACACTCTTAAACCCTAACCGATTACTTACTCTCACGTCGGAGTCTAATCGTGGGATACATTCCCACGGTAAGCCTAATGCGTGTTGATTTAGTGTGCAGGATCCCAGCAAGATATTTCACTTGGTGCAGGAGCCGGAACCCAGCCAACCCGAATTAAGCCTAATTTGGGTCTAGCAAGGATCATCCAACTTTTGTATCAACAAGTTGGCGCCATCCGTGGGACCCATACACTAAGCTAGAGCAAATCTCATATCGATCTCTCTCAATGACGAAAGGACATCCGCAAGGAAACCCCAAGAACACGAATCCTGTGAATCGGAAGTCCACAGGGGACGGGATACTCATCCCCACTCAGTCCCCCGGCAACCAAACTGGTGGACCGAATAACCAGAGCGTTTTTCAGTCCATGGGTGGAGTCGGCACGTCCGCTATCACCCCACCACCAACTTCGACCTTGGACAACCCTGATCCAGGGAGTGCGCCTAAGCCCCTTAACAAGGAGCCGCGCAGGCTATCGACTGAAGAAGAAGAGGAAGTCGAACCACTTAGTGAGGAAGACCTCGCTCAAGTTCTCACGCACAACTTCGAGAGGATCGTCCCAGGAATCATATCCAGGTTAAACCTAGGTAGGAACCTCCAATCTAGGCTCAACTTTGGCAGGGTCGCTTCCGGCACCTCTCCTAAGATTCAAAGGAAGAAGAGGGGACGCCCCCAGGAACGAAACCTTTTTTAGGAAACCCCTCAACCTCGAAATGTGTTTGAACGCATAGGGGATCGTGTTATGAAGGAGCTACTACAATCTCGTGAAGAAGGAGACAGATCCGATGACTCAGCCGAACGGCCTGACCTGGAATTAACCAGGAACAATCGCCGCACAAGTGTGTGGGATAGGATGAATACCGGGAAAAAGGCTCCTAGCTCTTCTCATAGGGAGGATCCTTTACCAAGAGGTGGGGCACCGCCCCCTTTCCCCGATCCATCAGGGGAAGACTCGGACGACCATCCACCCAAGCGTCGTCGACCTAAGCGTACTCCTCCACCACCATCGGACGATGAGGGGTACTACGGTGGTCCTTACTACCATGAGATGGAAGGAGGTGATCCCTCTCGCCCATGGTGTGACCCTAATCTCACCCGACCATGGTGTGATCCTAGGGAAGACCCTTTTACTCTCCGCATACGGAATTACTCCGAGGATAAGAAGCGTCGTATGCCGGCGTGTGTCAAGACTTATGATGGGTCTGGTGATCCGGACGATCACCTAAAGATATTTGACACACATGCGAAAATCGAACGATGGCCCATGCCTATATGGTGCCAAACGTTCAATTCAACCTTGATTGGCAATACCCGTGATTGGTTTGAGGGACTTCCTCCCCGAAGCATTGATAGCTTCACTGAGCTGCGCACAACGTTCAAAAACAATTATACTCAGTGAAAGAAGTATAATAGGGATCCGGTCTCATTAGCAACTGTCAAGCAACGACCTGGAGAATCTACGGAGGACTTCACAACACGCTTTAATGACGAGTGCACACGCACAAAAACGATGTCGGAGCTCCTGAAAATTTATGATTACATGCATGCCATAACATACTAAGAATTAATTAGGCGCCTCAATGACAAGCGACCAGAGAGATATGACGACCTCATGGAAAGGGTCAGGAACTTTATAGAAGGAGAAACCGCGGTAGCCGCGACCTATCCTACAAAGGGGAAAAACTATCAATCAAACGACCAGTCCAGGAGACAGTCGGGTGGTCAAAACAACCAAGGCAGTGGAAGGAGCTCGGACTACAAGAGTCAAAACAAAGGAGGACGGTTGGAGGACAAGTTCACCCCCTTAAAGATGTCCTACCGGGAGATCCTGCTGACCGAAGGGGCCAACTTCCCGAGACCTCCCCCAATGACGACTCTGGTGGACCGTCGTCAAGGAAATCGCTTCTGTGAATTACACAACGACAAGGGCCACGACACGGAGGAATGTATCCAGCTCAAGAAGCACATTGAGACACTGATCAAATCAGGCAAACTCAAACATTTGGTCAAGGATTGGAAGGACGGAAAGGATAACAAGAAGCACGATAAGAAGGATCCCCAAAAGGACAAACCATCGACCATATACAGGATCCAATCCTGGCAATGCCGCACAAAGTAGAAAATTAGTCAAAAATTTTCACGAGGCAGAGATATCTCATTCCCTCCCATTATGGCAAGCGACGTAACCGATGCACCTCTCACGATTGAGGTAAGCATTGGAACACACAATGTTCGTCGTATGTATGTGGACGGAGGGTCATCGGCGGAAGTACTATACGGACACTGTTTCGTACAGCTACGACAAGAAATAAGAAGCTAATTAGTACCGGCCACGTCGCCGCTCATCGGATTTAGTGGAGACACCATCTGGCCAATATGACAGTTACATCTGCTAGTAACCATTGGGAATGAAGAACATTCCACCATGGCGTGGATGAACTTTATGGTGATACGCTCACACTCTCCATACAATGGGATAATAGGAAGACCAGGTATCCTAGCCATACGAGAAGTACCCTCCACAGCTCACGGAATGATTAAATTCCCTGTGGAAGGAGGAATTGTCACCCTCTATAACTCAATCATGCCAACATCCGAATGTCATGCCGTGGCAACACCAGTCCTACCGGTCCCCGCCAAGGAAGGATCACCACCCCCAACTGGAAGGTGGCAATCCATCCCGATTATCCGGAACAAGAGGTGTCCATAGGAGGAACGCTCTCGGATAGCGGCAAGAGGGCCATGTGCTCTCTTCTGAAAGCAAACTTGGATGTATTCGCATGGGAGCCCAATCATATGACGGGTGTGCCTCGCGCGATAGCAGAACATAAACTCCAAATCCGCCAGGGATATCCTCCAGTTAAGAAAAAGAAGCGTGGTCAAGCACCAGAATGCAGCCAGGTAATACTGGATGAAGTACGAAAATTAGTGGATGCAGGAATTATGCGCTAGGTATACTACCATGAGTGGTTATCCAACCCGGTCATGGTCAAGAAGCATGACGGGAGCTGGCGCATGTGTGTTGACTTCACATACCTGAACAAAGCCTGTCTACAGACTGCTATCCGTTACCAGAGATTGATTGGAAGGTGGAATCTCAATGTGGATATCCCTTTAAGTGCTTCTTAGACGCATACAAAGGATACCACCAGATCCAGATGGCGGAAGAGGACGCGGAGAAGATGGCGTTTCATACTAGTCAGGGCGTATACTGTTATACAAAAATGCCATTCGGACTAAAGAACGCTGGGGCAACATATCAGCGACTTGTTGATAAAGCCTTCGACTCACAGATAGGCCGCAATCTTGAGGTTTACGTTGATGATCTAGTCATCAAAAGTCATACGGAGGAGGCACTTCTCCGTGACGTCGAAGAGACGTTTGACACATTGAGGAGGATTAATATGTAACTGAATCCAAAAAAATGCACGTTTGGGGCAACTGAAGGGATGTTCCTTGGATACATGATCGATCCAAATGGGAGCAAACCTTGCCCAGAAAAGGCGGACGCGGTGATACAGTTACCGTCCCCTCAGACGCGAAAAGAGATACCGTCATTAAATGGAAAGCTGGCCGGGCTAAACAGGTTCTTGTCGAAGTCTGCGGAGAAGTCACTCCCCCTATTCAAAACACTCAAGAAGTGTATCAAGAAGGGATATTTCCGTTGGACAAAGGAAGCTGAGGAAGCTTTTGGTCAACTTAAACAACACCTCGCAGCTCTTCCCATGCTAGTGGCACCCCGACCTAAGGAAGAGCTCATCCTGTATCTGTCGGCTACACATGGAGCAATAAGTGCGGTACTTATGACGGACAGGGACACAGTCCAGACTCCGGTCTACTTCATAAGTAGAACACTACAAGGGCTGGAAAGAACACTACAAGGGCCAGAGTTGAATTATCCTCTATGGAGAAATTGGTTTTAGCATTAGTATTCGCTACAAAGCGGTTGCGCCGGTACATCCAGGCGCACCCAATTGTGGTTATCACTGATCAACCAATAAAACAAATTATCTCAAAACCAGATGTGGCCGGCAGGCAACAAAAGTGGAGCATCCTGCTAGGAGAGCATAACATCTCCTATAGACCAAGGACCGCGGTCAAAGGCCAAATCTTGGCAGATTTATTGATTGAGAAGCCAGATGAGGACGGACCGGTAATACAACAAGAGGAAGCTCCAGCAGAACCATGGGTATAATTCACGGACGGATCCTCGTGCACGGACGGATCAGGAGCTGGTCTCATCCTTACGAATCCGGAAGGAATGGAGTCTACATACGCCCTGCGCTTTGAATTCACAGCCACTAATAATGAGGCTGAATATGAAGCGTTGATTGCGGGTTTAAAAATCACCGCTAGAATGGGAGTCTGCAACCTAGAGGCTTACGTAGACTCACGGCTCGTCGTGAAACACATTCTAGGGGGTTACGTAGCCAAGGAGGATAACATGGTTCGATACTTAGAAAAAGTCAAGTCACTCATCGCTACTTTCAGCAAGTTCTCTATCAAACAGGTACCAAGAGGTGAAAACAAGAAGGCAGATGCTCTTAGCAAGATTGCGTCTACAAGTTTCGCCCATTTATCCAAGCAAGTCTTGGTAGAAATACTAAAGGAAAAGTCTATAACGGAAGGGGAAGTCACAGCTATAGTTGAGGAAGAGGGACCTACATGGATGACCCCGATCATCAACTATTTAACTGATGAAACCCTTCCGGATGAGGAAAAGGCGGCACGACGTATCAGAAGGAAGTTGCAGCACTTTGAGCTTCGAGATGATATTCTTTACAAGCGCTCTTTCTTACAGCCGTGGTTGCGGTGTGTTGGGCCACGCCAGGCTACTTATGTGACCAGTGAGATACATGAGGGGTCATGTGGTATGCACGCAGGTCCCCGATCTGTAGTAGCACGAGCCCTACGTACAGGATATTAATTGCCTACTATGCATAGGGATCCACGCGACATGATTCGTAAATGCAGTGATTGCCAAGTGCACAGACCAGTACCGCGACATCCACAGTAGGAACTGACACCCATCACGTCCCCATGGCCATTTTATAAGTGGGGGATTGACATTGTAGGACCTTTTCCCGTGGCTGCAGGGGGATTTAAATTCTTGATCGTCGCAATAGACTACTTTACACGATGGATAGACGCTAAAGCAGTTAAATCCATTACGGGCAAGCAGGTCAAAAAGTTTGTTTGGGAAAACATCGTGTGCCGTTTTGGCTTGCCAGGATAAATCATCTCGGACAACGGGAAGCAGTTCGCGGATAATCCATTCAAGGACTGGTGCGCAACATTGAATATCACGCGGCGCTTCACATCTGTTAAACACCCGCAGACAAATGGTCTTGTGGAACGAGCAAATAGAAGCTTAGGTGAAGGCATCAAGGCACACTTGGATGGACGAAGTGCCAAATGGGTAGATGAGCTGCCACATGTTCTATGGGCACATAGGACTATGATTAAAACAACCAATGGGGACACTCCATTTGCGCTGGCCTACGGGACTGAAGCTGTTATACCAGCAGAAATTAGAATGCCGACCATCCGCACAGAGGAGGTTAATGTTGTCACGAACGACGAGCAACTCCGGATTAATCTGGACTTGTTGGAGGAGAAAAGAGAAATAGCGGCTATCAATGAGGCCAAGTCCAAGGCACGGATGAAGGCTTATTATGACGCCAAAGTTAAAGGTGTTTCCTTTCGACCAGGTGATTTTGTTTATTGTGCCAACGAGGCAAGTCGAGCGGAGAATACAAGAAAACTAGGACCCAAGTGGGAAGGGCCGTATGAGGTCACGGAAGCCTTAGGACGGGGCACGTAGAAGTTGCGTGACATGGATGGCCGCGACCTGGAACGCACGTGGAATATCTGCAATCTTAAAAGGTGCTACCTTTGGAAGGCTACGGCCTCCGCATGGACACTTCGCTTTAGTCGGCTTTAATGAAGATCCATGTATTCTCTTTTGTTTTGTTTTTCATGCTTTATAGGTTCCATTTGTTTTTAGTATTTCCCATTCTTGTCAAACCAAAAAGTCGTAAACGTTCTAATAAAAATGTCGTGGTGCCTAGCTAGCTCTACGTCTCGTTCTTGTGCTAATTATTGTCATGTCTTTTAGATTCTGTGTGCAAACTATTATCGTATAGATTTAGTTGTTATTTCTATAATATGCTATCTCTTATTCACATGCATTCATTCAAAACCGTACATGTACTATTCGCCTCCAGGCGGGGTAAGAGGATTAAGTGAACCTAATAATTCAACTTGTCACATAAGAGGGATGCAACCCCAGTGACGCGGATCATGTATCCTTACTAGACACCTTATTCACCAGACGTTGTGATAAGTTTCCATATGCCACGCTCACGTAGTGCTTTGCATGGTAAAGACGCACGCCGCACGTCTAGTAAAATATAGGCTTGGTTTTATTCTAGGTAAGACATGACATGTTATGCAATGTAGATACATGATATCTAAAGAATATACACAAGTTTCAAATTCAAAACACAAAGTAGCCATGGTCATCACGGACTTACATAAATATAAGGAGTTATAACAATATTGTCAGTTCTAGCCGTGTACATACACGGACGAATAAAGGCACAAATGTTTACAATGTAAATTACAGAGGAGGTAAGAACTCCCCTATCTCTCTCTTCCCTTCTTCAATCAAGGCGCGGAGGACCTCACCGCGAGCATCTTTCCCACCCTGTGCCCTGGTCATGTTAGCATCCAACGCCTCGGCTAGCAGCTTCTCGCCTTTCATCACCTTCGAAACAGAGTCGTAGGTGGGCAGGGTCAGTTGGATGGGATCGGCTGTAAGCTTGGACATTATCACCTCATTGGGAGCATCCTTCAGCGACACTAGATCATCTAGGAATGGGTGCTGGATTTCCCCAAGGGCGGCCATCGATGCGGTCATATTATCTTCAGCTAGAGGGTTGTGGTAGGCATGTTGGGTTATGTCTTCTTTCTTGCTTATCAGCTCCGCAGCTTTGATCAAACCCTCGTGCCTACCACGGTCAATGCCATCTGATACAACATCAGCAAAAGCCTGCAACAAGTAAGGAGACTCCGTTACCTTGCTCACGGTAAGCCGCATTCCCTGGCCAACCATCCATCTACGCCCGACTATGGCTATAAGAAAGGGAGGGCACAGCACTTCGGCGCAGTCCGTTGCCATCCCGCTCAGTTCTCCCTCCGTTACCGCAACTCGCTCTTCCATGATAGTCTGCGCATGGGTAAGTTCGTCCTTAAGAGTATCGCGTTCTTGAGCAATGGTGAAGGCTTGTCCTATTACGGCTTTAGTGGCGGCTTCGGCTATGGATACCTATAATTAATACTTGAGATTACTACAAGATGATAAGGGTTTTATATGAGCAAATGAGTATCAGTAGGAGCGTGTACCTTCTCATTGGATGCATCTAGGAGGGCCTCCAGCTCAGCAATGCGAACCTCTCGTGCGTTGGCATGGTCGGTTTGTTCCTTGACTGTTGATTCCGCTACGACTAAAGCCGCCTGTAGGGATGTGATAGTCTTCTCATGCTTTTCCACCAGTTCCTCTCGGCGAGCAATCTTCCTCTCAGCACGGCTCACGTTGGCCAAAGCTTTTTCCAAGCGGCATCGTAGGGCCGCACCAACTGTCACCTGGTGCGTGGAGGATACATCAAACTGCTCCAACAACGCCTCGTGCTCGAGTTCATCCAAGTCTTGTGCCAGCGCTGGAGGAGTGATGTGCTCCATAAATTCTCTACACTCGGACTCCGCCTCTAATCTTGTTAAGCTGGACAAGTTCCAGGCTGGGCGCAGGTTGGTGTCGGGTCCCTCAGGACGTGGCTCCTCTTCATGAGTTACGGGAGGGGATGGAGGTCTCAACGATATAACGGGTGAGGGTTCCCTTTCCACCTCCTTCTCCTGGGCTACTATCGACGGGCCCGCCCTGTTATTAGAACACACTTGTTAGTTTTTGTTTATGGATTATATTTTTTGGAGTATTGATAGGTACTTACGTAGTGCCAGTCACGGGTTCCGTGATAGTAGGAGCCACGACATTCACAGGGGTAGCCTTCCAAACTTGCTCATCAACATGCGGCGAAGGGTTGACTTGGGCTGTAGAGACACTGCTCCCCTCTTGGAACTGCGGATGGTCCTTCCTTAGCTTCTTTGGGGGAGCATTATGTGCCCCTGCCCCAGCCTCCAGTTTTTTCGCTACCTTCCTGGTGGTCTTCCGCTTTCTAGATTTGGGCTTTGATGGCTGAGGGGATCTAGAATCTTGTATTGTTTCTTCTTCATCACCGGTGCGATTGTTAGCTGGATTGGTGAGTTCTTCTTCTTCTTCTTCATCTTGGTGCGGTACGGCATCCTCCAACAGCAGCTCCTCACCATCTTCATTATGGAAGTCTAGCGGGGACTTCTAGATCACGGGCTCCTCCTCATCCGACCGCTGCTCAGTTGTTTCTTCTAGAGGGATGGTTATGTTGATGATGGCCTCTAGTAAGGGGGGTTCACCTTCTTTCAATGGTCGTGATCCTTGAGGAACTTTGCTTGGATCGCCTTGGCGTAATAAACCAAACAACTTCATCTCTGCGGACATATGCATACACACGGATTAGTAATTTCACAAGTACTATAAGACATGTTTTCATCTAAAGTATAGAAGACCTACCCTGCCTACGTCTGGTCAGAAAGCACGGATCTCTATCCTCCCTCCCATAGTAATAGCGGCTGATCCCTACTAAGCAGAGGAAATGCTCCGGCGGACCCCTATGGAATTCTGTATGGTGGGTGTCTAATATTTTCAAATCCTTACTACTATAGTCCTTGGATTTGGGAGGATAGTCTATGGGTGCTCTAGTTTTGAGGACAAAAGGGGTGGGGAATACTTTCTCATCTACGAAAAAATAATGGTCATACCAATTCTTAAGGGAATCTAAGGGTTTCTTATAAGTCATGGGGGCGGATGCGGATCGTTTCTTGAACGATAGCCACCCATTCACCAGTTAGGGGGAGTAAAAAACCCTAAATAGATTCACGGTCGGGGTTACCTCACATGTATAGCAGGTAATCTCAAACTGGTTGATCTTACATGCCCCTAGCAGTGAAGTTGGGCTATGTGGAAGTCGTAGTATAGAAGCAGATCTACTAAGAACCTAAATAGGGGGATGCGGTAGTTAGCCGAGTCAAATAGTCGCGTACACACGCCTATCTTTCCCTTCGAAGCATCTGTAATAGCTTCACCGTCACCTGGATAGGTCGGATGTACGCTTTCAGGAATATAGTACTTAGACAAAAATTCTATGTATTTCTCCGCAGGCATCACGTTGAGAACATCCGTAATAAGAGGGTTATCCTTCACCATGTTTTATAAAAAGGATTAGAGAGGCGTGATGATCTAACCTGCGGTGGAGAAAATCCGTGGGATAAGAAGAGAAGGTATGGAGGAATGAGCTTGAAAATGACAATGGCGGAAAGAGGTATAAACTGTGTGTGTAACAGTAGCACACACCAACTCTTTTATAGGGTTGCCTCGGTTTCCAAGGTAACGTGGATGTTCGCCACGTGTAAGCCACTACGCCCATCTAATGGATGGGATTTCTGACACTTCTAAAACGTCAGAAGGGACCCACGTGTCACTTCTTGACAGTTTTACGTGGCTCAAGGGTGGGCCTTTCTGGTGCACTTTTGTAGGCGTGCGTCCGGCTATTGACTACCATTAATGCATTCATTAAAGTTGTCCCGGTCGGCTTATTTTGGAATACGACCGTATTTGCAGCAACAAAGTCTACAGGACAAATGATTAGTCTAGAGGTTACGCCTACGGCTGTAACAACTAGACAATGGGACATGATGACGTATAGTCCCCAGCCGGGTCATGAACCCGGCCCACGGGTACTACCCGCATCCGGCCCATTACTGGTGGGTTGGATTAATATCATTTAAGCTTATGGGCTTCAATGAACAGTGACCGCATACATGTGTGCGGCCCACGGCCCGGCACGGACGGTATAGGGTTAGACAGAATCATACTCTTATTATGATTAGGATTTACCCCAAAGTAGAGGATATACACTCACCATAATTAGAAGATAACAATCAAGCTAATTATGGTGCTTATCCTTTGCTTGGAGCCGAAGCATCGGTGACAACCCATTAGGGTTTCACCGCCTATATAAGGAACCCCCAAGGGTTCCAAAAAGGTATTACATTCTACACACTCTCAACTACCATCCAATTCTTAAACCCTAACCGATTACTTATTCTCACGCCGGAGTCTAATCGTGGGATACATTCCCACGGTAAGCCTAACGCGTGTTGCTTTAGTGTGCAGGATCCCAGCAAGATATTTCACTTGGTGTAGGAGCCGGAACCCAGCCAACCCGAATTAAGCCTAATTCGGGTCTAGCAAGGATCATCCAACTTTTGTATCAACAATACGGATTAAGCTTTGATCTTACCATGCTTATTGGCTTACTTTTTATTTAGCTTATTAACGTTTAAGTTTTATAAAAAGTTTCGTATTTTTAAAATTCATCTTATAAAGTTTGCTTACTTGGTTTTTTGATAAGTTTTCATTCGTAGCTTATTTTTGGTTTTTGATGTAGTGTTTTTGCAACCCTTTAGGAAAAGAGAGGCAAAGTAGTGGTAAGTATTAAGTGTCGGTTTAAGAAAACCGAGCACTAATAACCAAATAAGTCCAAGTTCGTTTTCCAAGGAGGCAAGTGCGTTGTGTAATGAATTGATTTATGATTGATGATTATTAACAAGAAAAGAAAAATAGAAATGAGGAAGAGAAAAAGACGGTTACGAAGACGGATCGAGCTAAGACGAAAACGCGTTCACGTAAAACCGTAAATAGTGCCAAAATTAAAATTTGAACCTAAAAATTCCTAAAAATTACTAAAAATCCACAATATTATTCTAAGAGTTTGCAAAAAATCCAAACTTGCTAAAACCTTTTAATTAATTAGATAATGATTTTTTAATGCTAATTAAAGCCCTAAAAATCACAATTAATTATTAAAAAGCCCTAAACAAGATTTTATAGTTTGTAAACCTCAAAAATGACCTAATTAAGCTAAAAAAGTATTTTTTAAAATTTACAACCAAATTAAACTATTTTTAAACACTTAAAAACTATTAAAATCTATTAAAACTTAAATTAATTCTAGAAAATAAATGAAAAGCCCTAAAAATATTTGGAAAGTTACAAAATTCCTAATTATGTGTCTACAATCTAGGAAAAATGAAAAAACTTAGAAAATTAAACTTTCAATTTTTAATAATAAAATAATAATAAAATAATCAAAAAAATTCAAAGTTTAATAAAAAATTCAAAAAAATTACCAAAAATCCTAAATAATGTAACTAAGACAAAAATGCAATTAAAATTTCCTAAAACCTTTTTATTAATTTTATATTAAATTTTAAAGTTGGATAAAAACCCTAAAATCAAATAAAATTAAAAATAAGACTTTTTGAAAACTTTTTGGGCTGTAAACCTCAAAAATATAAATCAAAACCTAAAAACTATTTTTTTGGATTTTTAAAATGTTTTTTCCTATTTTTAAATTACTTTCTAAAATATAAACTTAAAATAATCCTAAAAAATTAATTACTTACGGGAAAAATAATATTTTTAAACCAAAAAGTCCTAAAACCTAGTAAAAACCAAGAAAAATGCTAAATGGAAAAAACTAAACAGAATAAGCTGAAATCAGCTTATTACTAAGCTGTTAGCTAAATAAGCCAAAAAACAAACACACCTTAAATACAATTGGAAATGGGACTCTATCAGTAAAAGTCCCAAGGGCGCAATGGTAAGTTTGATGTGTTGTGAGGAGGATGGCGCAGGTTCGACTCCTGGCCAGTCCTTTTTGATCTTTTTATTTTTTTTTTCTTTTTAAACTTTAAAACTCAAAACCAAGACTAATTAAACACAAAAAACACAATAACAAATCCAAAGATCAAAGATTAAAGCTAACTGGAAACCAAAACGTGCTCAGATGAACTGAGTTCTGATGAACACAAGTGTGTGTTCTTCACTTCTGAAGACTTGACAAGAGGGCTTGTCTTTTGGCTTTTTGTGGTGATTAATGGATAAATAGGCACCCCTACACTCAGTTGGAGTGTAGGGAGTCAATATAACACAAAAACAAGCAAGTACAACACAATCCAAGCACAAAATTGCCAATTCAAGTTCTGATAAGCTAAATGCAGGTCTCGGGGGTGTTTACTGATTTACTTGGCACAAAAGTGAGATTTACTTGCCCATATCTTGCACACAAGTTCACCAAACAGCATATAAGCAATAAACAAACCTCAAATATCCTATCTCCTAACAGATTACAAGATTTCAAGCACAAATTCCAACCAAATCAGACACAAATGGAAGTTTCTGATTTTAAGCTATATTGACCATTTTTTAAGCATGCAAATGTGACTTATATCCTATCAAACTGAAACCTAAGCACCTATATCACAAACTAACCACCTAAGAAGAGTTTTCAACCAGGTTTTAACACAAGATTTTGTCACCACTCTTGATTAAACAGCTAATCCAAACACACCTTAAGTTTTCTGAAAATAATTTTTCAAAGCAAATCAAAACCAAACTCAACCAACCTGACTCTAATCAATTCTAACATGCATTACAAGCATAATCAACCCAAAAGAAACAGTTACTTCAACACTTACACCAAAATCATACCAAATCACAAATCTCATATAACACTTAAAACTGAAAACCAAAAATTCAAACAAGGAAACAAGGACTACCTTGTTGGGCCTACATCCAGGCCTAACAGTGACTGAATGTCACCTCCAATAGACCCGGGTCTATGCTGAACCTTGGACAAACAAAACTCAAATCCTGCTAAGAGAAAATGAAAATAAGCAAACACAATATCTAATTTTACCAAACTTTTTGAAACCTTAAATTCCAACAATCCTTGGAACCTATAAAATGTCTTTAAAACAAGTCCAAACTCAGAAATCAATGGTCCAAGTCCACTTTCACTTTCTTGGACCTTAGATTTCTGAAAATTGAAAAACTTTTTTAAAAACCTTTTTGAAACTTAAACACACAAAGTGTTACACAATTTAAAAATGGAACTCAGATTGGCCTTCAACACACACATAACTTTTAATAATTATAAAAAGGAATTACACTTGTTTCAACAAACACCAAACTTTTATATCATTAAAAAGGAATTACAAATGAGAAAGCCAAAATCTGGAACAAAAAATATAGGGTCACATACGACCTCTATATATACTAGTGAATGGAATAAACTAGAAGCTAAAACCCTAGTTACTGAAATCTCTAAAAAGCCCTTGGTCTTCAATCTTCAAATTGGTCAATATGGCATCTTGTGAAGGATGTTGATATGCCAATTGTGTAGGAGTAATCTGAGTCGTTAGACAACACTTTGGGACCAAGAAATCAAATCCAGTCATTCCTTTTGTCGGGTTTAGGGTTTTGGTATGAAAATGATGGGCAGGGGAGGGTCCTACCCTCACATGGGGTTGTCTAGGGTCACGTTTTGAGTGTGGGTTTTGGTGAGGATAAGCTAAATTAGGGATCTGGAGTAGCTTAACAAAAAACCCTTTGATATGAGTTTAATTTAGCCTGGGGTTTTTAGGGTTTATGGGTGGTTTAGGGGGTGTTTTAATCTGTTTGGGTTAATTAAGTTTTTAAAAAAACGTGTTTGCCACCAAAAGTAATCAGATTAATTAAATCTGATATTTAAAAAAGTGTGGGTGGAATGTTGACGTGGGAGAGGGAGTGAGGTGGGGAGTTGTGATTGGTGGTGGTGGGTGACATGGCAGTTTGGTTGGCTAGGATTAGTTGTAGTGTCTTGGCAGTATAAGCCCCCCAAGTTTCTTGTTTCTTTCATGTTGTAATAAATGGCTAACAACGCCCTTTTTCCCTTTAACAACTTTGGACAGCTTGTCAAAAATGGCACAAATACATTTCAAACTTGAACAAGGACTTCAAATGCCAATTCTTCATTCTTCAAGGACTGAACTTGTAATGTCTTCAAACTTTAGGGACCCTATTCATAATTTTGAATATTTGAGGGGTATAAAGTGTTAATCTTCAAAAGTTGAGGGACCAAACTTGACAATCTTCAATTCTTCAAGGGTATTTTTGGAAATTCAAAACTTGGGTCCGGTTCATTGTGCGGCTTCGTTTCCCGTGTTCGTTTTTGAATGATTCTTGTGATCTTTTGCCTTTTCCTCAATATCCGTACCTGAAAATACACAAGCAACAAACACGAGCATATATTTGGTAGTTTTAATGATATTTTATGCATTTTAAGCCCGATTTGGACGATGAGACTATGTATAAAAGCAGTCTCATCACTCCCCCATACTAAACCATTGCCGTGCCCTCACGCAATGCTAGAATAAAGTATCGTAGCACCTCCAAAATTCATTTTTATTCCTTTATTGAACGATAAACTAGCTACACTACTACTATTACTACTACTTGCGTTTTAGACATAATGTATGATTTTCATCGCAAAATGGGACGTTTAGGTTCATAGAATAAGAACACGTGAATGCTTCGTTAGAAATAATTTCATCGTCCTCGATTTTCACTCCAATTCCATGCCAAGCGTGCAACGAGATCATTGTCATTATAAGTTAGTAATGCTAACACTACTCATATGCCCTAATCACGTACTTATTCTCCCATTATTCCTAAGTTGTATCTCTTATATTTTCTTATGTCTTGATGATCACGAGGATACATTGTTGACTTATGCGATAATAGAGATTTAGGTCTAAAAATAGAGTCCTAACGGTGTAACTAAGATCATCAAATCAATAACCCCTCCTAATAGACAACGATGTAAACAAATTAAGTTGACAAGAAGAATCGATAAACACGGTTTTATAACGGTTTTGAACATGAGACTTATTACCAAGACTTTTATACGCCCCCTAACGGAAGGGCCTTATTATCTTTGGTTTACCTCCATCTTTTATTCAACTTCGCCATGAAGCTTTTATTATGACTTCGGTCTTTCCTTGCCTTTTATTATCCGCCTCATCGGTGGTTTTATTAGCCAAAGACGTATATCCTCACGCTAAAGCGAATTTTGGATCTTTAAAGCTTCGAAGATTAAGGCTTGATTCACTTTCAATTTTGCATAGATTTTTCGGCCTTGTGGGGCTTCAAATTGTTTGCTAGATTTAGGTGAGCACTTGAAATCTTATTATTGGGTGAAGCTTTTGATTATTCGGGTGCCAATACTTCAAAACCGTGACGTTGGCGATACCTTAATGTCTTCCCATTTTAATTACACGGAAGCTACTAGAAAAGACTAGAAACCCAACAATCCTAACTAAACCGCTAAGTCAATATTTATTAAGCAACAAATATTTACATGCGAAGGGAGAATAAGCAAACAATGAGAACACATGAGTTTTTGAAAGAATACGAGTACTCTACGTTTAGCATAGTAACTTATAATTAACTCTATCATTTCTCGTCCTCATTTAAGAGACTTAGCCTAATGTGTAGTTAAGGAACCAAAGCTAAGTGCTCAACACGCACGGTCGAGTCAAAAATTACTTTTATTCTCGCCATCGGAAAACCTACATTCGTGTCTTCAAACACTTATAAAACATGAGAAAAAAATTTAAAATTTGGCCATTTTTAGCCTTATTTTGCAACAAAACGATAAACAAAACATAAACTTTGGAAAGCGTGAAGGTTTGGCAAGGAAAGTATCTATTCACCCCCCATACTAAAGTTAAACATTGTCCTCAATGTTTCGAGTCTAGGGGTGCAAACACCCCCATACTAGAGACATAGTCGAATGCCTAATCTAGCATGGAAAGGGTGTAACCAATAAATTAATAGCCGTTTATGAAGTGTGCTAATAACCTAAGGTTAGAACATCAAAAGGATATATCATGGATATTGAGAAATGTCTTCAAAGCAAACAATCGAGTGCTCCCATAAAACGAACACGAGAGGCTCCAATCGTGAAGATCATGATCTAAAAATCACAATTCACAAACAACCACGGAACAAAGGTTGGAAGGGCACAAATCCCCTCACATTAACTAATTAGAAAGCAATAATATGTACATGGATAAGCATGGGTCTCCCCCACGAGGCACCTTGTTTTTGATAACCGAGTCAAAAGCTCGAATCGAATCCCCATAAATGTGATCATTTAGGGATATCATGGTGTGGTCAATTTTTGGTGGGGCTTACATGATAAACAAGGCCCAAAAACAACCGGTATTAAGGACTAAGTCCTTTGATGGTGCAAAATACCGGGGTCGAAGATCGCGTTCTCGTTTTCATTGGAAAAACAAATTAACGCCACTTCATCAATAGTCAACAAAAACTCAAAGAGTTTCAAGAAAATAGGAGAGAAGAAATAGAAGGGTGGGACAATGGGTAAGTCTCTAAAAACATGAGCTACTCGAGGTAGACTCGCACCAATCAAATGAAAAGATTTTCCATTTATTGCATCGGTGGAAGATTGATATTTCCCTATATAACCAATTCCAGGATCAAATATCTCGTCCTCGGTGGAGAAAGGGGAGGGAACATATGGGGCTTCCCCCACACTAAGTCCACACAAAGCATCGTCAAAAGGAGAAGACGAGCTTGTAGTACTCAATACACGCGGTGATGACAGAGTTAGAGTTGTAGAAAAATCTTTTAAATTCAATTTAAAGTCTTTTCCTTTTTCATCTTTTAAACTCTCCTTGTGAAAACCCGATTTAATTATGTCAAAAATATTTGGTGTATCTAAAACAATGTTAGTCACACTAAAAATTCTCACATTTTGAAATATTTTTGGTTTAGGTGGTGGTAAGTTTTCAAAACGTTTGTCAACAAAGAAAACTTCCCCATCGGGATCAACGTATTCATCATCCGAAGAATCACTCGAGATTGGAAACGTAGGCTTAACACTCTTAACCTCCACCAGCGGAGGGGACGGAACTTCATTTTTCTCAACAACTCCTAAAACTCTATTTGAAATCTTTTTGAAAATGTTTTTTATGGGAATGACATTGTACAAAGATGTGATAGAATACACATGAGAAAGAGTGGAGTTTTGGGTTGCATTAATGACGAGTTCTTCTTCATTGAAACGAAGAGTGATTTTCCTTGCATGCACATCGATAAGTGCTCTCGAGGTATCCAAAAAAGATCGACCTAAAATTAACGGAACTTTAGGATCGATAGGAATATCAACAACAATAAAGTCTACAGGATAGTAGAACTTTCCAACTTTCACAAAGACGTCCTCGGCAACTCCACAAGCTAGAATCGTAGAATGATCGGCCATTTCGATTGACATTCTTGAAGGAGTGAGATTGGGAAGATTGAGCGATTTAAAAATCTCAAGAGGCATCAAATTAATACTAGCACCAAGATCGGCCAAGGCGTAGCATTCTTCCATGTCTTGTATAGCACATGGGATTAAAAACTTTCCAGGATCACCGACTTTTTGAGGTATGCGGCTTAGAAAAACCGATGAACAACTAGACGATTTTTGCAATTTTTCTTTGTTATTCAACATACTTTTGAAGTTCGCGGCAAATCGAGGCATCATGACTAAGGCGTCGGCAAAACTTATATTAAAATGCAAGTCACGAAACATTTTCATAAAAAGTTCAAATTGATAATTATTTCGTTCTTGTGCCTTTTCCTTGTCTCGTCTTGAAGGGTAAGGTAAAGGTGGTGTGGGTTGGGGCATAGGCATAGGCATCGGCCTTGGAATCTCGGGTTCCATGATTGGTATAGGTTCAACCGTAGGTGTGGTTTGAGCGGTACTTCGTGGGCTTGTAGTTTGCTCCTTTTCTACCACAACCTCGGGTTCTTTCTCTTTTTCCTTCTCCATAGAAGTACTTGGACGAGAAATGGGTTCTTTGAAAGTTTTACCACTACGAGTAGTAATAACCTTCAACTCTCCTTTCGGGTTCACGATGGTATCACTAGGAAGACCATCCGAAGAAGAGGGCTTACACATGATAGCTTCAAACATTTTAGCCATTCGGTCTTCAAATTTAGATTGCCTAGCATCCGCTTTTAACAATTCTTGCTTAATCTCATGTTGACCTTGCTCCATTTTTTGTTGATTTTGTTGGAGACGGGTGACATTTCCTTCCATTTTATTAGCATGAGTTTTAAGTTCATTAGCAAGTTCGTTTTTAAGCTCGTTTTTCAACTCGGATCTTAAGCTAACCATTTCACGTTGCATATTGTCAAACTTAGCATCATTAGCCTTTGCATAATTCAAAAATTCTCCTTGAAGATTTTTGGTGTGATCGTTTTGAAAACCTTGAGTAGAAGTTTGAAAATCACGGTTTTGGTTTTGGTTTGAAATTTGCCCATTTCCACTTTGATAATTACCCTTGTTGTAGTTCCTTTGATTTCCTTGGTAATGTCCACCTTGGTTGTTGTTGCGATAATTATTAGCATTTTTATTTGGTGGAGCTTGATTTTGGCGGGAACCTTGACCGATTTGGTTATAAGTTCCCGTGGCTACATAAGCACTCAAAGTGTTACCATCCGCGGTAATGCACTCGGAAAGATCATGAGCTCTACCACACGACAAACAACTCTTAGAAACCGCTTTAACCGAAGCGGAATTTGAAGCTTCTTGAGCTTTCCAATGGGACATAAGGCTAGCAAATCTATCAAAAAATCGATTTTCTTCATTTGCCTCATCATGTAAAGCATTAATGCTACGAGACGATGACGAGCCCAATTTGGCAACACTCGGTGTGTTACGAGGGCTATAACCCTTAGACCTATTTTCAATTATGACCAAAGCTTCTTCAACCGTTTTACACAAAAAATTACCACCCGCGGCGGCATTTAAATAATCTCTTTCATGATCATTAAGTCCATTGTAAAACGTGTCGATTTGATGTAAGTCGGAAAAACCATGATGAGGACATTCATGTAACATCTCCTTAAACCTATTCCAAGCCGTTGAAAAACTTTCATTTGATTCTTGTGAAAATTTAGAAATCTCATTTTTCAAATGCGTAGTCTTAGAGGGCGGAAAAAATTGGTTCACGAACTTTGAAACGAGATCATTCCACGTCAATATAGAATTGGGTGACTCTTTCTCTAACCAAATTTTAGCGGGCCCCGCTAAGGAATACGGAAAAAGCATCATCTTAATCGAGTCATTCGAGACATCCTTAAATTTGCACGTGGCGGTAAGACGATTAAATTGGCGGATATGGTTGTGGGGATTGTCCTTATCATCACCACGGAATTTGTTGTTTTGGATCATCGACAACAAACCCGTTTTCACCTCAAAATTCTCCGCAAGGATAGCGGGAATCACAATAGCTTCTCCATAACCCTCGGTGGGTGCTTGAAGTAACTCCATCATAGTTCGATTCGCCATGGTTGGTGCTTCTCGTACAATGGGTTCGTCAATAGGAGACTCCTCACTAGAATGAGTTGGAGTGGGAGTTTTGTTCTTTCGTCTACATGCACGTTTTGCTTGATTACGAGCTAGCATAAACGTCACGTACAACGAGGAGACGAGTAAAGAAGATTCTTTTTGGTGTTTTGTATTTTTTCAATTTCTTTTTGTGGTTTTTGATGGTATTAACTTTTTTTTGGAAATTGGTGAAATGTATTAGGTAGACAAAAATCTACAAATCTCCTCCTTAATCAAATCTCTCGATTAAAGAAGCCTCAAGGAATGAAAATGATCACGAGAAGTGAACGCCTTCGATGACTTTAGAACGATGGTGGAACACCAAATCATTCAAGAGGGTTTAATCAATAGAAACCAAGAAAATATATATGATATGTAATAATACTTTGGGCGGCAAAACCCTCGATTCACTCTCAAAATCAAATACGCACAAGCAAGCGGAGGAAACGAGGCGGCGCGAAGCACTTAAGAGCCTTTTTCCTTTAGGTCGTGAAATACAACCGCCTTATATCCACCTTATAGTTTGTATTTTTCAAAATCGAGCTTCACAAAAGTATTTATCTATTTTTGCCTTTTTTCTTTGGTTTGAGATTCGAATACAATGATTGGGTAATGACTTCCCAAGTCAAGGTTGTGATTTCTCACGTATTTGGAGTACTTGTGAATTTATTGTTCTACGTATACAATATATTAATAGTATTCACACAAAAACCGAAAAACGATAATACGTATTAGTAGAGTGCTACTAATACAAATACTAAATATGGCTAGTATAAAAACAACAATGGTTCAATCAAAACACAACATGCCTCCCCGGAAGCGGCGCCAAAATTGATGTAGTGTTTTTGCAACCATTTAGGAAAAGAGAGGCAAAGTAGTGGTAAGTATTAAGTGTCGGTTTAGGAAAACCGAGCACTAATAACCAAATAAGTCCAAGTTCGTTTCCCAAGGAGGCAAGTGCGTTGTGTAATGAATTTATTTATGATTGATGATTATTAACAAGAAAAGAAAAATAGAAATGAGGAAGAGAAAAAGACGGTTACGAAGACGGATCGAGCTAAGACGAAAACGCGTTCACGTAAAACCGTAAATAGTGCCAAAATTAAAATTTGAACCTAAAAATTCCTAAAAATTACTAAAAATCCACAATATTATTCTAAGAGTTTACAAAAAATCCAAACTTGCTAAAACCTTTTAATTAATTAGATAATGATTTTTTAATGCTAATTAAAGCCCTAAAAATCACAATTAATTATTAAAAATCCCTAAACAAGATTTTATAGTTTATAAACCTCAAAAATGACCTAATTAAGCTAAAAAGTATTTTTTAAAATTTTAAAACCAAATTAAACTATTTTTAAACACTTAAAAACTATTAAAATCTATTAAAACTTAAATTAATTCTAGAAAATAAATGAAAAGCCCTAAAAATATTTGGAAAGTTACAAAATTTCTAATTATGTGTCTACAATCTAGGAAAAATGAAAAAACTTAGAAAATTAAACTTTCAATTTTTAATAATAAAATAATAATAAAATAATCAAAAAAATTCAAAGTTTAATAAAAAATTCTAAAAAATTACCAAAAATCCTAAATAATATAACTAAGACAAAAATGCAATTAAAATTTCCTAAAACCTTTTTATTAATTTTATATTAAATTTTAAAGTTGGATAAAAACCCTAAAATCAAATAAAATTAAAAATAAGACTTTTTGAAAAATTTTTGGGCTGTAAACCTCAAAAATATAAATCAAAACCTAAAAATTATTTTTTTGGATTTTTAAAATGTTTTTTCCTATTTTTAAATTACTTTCTAAAATATAAACTTAAAATAATCCTAAAAAAGTAATTACTTACGGGAAAAATAATATTTTTAAACCAAAAAGTCCTAAAACCTAGTAAAAACCAAAGAAAAAAGCTAAATGGAAAAAAACTAAACAGAATAAGCTGAAATCAGCTTATTACTAAGCTGTTAGCTAAATAAGCCAAAAAACAAACACACCTTAAATACAATTGGAAATGGGACTCTATCAGTAAAAGTCCCAAGGGCGCAATGGTAAGTGTGATGTGTTGTGAGGAGGATGGCGCAGGTTCGAGTCATGGCCAGTCCTTTTTGATCTTTTTATTTTTTTTTTCTTTTTAAACTTTAAAACTCAAAACCAAGACTAATTAAACACAAAAAACACAATAACAAATCCAAAGATCAAAGATTAAAGCTAACTAGAAACCAAAACATGCTCAGATGAACTGAGTTCTGATGAACATAAGTGTGTGTTCTTCACTTCTGAAGACTTGACAAGAGGGCTTGTCTTTTGGCTTTTTGTGGTGATTAATGGATAAATAGGCACCCCTACACTCAGTTGGAGTGTAGGGAGTCAGTATAACACAAAAACAAGCAAGTACAACACAATCCAAGCACAAAATTGCCAATTCAAGTTCTGATAAGCTAAATGCAGGTCTCGGGGGTGTTTACTGATTTACTTGGCACAAAAGTGAGATTTACTTGCCCATATCTTGCACACAAGTTCACCAAACAGCATATAAGCAATAAACAAACCTCAAATATCCTATCTCCTAACATATTACAAGATTTCAAGCACAAATTCCAACCAAATCAGACACAAATGGCAGTTTCTGATTCTAAGCTATATTGACCATTTTTAAGCATGCAAATGTGACTTATATCCTATCAAACTGAAACCTAAGCACCTATATCACAAACTAACCACCTAAGAAGAGTTTTCAACCAGGTTTTAACACAAGATTTTGTCACCACTCTTGATTAAACAGCTAATCCAAACACCCCTTAAGTTTTCTGAAAATAATTTTTCAAAGCAAATCAAAACCAAACTCAACCAACCTGACTCTAATCAATTCTAACATGCATTACAAGCATAATCAACCCAAAAGAAACAGTTACTTCAACACTTACACCAAAATCATACCAAATCACAAATCTCATATAACACTTAAAACTGAAAACCAAAAATTAAAACAAGGAAACAAGGACTACCTTGTTGGGCCTACATCCAGGCCCAACAGTGATTGAATGTTACCTCCAATAGACCCGGGTCTATGCTGAACCTTGGACAAACAAAACTCAAATCCTGCTAAGAGAAAATGAAAATAAGCAAACACAATATCTGATTTTACCAAACTTTTTGAAACCTTAAATTCCAACAATCCTTGGAACCTATAAAATGTCTTTAAAACAAGTCCAAACTCAGAAATCAATGGTCCAAGTCCACTTTCACTTTCTTGGACCTTAGATTTCTGAAAATTGAAAAACTTTTTTAAAAACCTTTTTGAAACTTAAACACACAAAGTGTTACACAATTTAAAAATGGAACTCAGATTGGCCTTCAACACACACACAACTTTTAATAATTATAAAAAGGAATTACACTTGTTTCAACAAACACCAAACTTTTATATCATTAAAAAGGAATTACAAATGAGAAAGCCAAAATCTGGAACAAAAAATATAGGGTCACATACGACCTCTATATATACTAGTGAATGGAATAAACTAGAAGCTAAAACCCTAGTTACTGAAATCTCTAAAAAGCCCTTGGTCTTCAATCTTCAAATTGGTCAATATGGAATCTTGTGAAGGATGTTGATATGCCAGTTGTGTAGGAGTAATCTGAGTCGTTGGACAACACTTTGGGACCAAGAAATCAAATCCAGCCGTTCCTTTTGTCGGGTTTAGGGTTTTGGTGTGAAAGTGATGGGCAGGGGAGGGTCCTACCCTCACATGGGGTTGTCTAGGGTCACGTTTTGAGTGTGGGTTTTGGTGAGGATAAGCTAAATTAGGGATCTGGAGTAGCTTAACAAAAAACCCTTTGATATGAGTTTAATTTAGCCTGGGGTTTTTAGGGTTTATGGGTGGTTTAGGGGGTGTTTTAATCTGTTTGGGTTAATTAAGTTTTTAAAAAAACGTGTTTGCCACCAAAAGTAATCAGATTAATTAAATCTGATATTTAAAAAAGTGTGGGTGGAATGTTGACGTGGGAGAGGGAGTGAGGTGGGGAGTTGTGATTGGTGGTGGTGGGTGACATGGCAGTTTGGTTGGCTAGGATTAGTTGTAGTGTCTTGGCAGTATAAGCCCCCCAAGTTTCTTGTTTCTTTCATGTTGTAATAAATGGCTAACAACGCCCTTTTTCCCTTTAACAACTTTGGACAGCTTGTCAAAAATGGCACAAATACATTTCAAACTTGAACAAGGACTTCAAATGCCAATTCTTTATTCTTCAAGGACTGAACTTTTAATGTCTTCAAACTTTAGGGACCCTATTCATAATTTTGAATATTTGAGGTGTATAAAGTGTTAATCTTCAAAAGTTGAGGGACCAAACTTGACAATCTTCAATTCTTCAAGGGTATTTTTGGAAATTCAAAACTTGGGTCCGGTTCATTGTGCGACTTCGTTTCCCGTGTTCGTTTTTGAATGATTCTTGTGATCTTTTGCCTTTTCCTCAATATCCGTACCTAAAAATACACAAGCAACAAACACGAGCATATATTTGGCAGTTTTAATGATATTTTATGCATTTTAAGCCCGATTCGGACGATGAGACTATGTATAAAAGCAGTCTCATCAGTTTTCCTTAATATTGATTTTGTTAAGTTTTGATAAGTGCTTATTGGAAGTGCTTATTGGATGTTAGCTTATTGTATTCCATCCGAAAACCTTTTGTTTTTCCATCACAAAAGCTTAGGGTTTACATATTGCGACAGTCATTCCGATTCAGCTTTGCGATCGCAATAACCCTTAGGGTTTTACTTTGCGATTGATTATTCAGATAGAGTATTCCGATCACTTATTCTGATCGTTGGTTGCGATTGCCCCTGGCATCGTACATTGCGTTCGGGTATAAGGCTTATTGCGACGAAACGCTGCCAAAATTTCAACAGCCATATTCCGACAGACTTCACATTCAGATAGAACTTTGTGATAAGTATTGAGATGGCTTAAACATTGCGACAGTTTAGACATTGTGACAACTTATGCATTACATTCCGATAGGATTGGGTTACCATTATTCCGACACTTTAATAAATTATTCCGACATAATTTCTTTTGACACATTCCGATGGATTCCAATCTCAGGTATTCGGACGGGTTTAAGTTTTTATTGTTACAAAGTTTTAAGTTTTGAATTCACTTTTAAGTTTTAAAGATTTTAATCATTTATTTTTAACTCGTAATTTTTAGTTTAATTTTCAAAGCTTTTATTTTTACTCAACGACATTTTCATATTTGCTCTTAGTTTAAAATAGATAATCAAACCATTTTATTTTCTACCAAGAACGATTGAGTCGCACTTTTAACTAGTAATCAATTCGAAGAGACAGGATTAACGAACTTTCATACTTGGTGAAAACCTTGTATTAACTGTGTTCCATATCTTGTACTATCCATGTGACGAAGTGTCATGATTATACAAAAATCCTCATCCTTTGTGAGACACTGAGCACGATAATGTAACTCCTTCAAGTGATAGAAAATATGTGCATAGAGTACCATAAGAAAAATCACATATTCCTAGATCTTGTATCACTTCATCAATAACAATGTAAGCACATACAAGTTACCTTAAAAGTCAGTGACTGGGAGTTCACGACTTTAAGATATGATAGAACACAAGCTCGCAAAAATATTCTTCGAACATCAAACTTACTATAAGAATTCTTCCCCTTAAGCCAACTCCTCTTCATGACGAATCTTAATGAAACAATATCTTCATATGTAAAAGCTGTAAACGAATAACTCTCTCACAAGGCTACCCCGATTACATAAGAAATATTACTCCAATAAATCACTTCACGAATTGTTGCTAACTCACGTAAGAATCAATGATCCCTTTAAAAATATCTGAGCCATTAATATCAAAACGATATTCTGAATAAAATAGAGATTCCATGTACCTTCGTGTGTAAATACTCTCCTCTTTTTGTGTGCCAAAACCTTACCAATTTTCCAAACAGCAGCATTTCCTTTGTCGTCCAATATCCTCCTTTGTCCAATATCTTTTCTATATGTATTGTCCAATATCGGACAATACTTATCAGTGCTTTGGACAAAACTTTCTCGGATAACATGTGTCAGCTCTTACTCTCAGCGCCAATTTTATTCCTGTTAGCGTCTCAATCAAACAATGACGTCATCTGTGGCTACAAATCATATGACAACGACTAAATAACAATATCACTGTCATTCTCTGTTGTAGTTTTACTCTTGCTTTATTCCACGTGATCACCATGCAATTTCTTTGAATAATATAAAAGATATTATTCTTTTATATCACGTAGAACATATCCCTACAAATTAGGAAGTGAATACTTACCCTTGTATAACTCTAAAAAGATCCCACGTCTTTCTAGTTAACCAATGTCCCATTTTACTTTTGTACATGTGACGTCCCATTCCTTTTACAAACAAAGCAATATAATGTACCCAACATTAACCAATAGTATTGTGTATAGACAACATCAAAACATGCAGCCTTTGTAAACTTAAACAAAACACCCACATATAGAATAATTCTTTTTCCTTTGCATCTTGAGACCACAACAACATCCTTTATTCTTTCACGCGGGACCAGTAGATACTACATAGTACCTGTAACCTGTTTATGCTTATGCTTATTGTTCTTAAACTGTTGATTTACCATAGTAGCATATAAACGCAACATTGTTGTCTTTTCTGAATACTCACGTCATGTAGTAGCCACAATCATATGTCTGATGCTTCTCCTTAATATCATAGGATCTAGGGTTTGTGAAAACCTTAAAACAATGAATATAGCAGCCACAATCCTTCTTCTTTTCTATTAAAGAATCGATTTAGGGTTTGTTCAAAACCCTTTTTTCTTCCTGCCACCTATTAAATAACCTTTTACACACAACCTTTTTCTGTTTTAAAACCGACCTAGGGTTTGTAGAAACCCTAGTTTGACACTAAAATCAAAAAAGAAATATGAAAAACCTCCTCTGCAGCCTACCTTGACTACATGTAACTTTTTCCTAGGGATTCATCACGACAATTCCTCCGATGCGATCCTAGACACAAGTATCAAGAACTCGCAGAAAAATTTTCATGACGATCCAACGGTTCAATGAAAAGTTACGCCTTCCTGAATACTACTGTGCACACAAAATCGCCCAAAAAAACCCTAGACGGATTTTTCTTTTCTTCTCAAAACACGAACACCTTGTTGGTCCTACCATCACGAGCCACGAGGCTCTGATACCAATTGTGGAAACCTTGGTTTCCTCGAATCTTTTAGCTGCTAGGCATAACCATTGTTCATATGATTAACAATCAAAGCGGAAAAGAACAATAATCATGTAACAAGGTGTTTGGGCACAATAACACAAGAATTAATCAAAGGGTTGCTAATTATATTAATAATCAACAACCACTAGACGTGTATACATTAATCCCACGTTCAGTGCAACACACGCTTTAGGTTTACATTGTGAATGAATGATATGAAAAACCTAATAACCCTTGGTTCCTTTTATAGTGTAAGGATCAGGGTTTTACTAGAGATAATATCAAATAAACATGCATATCTTCTATTTAAATAAACTAATACAAAATATTCATAAATAATATTCTGAATAGTTATCCTAAATAGATTTTCTAAAAGCGTTTGACTTCTGTCAGCGTCCCGTTTACACTTGTCAACTCTTAGACACAATGTGTCAGCGTTGAAGCAAATGCCTTCATGTTTTCTTCGTTTTGAGTTTCTGCCACATCAACTTTTTGACCCAACAGTTCCTCTAAGGTGGACGACCCGGCTTGATTAGAGTCGGGAATTGGTACACCAAAGAATGGAAGTTCACGCATTTGAGCGAATTCCCAATCGTGATCATCATCATCCTCTTCATCATCAATAGGCATGACATGGGTAGTTGATTCGGGTGTTGGTTGAGAATTACCCGTTGAAGGTATATCTTAACCAATTGTAGGTGTGGACATATCTGATTGTGCTTCATTTGCTAGAGCGACAACTTCGGTATTCGGAGCTATTACCGCAGGTTCTGGAGCAACAATACTTGGAGTAGTAAAGAATTCATCAAAGAACGGTTGAAACAACGTATCCCATTCATTCCTATAAGGTGGTGTAAATGATGATGAAGTAGGGTTGTTTGGGACAAGACCAAAGCTAATGTTACTGGGTCCCATTTCATGAAGTGCGGGTTTAGAGCTGCTCTGCTCAGAATCCATAGCTGTCAGTTCATCAAAATCAACATTCATAGGTTCAAGGATCTTACGAGAATTACGATTGTAGATTCGGTATGCCTTCTTTGTGGGTGCATAACCAATGAAAATATCAATATCCGCCTTGGGTTGAAGTTTTCCCAAATTGTCACCATCATAATTTGGGTAGCAAAGAGAGCCAAATACATGAAGATATGATAAGTCTGGTACTTTTCCATGTAGAAGCTCATAAGGTGTTTTACCATGGCGTCTTCGAATTAGTGACCGGTTTTGGGTGAAAACTGATGTAGATACTGCTTCTCCCCAGAAAAACAATGGAGCCTTTGCGTAAATTAACATCTTTCGAGCAGCTTCCATAAGTGTGCGATTTCGCCTTTCAACGACACCGTTTTGTTGTGGAGTGCAAGCAACGGATGTTTCATGAGATATGCCAACTTCTTCATAATAATTACGCAAGATTTGATTCACAAATTCAGTTCCATTATCTATACGAATGCGTCAGATAGTAGTGTTGAGACGCACTTGAATCATCTTGAGAAATCCGATGATGAATTTAGGGGCCTCATTTTTTGTTGTAAGAAATTTCACCCATGTAAACCCGAGTAATCATCAACAATGACGAGGATGTACTTTTTACCACTAAGACTTTCAACACGCATTGGCCCACAAAGATCCATATGCAATAAATAAAGTTTCTCTTGGTTGGTGTCTTCAGTCTTGGGTTTGTATGATTTCTTAGTGATTTTCCCCATTGTACACGCGGAACACAAATGGTCCTTGTGAAATGTATGTTTAGGAAGACCACGAACAAGTTTGTTTTTTGCCAAATGATTAATAGCGTCAAAGTTAAGGTGAGATAACCGTCGATGCCATAACCAAGAATTTGTCTTCGATGCTTTGGAGAGAAGACATACGGGAGAAGCGACCATCATATATTGTAGAGACAAAGTGTACAAATTGTTCCCTCGAGTACCTTTCAATAAATCAACCCCTTCCAAATTACGAATGAAGCAGGTATGCTCTCGAAAAGCAACTTCTAGGTTTGCATCACAAAATTTTCCCACAGAAAATAAGTTGTGACCGAGACCTTCCACATAATACACTCTTGAAATTATAACATTCCCAATATGATATTCACCGTAACCCATTATCTTTGCAATATAATCATTTCCAAATCGAACCGTACCAAGAAACTTGCTGACGAAATTTCTGAGCTGAGAGCGATCTCTGGTCATTTGCTTGGAGCAACCAGAGTCCAAATACCAGAGAACATTTTGGACCACCTATTTTCAGTAACAACAGTAGACAATGCATTGGAAACTATTGGTTCTGGAGTGTTAGCAGATACAGATATGATATTATCAGAATTGCTAACATTTGTGTTATCCTTAGATTTCCTGCGTTTCCTAATATGAGTTTTACCATTAACAGGTTTTATTGTTCCAACTTTATGAGGTTTTGGAGTATTAGCGGGCACTACAGTGGGAGTAGACCTATTTAAAGGGCACTTGTTTCCTACAGTGGTGTCGGTGTTCCTAGTTAAAGGATACACTTGTGTTTTGGTATCCTTGGTACTCCTAGTTAAAGGGCACACTTTCTTCGCTTTAGTGGGAGTGATCCTAGTTAAAGGGCACACATTTCCTACTATAGTGAAAGTTCTACCAGTGGGGCGCCACATCCAACCAACTTGGGTTAACACTTTCCCAGTCGGTTTCTATTCTAATCCATTTTTCCGGGCATTCATCTCATTCACATAGTCAACAAGGAAAGAATCATGACGACTAGAAAACATACACTCATTGTAATTCCAACATGTCAAATTAGAATTCACAGTAGGCTTATAACGCTGCACAACCGCATAGCCTTTAGGTTTAGCTACATGATTCTTTTTATTCAAAACAAAAATAACATTCCTAGGATGGGCTTCTACTTTCTTCTTCACTTGACTACTAGATGGGGGCAAGATCCTATCATTCTTCATGTTTCTTTTAAGCTTAGATCTTCTAGCCTTAGTAGTGGTGCTTACTCCTGTAGAAGGCAACACGGGAATATCAGAAGCTGGTTTTGATTTTGCCTTATCTTTAGTTACCAATGTTTGAGATGGTTTAGTCCTAGGTCCCTTGTTAAGTGGTGTGACGGCGATGAGGTTCTTTTTTATTACACTAGAGGATGATGATGAGAGAGTGGCTGTGTTATCCACAACATTCTTATCTTTTAGGGTACAAAGTGTTTCCTTTAACTCAGTCAAAGCCAAATTTTTATCACAAATTTGTTCCCTCAAATCAGATATTTCCACCGACTTTTGATTCAGTCGTTCAATCAACGATTGATTATGTGTAGTGGTATTAGCACATGCGGGCTTTACTGAATCGAAGAGTTGTGTATTTTTCTGTTTTAAGTTATCAACTTTGGACAAAATCTTAGAAACTCGATTACCTAGATCAAGTTTAATATTCTCAGCGGCCTCAAGTACGTTCACACAGTTAATCTCCTTAGATTTCTCTATGTCTATCGGTAAAGATTTAGCTATCTTGTCACATGGCTGACGCTGTTTTGATTGCAAATTCAATCGAAAATTCTTTTGAAAATTTGAATCATCTATATTAACACCTTCGAATGAAGTTTCAAAGATCTCTTGAATAAATTGTTGCTTACATTCAAGCGAAATACAATGTTTTGTATCTCATCAAAACGTTTTGAAAGCGAAAAATAAGAATCTTGAAGCTTTAAAAATTCAGCGTCAGATTTCTGACAAGTACTATCTACCACATTGTCCACAGATTCAACATTATGCACAGTAGAATCATTATTAACACTATTATTCACACAGACAGAAATAATATTATGCGACATCACTTGCTTCAGAAGTTGATCATTTTGACGTGAAATTCGTTCTATTTCAAGTAAACTGTTTTCATAAGAATCATCCATTTCATTGAAAACACGTCTAACTTCTTCTATTTCCAAAAGCAAATCTTGATCAATATTGCTAAGACAAGCTTTAATCGATCGCAAAGCAGCTCTAAAACCCTATCTGAATGTTGGATCGTAATACTCGATCGGAATGTTGATCGCAATCCAAAACCCTTATATATTCTGATGTGCACTTTTCTCGGATAATACACAACCAAGTCGAGATTTTAAGCCAAAAAATGATCCAAACACCCAAAAAATTTGTGTTTTTAACCAAAGTAACAATACCAAATCACTACCACAAGTATGTAGATGATTTGTATCAAGATTAAACCATAAAAACACAAAAAAAATTGGTACGAATGATATAGATCAAAATAGGCACGAAAAATCAAGAACACAAACACATAAACAATACAATCATCCCATGGCTCTTGATACCATTTGTAGAATATTGTAAGTCTATGCTTAATCTAAAAAGAGATAGAGATAGAAAGATGATAGATTTCACACACACACTTGAGAGAGAATATAAGAAACACCTTTATTACTATGTGTAAAATGAATGAAAATCACACCCTCTCCAACTAAGGAGAGGGTTTATATACCCAAGCCTTGTGATGGGCTTGGGCTTACACAATGGGCCGCCGACCTCATACATTCCATGGGCTAGGCATGGCCTTGTTTACTTAGCTTAATAATACTAGACTACGAGCTATCACTTAATCTATCGTTGGAGTGACCGATCATTTCTAATACGTAAAACGTATTTCCAACAATGTAGCAAGTACATGATACATCATCATATTTGATGTATACAACATATCAACTATAATACATTAAGTAAAAAATTTACCTACAAATATCATATATGCTAAATCACTAAAACATACATGGTTTCTAAAAAAAATAAATTACAAAACTTCTTCGATAAAACAATCAACTGCTTCTTGATCCCTACATGTTGTTAACCATATCTCCAAAAATATGTGTGCATGTCCTCTTGATTTTGCTTCAACCGGGACAATTTCAGCATCCCTTCGTTATTTTGTTAGCACAGTGTGCAATTATAAAGGAAGGAGAGAACATATTAGACACCATGTTATCAGCAACTGAATCATATATGATATAAGGAAGGTTTGAAGAGCTTAAAGAGATTTTGTGCAAACTTAACTACAAAGTGTGATTTTTCTGTGATTTGTTAGATACATCATGTATGATACTTCATATATCATATATGATAAATCTATCATATATCACATATTATATAACTATTATATGATAAATGAGGTATCATATATGATACATCAAACTTACAACTTACATCAGCAACTTAATTAAAATGCCTAATAATTCACACTAACATAAGATTATTCATACCTCTCATACTTATAAAACTGATAATTCACTAAAATAAACTAATAAGATAGTTTATTTATAACTCTCCTCTAATTTCTAAGCTTATTCACATAACTCTCATTTATTTCATACGTTTATTCACATAACTCTAAGCTATTTATTCACATAAATCGACTAGCTAGCTTATAATTAAGAACAATAAATTTAGATAGATCATTCAAAATAAGCTAGCTAAAAGCTTATAAATTCGAAAGATATTAAATTAATAAGCTTATTAAAATGAAATAAGATAAATAAGATTAGATTTAATTATAATTTGGTGATGGATAAATCGATTCGTGGTGATCAATTGGTGATGAATTCGTAATGATCGCTTCGTAATACATTCGTGATGGATTCGTGATGGTGGATGCGTGACAGATTTATGAATTCCTGATGATGGATTTGTAGAGAGAGAAACTAGAGTGGGGTAGAGAGAGAAAGGATGAGACGGTGTGTGTGTGTATGTTTATTATGAGAAGGGGAGTAAAAAAAAGGCTTATATAGTAAATGGTGAAATGACCGAAATACTCCCACAATGTAAAATGAAGATTTAATCTCAGTCATCAGATAAAAGAGAGATGGAGGGTAAAAATGAATCTCTCTATATTTTAGATAAGTTTGATATCCAAATATAATTAAATCAACTTTTAATGTCAACCAATTTAGTAAATATATGTACTATACTAGTTGGCCTGAGATTGTTTGATATCTATATAAGTTTGATATTTTGGCCTGAGATTGTTTGTATATAAATTTTCTTTATTTTAGTTGTTTAATACTATCTTTGAGATGGTATGTATTGCTCGAGTTATGATCAAATAAGAAGAATAATTAAATATCTAGTCAGAATTTCTTCTTATTTTTTTTATTTTAGTTTTTTTTACTGGATCTTTACTCTCATGTTTATTGTTATAACTGAATTTTCTATTTTTTATACATAAATATTTGATCTGAAATGGAGTAGTTAAAATATTATAAATATCTATCGTAATGTCTTAATAAGGGGTTATAAACATACTTTATTCTTAAAAGAACTACAGAACATTTAACCGTTGAAGTATAGCTTTCCCAAGTATTAGAATAAGGCTTATGACTAATACATGTTATCCACTAATCGTCTATCATATATTTCTTTTTGTATATAAGAAAAAAAATTTGTTCGGTACGTTTTTTGTTTATATATATATTCTACTTTCCATTAGACATTAGTACACAACAAAATAACAATACTAATATTTGAACACAATGATACAAAATTCCAGGGCAACCCAGCAAGGAACATGCAATTTTATATAACCAACTACTTGGTGTATTAATTTTATAAAACAAAAACTTGATTTAAATATTTTGTCTTGATGTCATCCATCATGGTAAAAACAAATTCCAACGACCGCTCATAATTTAGTTTTATATCCCATTTTCAAGTCATCGGCTTTAACATGTCTATCATACGTTTATTATGGGTAACCAACAAATATATCATGTGTAAACCAAAACAATTATAAATTTTTCAAAATACATTTGAAATACGTGTGTTATGATCACAGGTTCGAATTATTTACACGTTCGAATACATGCATGAGTCATCATGCAACAAGTATATATTTTTTAACACCCTAATCTAATATCGTTACAACATTGTTACACAGATTTTGCATTATCAGATATATATACCGAATATTCACAAGTCAGCTGCTTTGAATCGACAATTTAACCGGCAACGGTGAGTTTCGACACACGGGGCAAGTAGCATGGATCTTCAACCAAGTGTCTATACACTGTTGATGAAATAAGTGACCACATTCAGGCAACAGCCGAATAACTTCTGCTGCTTTATAATCCGCTAAACATATAGAACAACCGGACCCATTAGTATCATGATCGCCCTTTTGAGACATCATATCCTCGGAGTAAACAAACGTTTTAAACGTCTTAAGAACAGCGTCGTCAACGCCTCTTGCGACGATTCTAAACTGATGATTGTTGTTGTTGTTGTCGTCTGGTGGTACTGATGAAGAGCGTATTCTACGGTTGCACTTGTAAGAAGTGTACGAGAGAGTGATGAGTAGGATGATGATAGCCAACGTGAGTCCGAGGACGTAGCTTATGCCTCCATCGTGTTTATCAGGTCCGGCCGTGTAATACGAGTCTCCGGTGTCTGTTGTCGTGCCACTCATATCATATGGTAGGAAGAATTGTCAACTTGGTACTTTTTATGGTTTGATGGATATGTGAAACTAAAGGTCTATTGACCTTTGATATTAATCAAATCACAACCAATCATATATGGTTTTGGAGCATATATATATAACATGTACAAATATGCATAAGTTTGCGATAGTCATTATGTAAGACATAAAAATAAATGGGTAAACAACGAATCTTTTTCTTTAAATATCGAAAAAATATAAAAAAAAACCTAGACAAAAGATGATGTAAAATGCACATAAACTTTGTATTTTCATACGAAAAAGGTAACTTTTAGTGGTTATCATCCGTTATCTCTCGTACGTAATAGTATTTTTGTCATTTCAACTCGTCCATTTCATAATTGACAATCCTTCACTTTTCAATCATGCAAAACTTGTCCATGAAACCACTTTTTTCTCCACTTCTTTTTCCTAATTTTGATTTTTCAAAAACAACATCACCACCAGCACCACCGCCGCCACCAATTGTGATATGCACTAAACCAGAATTGTTAAAAATCACCTATAATGTAGTTTTCATATTTGTAAATATTCAAACTCGTAATATGAAAAGATAGAGTTGTTTGGAAGAGTCGACTTACTTGGTATCAAAGCCTTGGGTCTGCCTCTAGCCCCAATTATAATATGCACTGGAACACAATTAGTAATTTATTGTTGTAAACACAATTCTACCCAAAAAAATTCCATTAGTCGCTTTGTGGTGTGGTTGATAATAAATAATTTTTGATTTTGATTTATAAGGCATTGACTTTCAAAACGCTCATATTCATCAACATGCCATGCCAAAACCATATAAAAACGACCTTCGTAAAGTGATCTTTTCAAAGATTTCCTCATGTCGAAAGATTCATTCTCACCTCTATGAGCATAGTTATTACTATACCATGGAGCATTAATAACTATGATGAGCCATGTATGGTCCTGTTAACCTTCATAAAATCATACTTTAACCAATAGTAATGGTTAGAGTCGACACCAAAATCAGTATAGGAACTGAACATGATCATGTTAACTTTGGAGACCTCCAATGAGTAGTAAAGTTGGAAAAATAACTGTTATTTCATAAGGCATGTATCACCTGGCGTTGTAGGCGGTAAATGGGATTTGTGTCATGGATTTTCTCAATGTCGTGATCACGTGGTGTTACCATCCATGGTCAATGACTGACTAGGGGCTCTACAAAGCGGCTGAATGAGTCCTAGAAGGGTTGTATTGTATCAGCGTACGACATATCACCAGGTAGTATAAGCGCACATCATTGTGTGATTGTGAGATGTGTTCAAGGTTAGATTTGGCCCAATCGGTTTGTCCAAGATGAGCTGTTTTTTATGCATTTGATATATAAGTATATATAATATAATTGCTTATTCTAAAGCTAAAATGACCATACGTAAATGCCATGAATAGCTAATTATGTTGTTGTACTTGTGTTTATAGTTGGTTGTTTTAACTCTAAAAATGACAATAAAAAGAGAACTTTTGTTACATGAAACAACAATTTTGATAGGAAATTTAGCCGGATGAGTCTCGAGAGTGTATTCACTAGAGTAACTGTCAAACAAGTAGTAATATACAGTCTGAGGGATTAATGGACCTATTACTGCTTCATCTATATGACCAGAAGTATAATTTTTGTATTGGTAAAAAGTAGTGGCTCCTCTAGCGTACTTCTTATATTTGCCATTGTGTAAGACCCTCATTTTTCACATATATCAGCGGAAGTTAATCTAGAGTATTAATTCATGGAACACAAGTCATAATAATAGAAAACAACTCAAAAGAGTGTTTTAATCAATTTTATTTATTTATCATTCAAAAATCATAGTTTTACCACTTGAGGTCCAAAAAATCTATGACAATAATTTCAAGTTTGTGTCCCTCCTTGCCATCCTATACTGCTTCATGTCATCAGTTACGAATACCTGAGATACATGTTTAAAAGTCAACATAAAATTTGAATGAATTCATAGGTTTGAAATAACCATTTAATTACAAGTTTCACCCCTTTATTCATCCATAAAAAAGTATTTATTGCACTAAGCTCATGACATCAATACTAACGAGAATTCACCAAAGTGATTGTCATGACAAGCTCTCATGACAAGTAACCCATAGGTGCATGTTACCCATTTGTTTTGATAAAGTGTGGTCGATTACCTCATGGGTAGGTAACACAAATAGGATCTGTTGCTTCCAATTGATCTAACCATATTAGCGCACACGTAACAGTGTTAATGACTCATGAAATTTAGAAACAAGTAACAAGTTCGGGAACTCGTGCAAGATCATATTTCAAGAAAATCATACAGTTTAAAAACACATGTATTCTAGTTTTAGCAAATATCCCCCTCAAGGGTTTTCAAAACATTAAAAGTGAGGCTATGAACTCATAATATTTGATTTAAAAATTATATAATCAAAACAACTTATATTTCTTTAATTAGTAGCATGGATCCCCTCCTACGAGGTTTAGAAAAATATTATAAAACAGTAAAAGTGAGACTATGAATATCATAATATTAGATTTAAAAATCATATAGTCAAAACAACTTATATTTGTTTATCTAGTTTCATGTATCCTCTCCCACGGGGTTTAGCAAAATATTATAAAATAGTAAAAGTGAGACTATGAATCTCACTTGGTGTCCATAAAGTCTGAGCTGCATCAGAAATATTTTATTCACAAACAAACAACTTGGCCTCACAAACCTGGGTCAACACATATGTATATATATCAAGTCTTTATCTTCATTTCTAAGTTTTAAGTATTCTTTTGTGATGCCTAAGGTTCATAGACTATTATACTCTCACATCATTGTTCGGGTCATCATACTTCAGAAGCCATTCTATAAACGTTAGAGGAGCGAGGGCACTTCAAATCGTAAACTCAACCACTCAGTCAGAACGTAATATCGAGATGGAACATCTTAATATGAAGCTCCCTACTAACATGACATGTTTATTACTTCTTCAAATGATTCATATAGTATGTATTGTATTTCAGAGTTTACATAATTACATTTTTAACCCCTATAGTTATAAGTTTAGATTAATTACACTTATAGACCTTAAAGTATATAGTTTAAGTATTTACAATTTCAACCTTCTAATATTAAACTCAATGTTTTAAACTTAAAAATATCAATCCTTAAACTTTATTAAATTGACACTCTTGGCCCAAAATAATTTAGAGTTTCAAAATGACAGTTTTAGTCCTTATACTTGTTTAAATTACATAACAAGCTCAAATTTATACAAAAAGATCTTGGAACATAAAATAAAGTTTACAAACATATTTCTAATCATACTAAAACTAATTTTCCAGATCTATAGCTTTTGAAATAGATTTTAACACATTATTTCATGTGATTAACAAATCTAGGGTTTTATTACATCTTTAGCTTAGATATTCCATTTTAGATTATTACATGGACCAAGGCTTATTAGAATAGCTTATTTAGATTATAAATAAGCTTATTAAAGATCTATAAAATCAAAATAACTTATTGAAGAAGGTGGATACTTACATATAAGAAAGCCAGGAATCGAAGACTTCTAATGGGACATATAAACTATATCTTATTCAAAACACTTTAAAGACTTATGGAACTTCTTTTTAGGCTTGCTACTGGTATTAGGTATTCTTAGGACTTCAAGGGTGGTGTAAGAATATAATGTATATGTTTTAGGGCTTGTAACTTTGTAACTTTGTAATTCTTATAATTATGGATTTAGGAACGTGACTAATGATGTATTAGGGTGTAACTATGGTATACACATTATAATAAGGAAGTTTTTATCCTTGGTTTGAAGCTTAACATAGGTTTGAGGTAAAATTAGGAAGAAAACCTAGCCGGATTATTGTTTCTAGTGATCTAGGGTTCAATCCTTGTTAATTCCATAATTCTTACTTTAACTACTGGTGAAAACTCAACTTATATCTCCTACATTGTATCTAATGTGTTCATAGGGTTTCTACACTTGTTTTGATAATTTATATTAAGTAAAAATGTTTAAAGGGATAAATACCTATTTTGACCTAACTTATAAATCATGCATTGAAATGTTGTACATGGTTCATTAGGGTGGTTATAACTTATCTTATGATGATATTATAACCTAAATGTAATTCTAAGAGTGTTGGTAGACTTGTTCTAAAAGACAATGCGTTGAATCTAAGTGAAATGGGTAATATAAGGATTTTAGGTTACTATGCCTAAGTGACTTATACCTTGGGTTATAAAATTTGTAACTAAGGTTTTAGATTGAAAATTTACTTCTAAATGATAGTTTATAACTTGTACATAAGTCTTGATTACTTATTCATAAGTGTCGTATAGTTATATTTCTTGAAATTTGAGTTTATAAGTGATTTCTAGGGTTTCTAAAGATTTTAGGACATCTGTGTTATATTTGAGATGTTCTTATTCATAATGTACTTATAAGATTACTTTTAGAACTTAGACTTGATACATATAAGGTCTTCACATCACATAAACATAAGTAGAGTTGATAGTGTGGGTTGTGTGAGATTGTGTACCTTGCTATGTAAGCTATACCACATAATTCATACACGAAAACAAAAATTTCACCCTAAAAACAAAGTATTATTTATCTCACAAGAATAATGTACATAATTCATAGATGAAAATGCTGGGTTGTTACACATTTCATGTACCAAAGTATACTGTTGGTAACGTACGTTGATGGTAATTCACGAGATTCGCATACTATCTTTCCCAACCAAGGATATATGAACATCTGTAAAGTGAAACTCATTACAACCTTCTAAAGTTAAACAATTTAACTTGTTAGGTCAAGGCTCGATTAATGAATCGTTAGAGATTTAACTTGAACTCATTTAAGTTTTGATTTTATTGTTCTTGTAGCTTAAATGTAACAAGAAAATCATAGTGGGAATATTAGTCGGCATATATTCCATACCATGTTTAGTAGTTTGTATTGGACTTTGGTCATAGTTAGGCCTGGCCCATATTCTAGAATAATCTTCTGTAATACCTTTATATTTGGTTATTCTGATAATGCAAATCAAGGAAAACAATTCTTCAATATGGTATCAAAGCCAAATATTTTCTCCTAAAAAATCTTCTATTCACACGTTTCTTTTCTTTTTAACAGTATCTTATCCCTTGTCAGCCACCATGGCCGTGGAAGATAACCCACCACCACCATCAGCGCTGAAAAGCTTATCCCTTTTAGCATTCCCAATAGGGTTCCTATTAAACTAGATCTTCAACATAAATATAATACTTAGAGCTCCTTTTTTCTCATCCATAAAGGAATTATTGGTCAAAAATCTCATGTGGAATCTGACACAGCCTCAACCAACTCGGATTATGTTAACTCGATGATCTCATCAAGATGTGAATTTTGAGTTCTTTATGTGATCAACTTCAAGAACAGGTGGTAACCACACCAGGTAATGCTAAAGCACTTTGAGACCGTTTGAAAAAGTTGTTTCATGATAATAAGGACACTAGGGCGATTAACCTTGACAACGAACTTCGTTCTGTCAAGACTGGCAAGATGTCTGTTAATGAGTACTGCATGAAAACTCAATCTATGGCGGATAGGCTTCAAAACCTTGGCACCATGGTTAGTGACAAAAATATTTTCATATATACTGTTAATGGTCTTGACTCCAGATTCTCAACACTTGTTGAGATTATTCGCAATCGCGATACTCTCCCAACCTTCTAAAACATAAGAACCATGCTTTTACTAAAAGAATAATCGTTTAACGATGCTTCCGGGAACAACACCACACTAGAAGTGGCCTCCTCTTCACCCACTGCCCTCGTCACCTCCACACCAACCTAACTGAAAAACATCCAACTCCCAAAACCTATAATACACCTCAATTGTGCAATCACTTCAGCCGCGACACATGTCAATTCGGTGACCGGTGTAAATTCATACACGATCACCATAATCGACCAGGATTATACAACACCCGCACCAACAATCGTGGTACAGCCTCGTCCTTTGTTGGTATCTGAAACTAGTCAAACCCACCTCCACATTACCGATCTGCTGTTAACTTATCCCACCTCATGCATGTTGTCCTCTATACCAACCCACAGCCTGTTTACCAGGCCCAATACCCACCAGCAGCTACTTTCAGTTCAACACAACCCTACCCAACCCAACATCAGCTATATTTTTCAGCCCAACATCTTGTGCACGACAACCAGCCAGCATACTCGGTCCAGCTCTGACTGCGCATCCGACTCGGGCCACTTCTCTCCCATATGCTTTTCGCACTATGATGGTGCAAGACCCCACGTGGAACATGGACACATGTAGTTCTTCTCATTTAAACTCTAGTACTAGTAATTTAAGTCCTGTTTTTAATCAACGCTTGCTTCCTTCTGTTTTTGAAGGTGATTGAAAGTCCATTCTAGTCACTAACTCCGGACATAGCATTATTCACTTTGCACATCTCCCTTTACACCTTCACAACATACTTGTTACGCCCAACATAATAAAAAATCTCATATTAGTTCATCAATTTACCAAAGATAACAATTGTACTATTGAATTTGACGTGTTTGGTTTTTCTGTGAAGGATTTCATGACTTACCATATCCTCCTAGGATGTGACAGCTCAGTCGATCTCTACCCAGTTACCAAGCCGTCAAGCCTTCCTACTACCTTTGTTTTCACCAGTTCTACCACTTGGCACCAACACCTTCGTCACCCTTGGGATGAAGTGCTTTATTTTCCAAATTCTCGTAATTTCATTCTTGTAATAAAGAGAAGTCTTCTCACATTTGTCATGCTTTTCAACTTGGAAAACATGTGAAGCTTCCTTTTCATAGTTCTACTTCCTCTGTTAAACACTGTTTGATATTGTTCATTATGATTTGTGGACATCACCCATTTGTCAGTTCTGGTGGTTTTAAGTACTATGTCTTGTTTCTTGATCACTTCTCTCATTACTTATGGATTTATCCTCTTCGGTCCAAATCGGATATGTTTAATAAATTTTGCACTTTCGTACTTATGTTAAAAACCAATTCAAATGCGATATTAAAAGTTTCCAGTGTGATCATGGTGGTGAGTTTGAGAATCATCGTCTCAACAACCTCTTTATCAAAAATGGCATTCACTTCAGATTTTCATGCCCCAAAACCTCTCAACAAAATCGCAAAGCCGAACGGATGATACGTACCATCAACAACGTCATTCTTACCCTTCTATTTCAAGCCCACTTACCGCCCATATTTTGGGTGGAAGCCCTTCACATGGCTACCTATCTTCTCAACCTTTTAACCTTCACCGCAAATCAAAATGAGATTCCTTTTACCCGTCTATTTGACAACACACCCAATTACTCTCAGCTTCGCACACTCGGGTGTATGTGTTACCCTCACCTACACTCCCCACATAAAATAGCCCCTCGTGCCACATCGTGTATCTTTCTTGGATATCCAGCCTATCACCGTGGTTTTCATTGCCTCAATCTTGAAACCAACAAAATCATCTTATCCCGTCATGTCACTTTTGATGAAACCCAATTCCCTTACAAGTCCATGACTCCTTTGACACCACCATCGTACACCTTCCTTGAACATCTACCCTCCCATCTCCTTACTACCCTTACCAATAACACTCCTCTCACCCCCTACACCTGCCCATGTACCTACGAGCCCCACGGCCGAACATCAAAGTCTACTACCCACCACTCTACTTCTCTCTACTATCCCACTGTCGCATCTCCCGCCAACTCCTACTCACAGCCCACTACAACTGTCATCTCCTAACCTCGTTACCAATAACCAACCCGTACCACCACCCGAACCAACTCAGACTCACCGCATGGTCACACGCTCACAATTAGGTGTTGTCAAGCCTATCATTCGTATGTCTCTCAACACTGTCTCTATCTCTCCTATTCCCAAAAATCCTAGTGATGCCCTCAAAGACTCACAATGGCGTAATGCTATATTTGATGAATACAATACGTTGATTAAAAATGGTACTTGGACTCTGGTTCCTAGGCCCACAAGTGTCAATATGGTTCGGTCTATGTGGTTTTTTAAACATAAGTTTTATACTAACAGGATGTTGAGTCGCTATAAGGCTCGGTTGGTCGCTAATGGGAGCAGTCAACAACAAGGTGTCAATGTTGATGAGACTTTTAGCCCAAAACCGGCCACTATACGTACGGTGTTGAGTCTTGCAATTTCTCGCAAGTGGCATATCCATCAGCTTGATGCTAAGAATGTTTTTCTTAATGGTGATTTATCTGAGACTGTATACATGCATCAGCTACCTGGATTTACAGAACCTCGGTTTCCACGTGTTGGATTTTCTCATAGTTAATGTGAGTCTTCATTGTGTTTTTACAAACAGGGTTCCCAAGTTGTTTATCTTCTTATCTATGTGGATGATTGATAAGACCGCAATTATAAATAGTCTCATCATCCAATACGGGCTTAAAATGCTTAAAAATATCATGAATACCTTGAGAAACACTTGTGTTTGTTCAATGTGTTATTTTGGGTATAGATATCGTGAAAAAGATAAAAGATCACAAAAATACAACAAAAAACGAACACGTGAAACAAAGCCGCACAAAGAATCGAACCCAATTGTGTATTTTCCAAAAATACCCTTGAAGTTTGAAGAATATACAAGTTTGGTCCCTTAATTTTGAAGTCTTGTCACATTTAATCCTTGAAGAATCAAGTTATAAAAGAATAGTCCGTAAAGTTTGATCATTGTCCAAGATCAGCCCTCCAAGTTTACAAGAAGTTCATTTATGGTCCTTGTTTAAAGTATTTATCAACAAAATGTCCAAAATTGTCAAAAAATCAATGTTTTTATAAAGGGAATTGCAATGAAAAGCTGAGAAGAAGTATTTGTCACTTTTTTACAAAGGTGGAGGGGAAAAACTGCACAAACTCAAACACACTTCACCATTGTACCCACCCATTACCACATTTGTTTCTTACTTTTTCCTAAAGGTAAGTATACATATAAAATACTCTTCATCAAATGGCGTCGCTGCCGGGGAGGTGTGTAGCGATATTTGCGTTGTGTTTTTAGTTAGTATCTTGAAGATCATTTCACTTGAAATTTATTTTCGTATTTGTATATACAAAAAAAAGTAAAAAAAAAATTATAATCCAAAAGAATTATAAAATCACTAAAAATCAAAAATATTTTCTTTTTTTCTTTATTATTATATATATCACTTAGAAAAATCCAAAAATATTTTCTTTCAATTTTATTTTTCTTTTAGCTATATATTTTATATATGTGATATATAGTGTTATATTGTATATTATAATATAGTATTTTCTTTTTGTTATTTTATTACTACAAAAAATATATAAGTTTAAAAAATAATCTTCTTTATCTTCTATCCATTTAATTCTTCTTTAACCCTCTTATTTTAATTTTATATGGATTTTTAGACTATTGCGTAGGGTGTGAGAGATCGTTAAATGGTTTTCAATCATGTCAATGGTGTTCATGCGAGCGGTGCGGAAGATATCTCCACAATTCACAATTTGGACATTGCCCATCTTGTAATTCGATCAATTCGTACTTCACCACTAATGAAATTATCTCCCCCTATTTCATGTATTGTGGAAGCACTTCCCATTGGTATATTAGTTGCCTAATTCGATACCCGTTTGGTCATGAACAAAACTCGGGTAACTACTATAATGAGAATGGGAATGGTTATCCACAAGACTCGTCAGGCTATTCTCAATACCCGTATTGCAATAATTGTTGGGGCCCTCACAATACTTTTTCTTGCCAACCGATGGATTGTTACGAGCCCGATTTGTGCTATGATCCCGGTTGTAATCAATTTGAGCCCCTACAATATACCCTCGATCCTCAACCGCCTCTAGAGATGGTTGATGAAGAAAATATTTCACGACTCGAGGGTATGCTTTTGCAAATTACAAGAGAAGTAGGATGAATCACTTCAAAAGTTGCAAGAGGCCAATATTGATACTTATACTTCTATGCCTTTTGTGATACCATACAATTATGATGACGACGATGAAGACGGTGTCTTTGATCTCACTCCTTCTTATGAGATCACCACTTCTATTCCCGTTTCTTCGACTACGGAGCCTGATGCCTCCCTTACCTGGAGGATGAGGATCTTAGCACTCTTCCTCGTGTCGAGATTCTTTTTCCTATCCCGAGTGAGCCTACGCTTACTTCTGATAGTGACAGTGAGTGTGAATCTCTATCTTGTGATGATGTCTCTCCCATTGACACTTTTTGGAGAAAATCAATTACTTTTTCGAACCTTATTTTTAATGACAATTTTTCCGCTATTGATGACGAGTTACTACTCGATGAGGACGTTCTTACCGCCGATTCTAAAATTTTCTCGAACCCTATTTTCGATTTTGTTGACGAGTTCGATTCTAGTGACGAAAATACTCTCTTTGATGAGACGTTCGAGGACATCGAGAGTGAGGATTCTTTTGGTCCTAAACTCGATGAGCCGGATTTGCTAGTCACCCTCCCTAAGTCTCATGAGGAAGATCCTTCTCTTACTACTTTTCGTGATTCCATTCTCGAGGGGTTCGCTGATGGACTGCCTATCGATGAGGATGATGATGTGTTGACCTTTGATCCGGGAGGAAACTTTGAGACCCCTAATTTATTTGATTCTTTCTCGGCTTCGCCATCTCGTAGTGACCATCCAATGCATTTTGAGGAAGACATTGTGATATCGTTACCCACCCCACCTCCCGTGTTTGACTATACGTACTTCAAGTACGTTGAATGGACCTTTATGCCTTTAATGACCTATCCTACGGCCTCGCCCTTATTATTATCATCCGTGAACGAGGACAAGATTTTTTATCCCAGCATAGACTTTAGAGGCCTCTTTAAGGACGAATGAATTCAGGGATCGAGTCTAGCTCATGACTCGGTTATAAAAATAAGGAGCCTCGTGGGGGAGTCCCATGCTTATCATTTTCTATTTTCTTTCTTATTTCTTCTTTTTCTAACAAGTGATGTGAGGAGGCTTGTACTCTTTGATGTTTCGTGTTGTTTGTTTGTGTTGTGATTTAGGATTCTCAAAATCTAGAAGACTCTCGTGTTCGTTTCTTCACGCATCACTCGAGATTCGATCGTTTGCTTTGAAGAATCAGATATCCTATGATATCTTTTTATGTTCTAACGTTTATCTTTTATCATAATTCATAAACGGCTTTTAGATTATCCGTTATACCCTTTCCATGCTAGGATTAAGCATTCGACTCTTCGTCTCTAGTACGGGGGTGTTTCACCCTTAGAATCGAAACATTGAGGACAATGTTTAGTTTTCGTATGTGAGGGTAAATAGATACTTTACTTTGCTTACGCCTTCACGTACTCCAATTTTCATCTTTTTGTTGCAAAATAAGGCGAAAATGGCCAAATTTTAAATTTTGTCTTGTTTTCCATAAATGGTTAAGACACGAATGTAGGTTTTCCGATGGTGAGAATAAGAGTGAATTTTTTACTCGACCGCGCGTGTTGAGCACTTCGCTTCGTTCCTTAACTATATTAGGCTAAGTCTTATTAAATTGAGGACGAGAAATGATAGAGTTAATTATAAGTTACTATGCTAAACGTAGAGTATTCGTATTCTTTCAAAAACTCATGTGTTTTAATTATTTTCTTTTTCTCCCAATGCTTTAATATAATAAATTGTTAATATATATTGTTTTAGCGGTTTGATCATAATTGTTGATTTTTAACTAATCCTCGTGGTTTCCATGTAATTAAATTGGAAAAACATTAAAGATTCTCTAGCGTTACGGATTTGAAGTATTGGCACCCCGCATATAGACATACTACCCTTTTAAGACATTCACCAAAAGTTAGCAAAAATTCATGCCCGTAAAAGGCTAAAATCGATGCAAAGTATAAGTGAATGTATTAGGAATTAGTAAAGCTCTACCAGTAATAATCGTCTTGCTAATAAAACCACCGATAATGAGGCGGAAAATAAAAGACAAGGGCAAGACCGAAGTCATAATAAAAGCTCCATGGCGGATTTGAATAAAAGATGGAGGTAAATCATGATAATCAAAGCCACCGATGATGAGGTGGGTAATAATTCATGGTAATAAGTCTCATGTTCAAAATCGTTATAAAACCGTGTTTATCGAATCTTACTTTTTGACTTAATTTTTTTACATCGTTGTCTATCAGGAAAGGTTATTAATTCGATGATTTTGGTTACAATATTATGGCTCCATTTTTGGACCTTAATCTCTATTCACGCATAAGTAAAAAATGTATCTTCAGGATCATTCAAGATAAAAGTAAAATATACGAGATACCAATTAGGAATAAGGGAGTCTAAGTACGTGATTAAGGCATATGAGAAGTGTTAACATTACTAACTTATAATGACAATGATCTCATTTCACGCTTAGCATGGAAATAAGTAAAAATCAGGGACAACGAACTTATCTTTATGAGGTATTCACATGTTCTTATTCTTTGACCCTAAAAGTCACATTCTCGTGATGAAAATCATACATTATGTATAAAACACCTGTAATAGTTTAGTTAAGTTTAAATTTCATTAAATGTCGTAATCAAAATGAATTTTAGAAATGCTACGATACTTTATTCTAGCATTGAGTGAGAGCACGATAATGGTTTAGTATGGGAGAGTGATGAGACCGCAATTATACATAGACTCATCGTCCAAAACGGGCTTAAAATGCTTAAAGATATCATAAATACCTTGCAAAACACTTGTGTTTGTTCAATGTGTAATTTTAGGTACGGATATCGTGAAAAAGACAAAAGATAACAAAGATACAAGCAAAACGAACACGAAGCCGCACAAAGAACCTGACCCAATTGTGGATTTCCAAAAATACCCTTGAAGTTGAAGAATATACAAGTTTGGTCCATCAACTTTGAAGAATTGTCATATTTAGTCCTTGAAGAATCAAGTTATACAAGAATAGTCCTTAAAGTTTTATCATTGTCCAAGATCAACCCTCCAAGTTTAGAAGAAGTTCCTTTGTGGTCCTTGACTCTTTATTTTAAGTATTTATTAACAAAAGGGCCAAAATTGCCAAAAGATCAAAGTTTTTATAAAGGGAATTGCAATGAAAAGCTAAGAATAAGTATTTGTCACTTTTTACAAAGGTGAAGGGGAAAACTGCACAAACTCAAACCCAGTTCTCCATTGTACCCACCTATTACCACATTTGTTGCTTACTTTTTCCTAAAGGTATACATCTAAAATACTCTTCATCAATGATACTATTCTTACAACATCTTCTTCAGCTCTTCTTTAGCAGATTATGTGTTCGTTACATAAGGAGTTTGATATGACTGATCTCGGGGCACTCAACTATTTTCTTGGCATTTATGCGGTTCGCTCTGCTACAGGTTTCTTTCTCTCTCAGCGTCAGTATGCTCTTCAGCTTCTTGAGCGTACTCACATGCTTAGTTGCAACCCTTCGCGGACTCCCGTTGATACTGAGTCTAAACTGGGTCCAGAGGGGGTTTCAGTACAGGATCCTACTATAACACCCCAAAAATTGGTCGACAGAAGCGGTAAAGCTAAGGGGCTGTTACGTCATAATAACAAAGTTCAAGGTGCAAGAGAACGATTCTAAATGAGACGTTTAAAAATAATTTACCTCGTTGCATTAGATTTAGAATTACAAGTTTTAAATCATACATAAGTTTAAGTAAGTGCAGCGGAAATCAGAGTTTAAAGAGCAACAATGAGGTAAAAAGTTTATTAAGCATGAGCAAGCCTTCAAATCCAAGTACGGTATGCATGAGACTCCAAAGTAAGCAACAAGCTAGTAGTTCAACACCTGAGATAAATGCTTAAAAGTGTCAACACAAAGGCTTGTGAGTTCATAGGTTTAAGTTAAAACATAGCATTCGATATTGGACCGCAAACAAACTGTTTAAAGCATATGAGACCATTATGGGAGATATAATATCATGCATATGGGAATCAGATGTGATAATTATAGTTACGATAGCACTAAGCTCATGACACCGAGGCTGATGACAAACACGTACAACTGATGCACGCATAATATATAAGATTGCCCCAAGTAGGTGCCTAACCCATGGCCACCTAGCAAAAACCATATGATATACGTCTGTTTGGCATGGCGATGTATTTGAACACCCGGACGGGGGATTGTCAAACCCCAATAGATCTATCCATAATATAAGCGCCTACTCATCCAGAGTAACTAACGGTTCATGATAAAAGGGGACAAGTGCGCTATCGCAACTTAGGCATATCACACATAACTTTTAGCAAGGCATCAATATAAACAGATTTTGCTTCCATCAGGCAGGCAACAAAGCATTTATCTCACCCAGATGATTAAACATAAAATACATTTTAATAAGGGCTGTGACTCACCTCGGTATGCAACGATTCCACAACAAGAATATGAAAATCACATATGCATCAAACAAAAGACGCAACCTAAATAATATAATGCTAAGTTAGATCGCAATCAAGGAATGCAATGATGCATTCATGTCACACGTACACGTCACCCTTTACCACGGTTTTAGTTATAAATATATGCTCAAAATATTTGTTTAGGTAATATTCGACCAAACTTCCAAGTAAAGAAGATGTTTTCTTGACTCGATAAATTTCGACTGCCTTCCAACGTTATTTTTAATTTAGCCATTTTAAACCAAAGCATAACTCACATTAATTCAATCCCGACTAATCGCAAAACCCAAAGTTGTGCCCCACATATAAATATAACTCGTCGTAAAGAAATTTAGTTAAACATTAATATTTGACAAATTCTTTTTACATGATTACTCTACAAACATTTTAAATACTCTGAATACATAAATAGTAACTTTTACTTACCCATACAACAACCCTTGTACCCATCATGTGCATAACTCACGTGAAGTATTCACGCTCACCTCACAAACCATACATTTAAAAGGACACCTCGGTTTTGGAAAAAACATGTCGGCTAGAAAGACAACAGCTTTTCAGACTTTGAATAAAACTTTTTTATCTCACCTTACAATCTCTATCTCTCGTTACAAAATTTGTAAGGAAAGCCAATGCTCTCATCTCTCTCAGTCGGATATACAGTATTATATATCACTCATCTCTCTCTCTCGTTAAAACACAGCAAGAACTCAAGGACAACATTTATAAAAGAAGTTTTGACTCAACGAAACTTCATAAAAACTCTCGGTACGAAAACAGTAGCAAAACCCATGTTTGAAACCCAGTTTTGAAAACACCCTTGCGTCCCAATCTCACAGCCAAACTCACAAAACTCATTTCACATCTCTCTATTTCGTATATAGAACAACAGAACAACATTTGACCATTTCACTCTCTCATCTCTCTACTCAATCTCACTCTCTGTATAAAACATTTTTCCCTCATTCTTACATCAACCAAAAACAGCCACAGTTACTCGTCTATATGTATATCATTCCCTCTCTCGTGAAAACAAGTACATGATAGGTGTGAAAACACCCATCCTTTTACCACTTAATTATAATAAAAACCAGACCATAACGTGTATTTTATGTCGTAAATGTCGGAATTATGGGTGGTTTGTGTTTTTGTTGTGATTTTAGGATCAAAATGTTAAAAGGGAAGAAAACACGGCTTTCACGGGCTTTTATCGAAGAAAAAGACAAAAGACGAAGTCAAGAAATTAAGAGTGCAAAAAGAACAGAAGTCCAAGGCCTATTCTGAAGATTTATCGAAGAAAAAGTCCAAAGACGGAAGTTTAAGAACTCAAGTCTAATTTATGAAGAAATCACAAGACGAGTTTAAAGTAATCCCGAGACAAAGTCTGAAAGGTCGAAGAATTTAAAAGATTAAAGACTAAAGACGAAGGATTAAATGATAATTAAAGAAAGAAGAAAGAGAGGAGGAAGCTTCCTTCCACTAATCACCTCCCCTCCTATAAATAGGAGTCATTAGTTCATTTGTAAAACTTGTTGGCTAGTTTGACAAACTATGCTCTTCCATTTTATTTTTCTTGCACCTTAAATTCTTGCAATTTTAATACTTGTTTTTGCACCTTTAATTACAAGTAAGTTTTATTTAATTGTCATTGAATCTTTACTCTTCTTGTTAATCTCTCATCTACCTTTCTTATTTGGATTTAATCTTTGTGATTGTGTTTTTGAGTTTTATGGTGTTGAGCAAGTGGGTTTTGATTATTTTGGTTATAATTGTTAGTTTTGTTGATTTGTTTTGACTGATTATTGTTAGTTGATGTTTAGTGGTTATTTTGGTTTAAACTTTTGGTTTGTTTAGGTTAGATTTGATTAGATTTGTGGCTTTATCTTCTTCCCTGTTCTTCGTTTTACTTTCTGTTCCCCGGATTCTGAACCAACACTTTTTCTTATATTTATTCCGAATGAAGCTTTTATTCCGGATGAGCAGGTTATTCCGGATGAAGCCACATTCCGGATGAAGGTTTTTATTTTAATTATTCCGAATAAAGCTTTTATTCCGAATCAGCAATTTCTTAATTATTCCGCATGAATGGATTATTCCGGATGAAAGAAATATTCCGGATGAGTTGTTTTATTCCGAACCAAGCATACATTCCGGATCAGTCATATTATTCCGGATGAGCAATTTATTCCGGATGAACCATTATTCCGGATGAAACCATTATTCCGAACGAATGATTTATTCCGGATGAACCATTATTCCGGATGAAGCCATTTATTCCGGATGAAGGATTATTCCGGATGAAGCATTTTATTCCGAATAAAGGATTATTCCGGATGAATGTGTTATTCCGAATGAGTGATTTCCAGTTTTTGTAATTTTATACATTTAGTTTTAAGCTTTATTTTTCCCGCCTTTTTACTTAGTCGCACTTTTACTTGCCTTCCTTTTAGTTTGAGTTTAAGTTTGTCTTTTTTTATTTTCAGTCTTTAATTAATTTCGTCTTTTAGTTTTATTTTTATTTATTGTTTTGCTTTACTTTTCGTTTTATTATTTGCATTGCTCCTTTATTATTTGTCTTTGTTTATTTTTATTTCGCTTCGCATTTACCTTTTCAAATAGAATAGATATCCAACTTCATTTTTGGTTACCAAGAACGACTGAGTCACACTTAAACCTTAATCAATTCGAGAAGATACCGAGAAACGAACTTTCAACCTAGTAAAATCACAGGTATCAAATGGCGCCGCTGCCGGCTCTTTTCGTGAAGATTAACGGTTTTTTGTGAGAGACGCGTTGGCTTTTGGGATCCGTTCACTCGTGAATGTTATTTTCCTGTCAAAAATTTTCAAAAAATCTCAAAAACATTTGAAAAATCATAAAAAGCATTTCTTTTTCAAAGTTTTGCACCAAAAATATTCCTCTTTATCCTCTATTGTGTTTAATTCTTTTCTTTACCCCTCTTATTTATAATTCTTCGTGGATTCGTCTTGTGTACGGTGTGGGAGACCATGACATGGTTTTCAAACATGTCAGTGGTGTACTTGTGAGCGGTGCGGTTCTACTATCAACGATACACAATTTGGATTTTGTCCATTTTGTAATTCAACAAATTCGTACTTCTCCTCTTACAATACTTTCTCACCCTCTCCCGTTTATGACAATCCTTATCCTTAAAATGCACCGGGTTTTTCTCCATACCCGTGGTGCTATATTTGTGGGGGCCCTCATGATGCTTCTTCTTGTGATCCGTCGAAGATCTTTGAGAAAGTTCTGTGCTATCATCCCAGTGTGTATAACTTTGAGCCCCCACATCACACCCTCAATCATCAATCCTCTCAGCAAATTAGTCTTGACCAACAACTCACTACTTTGAACCATGTTCTAGAAAGTTTAGCTCAAATCAGAGCTGACTTGCATCAGGAAAAGCAACCTTTGCTTGATGGTGACAAAATCTTGAAATCCACCAACACCTTTTTGAGCCAATTTGGTCGTTTTCCCTTCTTTTCTACACCAAAATGTTTAATTACAACGTGGGATAGAATTGGTTTAATTGAACATACTCGGGGAGATGAACAACAAAAATTGCTTCATGAGCTTCTTAAAGATGTAGAGGTTATCAAGGAAGAGTTAGCCGACTATGTCACTCCTAATTAGAATGGTCCAATCTATTATGACGATGATGACGACGATGATGTATACGCTCTCGACCCATCTTCTGAAGTTGCTACTCAACCTATCGATATTCCTAATGCGTCTAAGGATGGTGATTCATTGAGTGAGATTAGTGATTTTGGTCTCGACAAATTCTTTGATGATGAGGTTTGTGACATACCGACTACTATGGAGCTTGAGGACGACGTTGCTCTTACGGAGGAGGTCGATCCCGATGATACCGATTTTTCTCCGCGCTATGAGAATTTAACTTTTGAAATTTCTCAATCTCCACCGGGAGATGCGGGCGATGACGATTTATTCTCTCCGGCTTACGAGAAGTTCACCGATGAACTTGCTCTTGTAGATGAGGTGGAAGACGTGATTCTTCGGGACAGATTATGGAAAGTGCATCTTCTTATTGCTCAAATCAAAGAGTTGACTTCTCCTCCTCTTTCCGAGTCTTTACCTCCATCTATTCCTTCCGTTGAGTATAATGCCCCGTTGCTGGAAGAAATCTACATTCACTCAATACCTCCGGGTATTGATGATGATGACACGAAGGGGGATATCCTTTTTGATAATTTGCTACTTGATGACATTGTCCCAAGTCCCCCTCCCGAGCAACTTTCATCCACTCCTTTAAGTACTATTACGGAGGATGAGTGCTTTGTCCCGGGAGGTGACCTTGATTATTATATGATTGCTAACCTTATGGCTTTGCCGCAGTCTGAGTATCAATTGTCTTTGGGGGATGACAATTTGATTCCTTTACCCACCCCCCCTCCCGTGGCTCACGACTTCACATACTTTTCGTATGTTGAAAGGACTTTTCTCCCATTTAAGACTTATCCTCCCGCCTCCCCTTTGTTGATGTCCTCCGGGAACGAGGACAAGGTCTTTGATCCCGGTATTACATGCGAGGTTTCCCCATGGACCATTTAATTCGGGGACGAGTCAGGCTCGTGACTCGGTTAACATAAACAAGCGCTTTTTGGGAGGAAACCCAATTATCTATCTATCTTTACCTGTTTTCACCATAAGTGTAGGGGGAGCCCCGTTGGTGTTTCTTGTTTTCTTTCTTATCATGTGCAGGGATTAGAGCTTCAAAGACACATTCTTGATAACTTTTGACGACCCGTGATTCCGTGTTCCCATCTTCCCGGTTCTATCCTAAACTCTTTTCGATTCACTATTTTATATTCTCTAATATTAAAATAGGAATCTTGTTAATTGTCTTTTCATTAGCAAGATTTAATCAAAGTGCACAATGTCCTAAGTGTAGGGGAGTTTACTCCCACATGCTTAAACATTGAGGACAATGTTTATATCAAGTGTAGGGGGGACTTCTATCGAAGTTAAGTGGTCTTTTCCTTGTATTTGTCCTCATTTTAACCGGAAAATCAATTTTTCGACATTTTTCAAAATTTTTGATCTATTTTGGCCTAGTAGTTTTACCTTTGTATAGTTATTTTCTCTCTTTACTAGAATAAATTTTAATAAAGTGGTTTTATTTTTCAACGTTGTGAATCTTTTTACTCAACCCGAGTTTACTTATCTAAGTTTACTCTAGCTAGTATCCTTAACGTGTTTAAGTCAAGTTTTGCAAGGCTTTTATATAGGGAGCTTTAAAACGTGAAAGTCTTAACTCTCACGGGTTAAGAACAAGAACTTTTCGCAAGTTCCTATAATTGATCATAGAGAGTCTTTTATCAAGGGAACTTTAAGATGCGATTTCTAAACTTGAAAAAGTCTAAGAAGTTGCAAGATCCTATAGACGACTCGAAAACCCAAAACTTTGATTTAATAGGCTAAGCATCCACGAGTCTCATTCCTTGAGATTTTAAATTGTGGAGAACGAGAGATGATAGAGTCAATTATAAGTTTGGTATTATTTCGTGAATTTATGTGAGTTGATTATAAGCCTATTCTCCTATCGCTTGCTAATAAATTTATCTGCAATAAATAAGGTTGTACGATTTGAAAAGTTACTTAGCTTCTAGCCCAAGATCGTTTAAAAGTTGCTCGGTAATAATTAGAGTTCATAACCAAGGCATAACTTATTGAAGCGGGATGCGAAGATTGGCGAGTCCAAAAAGGTCCTAACAAGGCATGAGGGCTACATTTTGTTGCTAAAGATCCCAAGTGATGTGAAGAATCATTTATCAAAAATCGATATGAAGGATCGAGACACACGACGAAAAGCAAATACTCCCCTAAAGATCATGGAGAAGTCTATCCAAAAAGCCCTAACAAGGTATGAGGATAAATATATCCAAGTCCAAAAAGGAGGCGGATCGTTGTATATCAAAGTCCAAAATAAAGATTGGAGAAAAATGAAGAAGTCGTGGTCCAAATATGAAGAATCTCTCAAAACTTCAAGTGAAGAAATTCCTATTATGAATAGAAGACCATTATTTCATGAACGTCTCTCAAGATTTGAAGTATGAAGTCGCTGCCAAATATCGGTCCGAGAAAGGTCTCAAATCGTGAAACGAGTTATGCCAAGATATGAATTTTATGAGGTCCCGAGAAGCAGTTTTAAAAGATTTTGTCCTTTATCTAACTATTGATTAAATCGTCCCACTTTATTTTCAGCCTAAAAAACTATCGAAATAAGTCAACAATGCATCCTCGTGATCCTTCAAGACATTATTAAAATATAAGAGATACACCTAGGAATAAGGGAGTCTAAGTGAATAATTGGCCCACATGAGTTCATGTTAGTTTGCTAACTTATAATAATAATGATCTCGTTTTTAAGCTTGGTATGGGGAACGTGAAACTTGAGGGTGATAATCATTCACGACATTCTAAAACCCTAAGGTAAGTTTTTGATTTCTTTACTTGTTTTGTAATTTTCTATCTCTTTAATAAAGGCCAATGTGGATTGATTGTGATGAAAAGTGTAATCTTGCTTTATAACTAATACATTGCATGAGGACATTGCAATGGTCAAGTGTAGGGGATTTGATAGGTGTGAAAACACCCATCCTTTTACCACTTAATTATAATAAAAACAAGACCATAACGTGTATTTTATGTCGTAAATGTCGGAATTATGCGTGGTTTGTGTTTTTGTTGTGATTTTAGGATCAAAATGTTAAAAGGGAAGAAAACACGGCTTTCACGGGCTTTTATCGAAGAAAAAGACAAAAGACGAAGTCAAGAAATCAAGAGTGCAAAAAGAACGGAAGTCCAAGGCCTATTCTGAAGATTTATAGAAGAAAAAGTCCAAAGACGGAAGTTTAAGAACTCAAGTCTAATTTATGAAAAATCACAAGACGAGTTTAAAGTAATCCCGAGACAAAGTCTGAAAGGTCGAAGAATTTAAAAGATTAAAGACTAAAGCTTTTATTCCGAATCAGCAATTTCTTAATTATTCCGCATGAATGGATTATTCCGGATGAAAGAAATATTCCGGATGAGTTGTTTTATTCTAAACCAAGCATACATTCCCGCCTTTTTACTTAGTCGCACTTTTACTTGCCTTCCTTTTAGTTTGAGTTTAAGTTTGTCTTATTTTATTTTCAGTCTTTAATTAATTTCGTCTTTTAGTTTTATTTTTATTTATTGTTTTGCTTTACTTTTCGTTTTTTATTTGCATTGCTCCTTTATTATTTGTCTTTGTTTATTTTTATTTCGCTTCGCATTTACCTTTTCAAATAGAATAGATATCCAACTTCATTTTTCGTTACCAAGAACGACTGAGTCACACTTAAACCTTAATCAATTCGAGAAGATACCGAGAAACGAACTTTCAACCTAGTAAAATCACAGGTATCAAATGGCGCCGCTGCCGGCTCTTTTCGTGAAGATTAACGGTTTTTTATGAGAGACACGTTGGCTTTTGAGATCCGTTCACTCGTGAACGTTATTTTCCTGTCAAAAATTTTCAAAAAATCTCCAAAACATTTGAAAAATCCTAAAAAGCATTTCTTTTTCAAAGTTTTGCACCAAAAATATTCCTCTTTATCCTCTATTGTGTTTAATTCTTTTCTTTACCCCTCTTATTTATAATTCTTCATGGATTCGTCTTGCGTACGGTGTGGGAGACCATGGCATGGTTTTCAAATATGTCAATGGTGTACTTGTGAGCGGTGCGGTTCTACTATCGACGATACACAATTTGGATTTTGTCCATTTTGTAATTCAACAAATTCGTACTTCTCCTCTTACAATACTTTCTCACCCTCTCCTGTTTATGACAATCCTTATCCTTAAAATGCACTGGGTTTTTCTCCATACCCGTGGTGCTATATTTTTGGGGGCCCTCACGATGCTTCTTATTGTGATCCGTCGAAGATCTTTGAGAAAGTTCTGTGTTATCATCCCAGTGTGTATAACTTTGAGCCCCCACATCACACCCTCAATCATCAATCCTCTCAGCAAATTAGTCTTGACCAACAACTCACTACTTTGAACCATTTTCTAGAAAGTTTAGCTCAAATCAGAGCTGACTTGCATCAGGAAAAGCAACCTTTGCTTGATGGTGACGAAATCATGAAATCCACCAACACCTTTTTGAGCCAATTTGGTCGTTTTCCCTTCTTTTCTACACCAAAATCTTTAATTACAGCGTGGGATAGAATTGGTTTAATTGAACATACTCGGGGAGATGAACAACAAAAATTGCTTCATGAGCTTCTTAAAGATGTGGAGGTTATCAAGGAAGAGTTAGCCGACTATGTCACTCCTAATTGGAATGGTCCAGTCTATTATGACGATGATGACGACGATGATGTCTACGCTCTCGACCCATCTTCTGAAGTTGCTACTCCTACTCTCGATATTCCTAATGCGTCTAAGGATGGTGATTCATTGAGTGAGATTAGTGATTTTGGTCTCGACAAATTCTTTGATGATGAGGTTTGTGACATACCGACTACTATGGAGCTTGAGGACGACGTTGCTCTTACGGAGGAGGTCGATCATGATGATACCGATTTTTCTCCGCGCTATGAGAATTTCACTTTTGAAATTTCTCAATCTCCACCGGGAGATGCGGGCGATGACGATTTATTCTCTCCGGCTTACGAGAAGTTCACCAATGAACTTGCTCTTGTAGATGAGGTAGAAGACGTGATTCTTCGCGACAGATTACGGAAAGTGCATCTTCTTATTGCTCAAATCGAAGAGTTGACTTCTCCTCCTCTATCCGAGTCTTTACCTCCATCTATTCCTTCCGTTGAGTATAATGCCCCGTTGCTGGAAGAAATCGACATTCACTCAATACCTCTGGGTATTGATGATGAAGACACGGAGGGGGATATCCTTTTTGATAATTTGCTACTTGATGACATTGTCCCAAGTCCCCCTCCCGAGCACCTTTCATCCACTCCTTTAGCCACTATTACGGAGGATGAGTGCTTTGACCCGGGAGGTGACCTTGATTATTATATGATTGCTAACCTTACGGCTTTGCCGCAGTCTGAGCATCAATTGTCTTTGGGGGATGACAATTTGATTCCTTTACCCACCCCACCTCCCGTGGCTCACGACTTCACATACTTTTCGTATGTTTAAAGGACTTTTCTCCCATTTAAGACTTATCCTCCCGCCTCCCCTTTGTTGATGTCCTACGGGAACGAGGACAAGGTCTTTGATCCCGGTATTACATGCGAGGTTTCCCCATGGACCATTTAATTCGGGGACGAGTCAGGCTCGTGACTCGGTTAACATAAACAAGCGCTTTTTGGGAGGCAACCCAATTATCTATCTATCTTTACCTGTTTTCACCATAAGTGTAGGGGGAGCCCCGTTGGTGTTTCTTGTTTTCTTTCTTATCATGTGCAGGGATTAGAGCTTCAAAGACACATTCTTGACGACTTTTGACGACCCGTGATTCCGTGTTCCCATCTTCCCGGTTATATCCTAAACTCTTTTCGATTCAATATTTTATATTCATCAATATTAAAATAGGAATATCGTTAATTGTCTTTTCCTTAGCAAGATTTAATCAAAGTGCACAATGTCCTAAGGATAGGGGAGTTTACTCCCACATGCTTAAACATTGAGGACAATGTTTATATCAAGTGTAGGGGGACTTCTATCGAAGTTAAGTGGTCTTTTCCTTGTATTTGTCCTCATTTTAACCGGAAAATCAATTTTTCGACATTTTTCAAAATTTTTGATCTATTTTGGCCTAGTAGTTTTACCTTTGTATAGTTATTTTCTCTCTTTACTAGAATAAATTTTAATAAAGTGGTTTTAATTTTCGACGTTGTGAATCTTTTGACTCAACCCGAGTTTACTTATCTAAGTTTACTCTAGCTAGTATCCTTAACGTGTTTAAGTCAAGTTTTGCTAGGCTTTTATATAGGGAGCTTTAAAATGCGAAAGTCTTAACTCTCACGGGTTAAGAACAAGAACTTTTCGCCTAAGTAACTATCGAAATAAGTCAGCAATGCATCCTCGTGATCATTCAAGACATTATTAAAATATAAGAGATACACCTAGGAATAAGGGAGTCTAAGTGAATAATTGGCCCACATGAGTTCATGTTAGTTTGCTAACTTATAATAACAATGATCTCGTTTTTAAGCTTGGTATGAGGAACGTGAAACTTGAGGGTGATAATCATTCACGACATTCTAAAACCCTAAGGTAAGTTTTTGATTTCTTTACTTGTTTTGTAATTTTCTATCTCTTTAATAAAGGCCAATGTGGATTGATTGTGATGAAAAGTGTAATCTTGCTTTGTAACTAATACATTGCATGAGGACATTGCAATGGTCAAGTGTAGGGGATTTGATAGGTGTGAAAACACCCATCCTTTTACCACTTAATTATAATAAAAACAAGACCATAACGTGTATTTTATGTCGTAAATGTCGGAATTATGCGTGGTTTGTGTTTTTGTTGTGATTTTAGGATCAAAATGTTAAAAGGGAAGAAAACACGGCTTTCACAGGCTTTTATCGAAGAAAAAGACAAAAGACGAAGTCAAGAAATCAAGAGTGCAAAAAGAACGGAAGTCCAAGGCCTATTCTGAAGATTTATCGAAGAAAAAGTCCAAAGATGGAAGTTTAAGAACTCAAGTCTAATTTATGAAGAAATCACAAGACGAGTTTAAAGTAATCCCGAGACAAAGTCCGAAAGGTCGAAGAATTTAAAAGATTAAAGACTAAAGACGAAGGATTAAATGATAATTAAAGAAAGAAGAAAGAGAGGAGGAAGCTTCCTTCCACTAATCACCTCCCCTCCTATAAATAGGAGTCATTAGTTCATTTGTAAAACTTGTTGGCTAGTTTGACAAACTATGCTCTTCCATTTTATTTTTCTTGCACCTTAAATTCTTGCAATTTTAATATTTGTTTTTGCACCTTTAATTCCAAGTAAGTTTTATTTAATTGTCATTGAATCTTTACTCTTCTTGTTAATCTCTCATCTACCTTTCTTGTTTGGATTTAATCTTTGTGATTGTGTTTTTGAGTTTTATGGTGTTGATCAAGTGGGTTTTGATTATTTTGGTTATAATTGTTAGTTTTGTTGATTTGTTTTGATTGATTATTGTTAGTTGATGTTTAGTGGTTATTTTGGTTTAATCTTTTGGTTTGTTTAGGTTAGATTTGATTAGATTCGTGGCTTTATCTTCTTCCATGTTCTTCGTTTTACTTTCTGTTCCCGAGATTCCGAACCAGCACTTTTTCTTATATTTATTCCGAATGAAGCTTTTATTCCGGATGAGCAGGTTATTCCGGATGAAGCCACATTCCGGATGAAGGTTTTTATTTTAATTATTCCGAATAAAGCTTTTATTCCGAATCAGCAATTTCTTAATTATTCCGCATGAATGGATTATTCCGGATGAAAGAAATATTCTGGATGAGTTGTTTTATTCCGAACCAAGCATACATTCCGGATCAGTCATATTATTCCGGATGAGCAATTTATTCCGGATGAACCATTATTCCGGATAAGTCATTATTCCGAACGAATGATTTATTCCGGATGAACCATTATTCCGGATGAAGACATTTATTCCGGATGAAGGATTATTTCGGATGAAGCATTTTATTCCAAATAAAGGATTATTCCGGATGAATGTGTTATTCCGAATGAGTGATTTCCAGTTTTTGTAATTTTATACATTTAGTTTTAAGCTTTATTTTTCCCACCTTTTTACTTAGTCGCACTTTTACTTGCCTTCCTTTTAGTTTGAGTTTAAGTTTGTCTTATTTTATTTTTCAGTCTTTAATTAATTTCGTCTTTTAGTTTTATTTTTATTTATTGTTTTGCTTTATTTTTCGTTTTATTATTTGCATTGCTCCTTTATTATTTGTCTTTGTTTATTTTTATTTCGCTTTGCATTTACCTTTTCAAATAGAATAGATATCCAACTTCATTTTTCGTTACCAAGAACGACTGAGTCACACTTAAAACTTAATCAATTCGAGAAGATACCGAGAAACGAACTTTCAACCTAGTAAAATCACAGGTATCAGTACAACATAGACCTTGAAAATAATTTTTTAGTAGTAATACAAGCACATTGTTTTTCCAAAACATGAGCTTCAAATGACAGTTTGTATACCCAAAATATGATTTTGATTCGACAATTCATGCTCACAGCTTTCGTCAATCTCGCGATTTCAAACCCATGACAAAACTTAGACTTGGTCACGTCATAAAACCCGGTTTCGAACGTACCCATATACGACTCACGGTTCAAGTCTTACTGATCCTTACTTAGCCATAACTCGAAGCTTCAACACTCGACTCAACACTAATATACCGCACCAACATGAACCCATTACAAAAGTTTGTTTAGAATAATTTAAAAGTAACACACGTTATTAAGTTTTCATCTTTACAAAAATCACATTTTAAAACATGGTTTCCAAAAAAATGGTAAAAGTGACGATGTATACATGCATGACAACGCCATGTAATATGAAACAATTATGTATGAAGATGCGAGGTAACCTTAAGCTCTCAGTGAAAGAGTGTTTGTTACGGAACGAGATGATAGCCACGCTATCTGTAAGTAACCCACGCCTTACGACAATCCGATGAACTCGCTTCATAATCGAACGACCTTCAGCAATTTCGAACCAAGAAGAATACGTGTCGGCAGCGTACTCACCTAGCTAATTCACACCCTCGTCTTGTAACTCGCGGCATCAGTAGCAACAGGAACCTCGAACAAGCAACAACCAACGTTGAACACGTACTCACTAAGCGAAAATTAAGCTATAAACCCAAACTTGAGCTAAGACCTATCCAACCAGAAGAAACCCACATCGACTTCTAACTCGCGTTTACTACCGAACCCACGTACACAACAAAGAAAACCCACATCGAGTGTACCCAATTTGATCTCACGTTCATAATAAGGTACCCACGAACAAAACTAGTAACCCGTGAACAAAGCTATGTGAAACCCACAGGCAATTTTAAGAAACCCACGTTGGAGAGCAAGGACTCACGGAAAACTTGTGTTTTGGACAACCCTAATTGATATGAAAAAGATTCGGTTGCGTACTTTGTTGTTTTTGGTTATTTAGGATTTGTTGTATCAAGTAAAGAAATAAAAATAGAGATTTTATACATGAAGATGGAGGTTTAAGGATACAATAATGGAGGTTGTAGTTTGTGTTTTTATGGTGTTTCATCTGAAGGTGTAGAGAGAGTAAAAATGTTTCTGTTTGTTATGTTATGAATGTGTATGTTTGCTTAAGTCACATTTAATGCATGTGCTTTTGAATTGAAGTAAAGGTATAAAGACAATAAAAGAAATGTAGTAGTATAGTTGGTTTAGCTAAATTTGGCAAGAAAAATAATTGCATGCGGAGGGAGTACAAGACACACATGATTGTATGTATTTTCTGACAAATTCGCTAACCAAGCATGGTTATCGGAATAAACTATGGTTAGCTTTATTATAAAATGGTAGTTTGTAAGTTTAAGATGAAAAGATGGGTGAGTAGATGCCAAAATAGTTAGTGAATTAATTAAGAATGGCAAGTATTGGGTAATATTAAGATAAAAATGTTTATTTGGGATGATTTTGATTTACACTATGTGTCGAATAGTTAGTCCAATTCTAATTAATTTTACGAAAAATAAAACGATATTTAACAACTCTCTAAATAATTAATAAAATTAATTATAACCATAATTATGAAAATAATTATTCGCACATTATTAATACGTACAGATAAGCAGACAACAGTTTAATCGCAGATAGTTCTCCGTAAACGCGACACAGGAAATCCTACACACATTATGCACACCTAATGGAAATAAATTTCCAGAAACGTAAAAATATTGATCGTAAAATAGTACGCAACCAATAGTGACACACTCGCAGTGTTCACAGCAACGCAGACTGAGCACAGTCAAGACATAATACACGTCAGCAGACGTTATTTTTGCACGAGACGGGGAAGTTTCCCGATTTAATAGCAATTTTTGCACATAGTTGATTAAATAAAAAGTCTAGGGAGAAAAACTATAATTTTAGAAAGACTGAAAATTACGGTGTGTTACAGTCTCCCATCGTTAAAGAAGCTTTGTCCTCAAAGCTTAGAGTGTGTTATCAACACGAGAATCAACAAATAAGTGTGTGTACTTAACACCGGATCAACGTTTACGCTCCTAGGTGAATTCAGGACCATGCCTAGAATTCCACCTAACATTGACAACTGCCAAGCGGTTTTACTTTAGTCGATTGACCTCGCGGTCCATAGTTTCAACAGGCTCCTTGACAAAATTCAAATTGTCATCGACTTGTGTTTCACTAGAAGGACACATCTTCAAATTGAACACGTGAAAGGTATTGTGCACCCGGATGAGTGCTTGCAGCAGCTCCAACCTATAGGCCACGGTTCTAACCTTTGCTAAGATCACGGAGGCTCACTGCCCTCGTTCGCCAAAACGTTTCGTACCTTCCCTAGATAATACTCTCCATATAACTCCACTCCCACTATTTATTTCTTAGAGAGGTGCGAATGATACTCTCTTAACAAATAATCACAACGCGGCATTCGACAACTAGTCGATGCAAATGATATCAACAAAACTTCGTACAGATGTACGGACGTAAGGTCGATGTTGAATGAACGGTTCGATAAGAAAATTGGTGTAGCGTCGAATAATAAGGTCAGCTCTTTATAATGCGGTTGAATAGAAATCTACTCGAATGTATGGATATCCATCTCTTGCACAAGTTAAGTATATACACGCAAAATTCTGCTTTTCGAAAATAGAAAATGAAATTTTTTGACAAAATGTACTTGGTGACTATTACGAGCATAATATGATCCTTCCCAAATTATACATAGGTGATCAGGCTTTGTATAGTTGGGGACTAACGATGCGATGCTCCTTTTCGCCAAATAATGTTATGTTTCTCGGAATCAAATGGTATATAATATACCGGTTTATAAGATAGTAATCAAAATAATTTATGAAAATGTTTTTGTAGAATGAGAATAAAGTAGTTTGAAGTCTTCCAACAAATAGTTCACAGAGGTTTTTAGCAAAGCGTTTTAGAAAAGTTTAGTGAGATAGTTGACAGGATAACAACAAGTGGTTTATGAAGTGATGGCAAAATGGTGCATAAAATAGTTGTAAATGGTTTATAAGATGATCTCAAGACATAGAAAAATAATTCATGAGATGGTTTGAAAGAAGAATTATTGCAAGGCAATCGTGAAATGATTCAAAACGTGGTAACGCTTTCAAAAAGGATTAATTAAACGATCCATCCAAACACATTCATTAAAGAATATTCAAATTTAAAAGGTACACACGAGACAATGAGTCTTAAAAGTAAAACACAAAACTTAAAAGAAAGCGGTACATGACGACTTCCACTAGGTTACACTCGGTAAGGCAAAAAAATCCTTCATAGGCATTAGCATACTTCACGTCGCCATTAGGGTTCTCACGAGATTTTCTTTTTGTTGTTAGCATTATTCCAAATAAAAAGGCTAAAATAAAACAATGTAAGTCGATTTCGAAAGTTTGAGTTCCAAAGTGAAATGTTATGAGGTGACGAGTTAAAGTCGTGTTCGAACCAATCGACTTGTTTCTAAATTAACAATCATGAGATAGGACAAGTGTTTTCAAAATTAACGGACGGGTTTTAAAACCCTAGAGTCAGCTAGTAAGATAATAAGTGGGATCGAAAAACTATGACGAGTTTCGATGAGACAAAATTATGTAAAGCCACGAGAGAAATATCTTGACCATCGTAACATTTAGAATGTCATAAAATTATAGGAGACCATTGTTTCACTTACAATTTCTAATGAAAGTTTCAACGCTTATTTGAATAATCTTCATATAAATAATATGAGATGCGTGTAAAGAGCATAAACGCAAGTATAGAGCAATGCTAAAGTATGCATGCACGAAGTAGCCGTGTAGAGTATATAACACATAAAGCAGATACGCATATATGATTTATGTAATATATATAATACATATAATAATATATGTAAAAGTGTATATGCGATAGTATGTATAATATGTATATTTATAATATAATACCACATAAATCACGTAATCACATATCGATTATACTTTAGGCCTAAGATGCAAACCTAGTTCTCTATAACCAAGGCTCTGCTACCAATCTGTAACACCCTAAAGATTGATCGACGGAAGTGGTAAAGCTAGGGGCTGTTATGTCATAATAACAAAGTTCAAGGTGCAAGAAAACGACTCTAAATGAGACGTTTTTAGATAATTTACCTCGTTGCATTAGATTTATAATTACAAGTCTCAAATCATAAATAAGTTTAAGCAAGTGCAGCGGAAATCAGAGTTTAAATAACAACAATGAGGTAAAAAGTTTATTAAGCATTAGCAAGTCTTCAAATCCATGTACGGTATGCATGAGACTCCAAAGTAAGCAACAAGCAAGTAGTTCAACACCTGAGATAAATGCTTAAAAGTGTCAACACAAAGGCTGGTGAGTTTATAGGTTTAAGTTAAAACATAGCATTCGATATTGGACCGCAAACAAACTGTTTAAAGCATATGAAACCATTATGGGAGATATAATGTCATGCATATGGGAATTAGATGTGATAATTATAGTTATGATAGCACTAAGCTCATGGCACCGAGGATGATGACAAGCACGTACAACTGATGCACGCGTAATATATAAGATTGCCCAAAGTAGGTGCCTAACCCATGGCCACCTAGCAACAACCATACGGTATACGTCCGTTTGGCAAGGCGATGTATTTGAACACCCGGACTGGGGTTGTCAAACCCCAATAGATCTATCCATAACATAAGCGCCTACTCATCCAGAGTAACCAACGGTTCATGATAAAAGGGGACAAGTGGGCTATCGCTACTTAGGCATATCACACATAACTTTTAGCAAGGCAACAATATAAACAGATTTTGCGTCCATCAGGCAGGCAACAAAGCATTTATCTCAGCCAGATGATTAAACATAAAAGACAGATTAATAAGGGTTATGACTCACCTCAGTATGCAACGATTCCACAACAAGAATATGAAAATCACATATGCAGCAAACACAAGACGCACCTAAATAATATAATGCTAAGTTAGGTCGCAATCAAAGAATGAAATAATGCATTCATGTCACACGTACATGTCACCCTTTACCATAGTTTTAGTTATAAATATATGCTTAAATTATTTGATGAGGTAATATTCGACCAAACTTCCAAGTAAAGAAGATGTTGTCTTAACTCGATAATATTCAACTGCCTTCTAGCGTTATTTTAATTTAGCCATTTTAAACAAAAGCTTAACTCACGTTAATTCAATCCCGACTAATCGCAAAAACCAATGTCGTGCCCACATATAAATATAACTCGTTGCAAAGAAATTTAGTTAAACATTAATATTTGACAAATTCTTTTTACATGATTACTCTACAAACATTTTAAATACCCCAAATAATTAAATAGTAACTTTTACTTGCCCACACAACAACCCTTGTACCCATCCTGTGCATAACTCACGTGAAGTATTCACGCTCACCTCGCAAACCATACATTTAAAAGAACACCTCGGTTTTGGAAAAAACATGTCGGCCAGAAAGACTCCAGCTTTTCAGACTTTAAATAAAACATTTTTATCTCACCTTACAATCTTTATTTCTCGTTACAAAATTTGCAGGGAAAGCCAATGCTCTCATCTCTCTCACTCGGATATACAGTATTATATATTTCTCCTCTCTCTCTCTCGTTAAAACACAGCAAGAACTCAAGGACACCATTTATAAAAGAAGTTTTCACTCAACGAAACTTCACAAAAACTCTCGGTACGAAAACAATATCAAAACCCATGTTTGAAAACCCACTTTTGAAAACACCCTTGCGTCCCAATCTCACATCCAAACTCACAAAACTCATTTCACGTCTCTCTATCTCGTATAGAGACAGCGGAACAACATTTGAAACCATTTCACCCTCTCATCTCTCTACTCAATTTCACTCTCGGTATAAAACATTTTTCCCTCATTCTCACATCAACAAAAAACAGCCACAGTTACTCGTCTATATGTATATCATTCCCTCTCTCGTGAAAACAAATACAAAACATGAGTTTCAAATGACAGTTTGTATACCCAAAACATGATTTTGACTCTACAATTCATGCTCACATCTCTCGTCGATCTCTCAATGTCAAACCCATGACAAAACTTAGACTTGGTCACGTCATAAAACCTGGTTTCAAACATACCCATATACGACTCACGATTCAAGTCTTACTGATCCTTACTTAGCCATAACTCGAAGCTTCAACACTCGACTCAACACTAATATACCGCACCAAGATGAACCCATTTCAAAAGTTTGTTTAGAACAATTTAAAAGTAACCCACGTTATTAAGTTTTCATCTTTACAAAACTCACATTTTAAAACATGGTTTCCAAAAAAAAATGGTAAAGGTGACGATGTATACATGCATGACAACACTATGCAATATGAAACATTAATGTATGAAGATGTGAGGTAACCTTAAGCTCTCGGTGAAAAAGTGTTTGTTACGGAACGAGATGATAGCTACGCTATCTGTAAGTAACCCACACCTTACGAACAAGCCGATGAACTCGCTTCACAAACGAACGACCTTCAGAACTTTCGAACCAGGAACAATACGCGTTGGCAGCGTACTCACCTAGCGAAATGACACCCGTCGTCTTGTAACTTACGGCAACAGTAGCAACAGGAACCTCGAACAAGCAAAAACCAACGTCGAACACGTACACACTAAGCAAAAATGAAGCTATAAACCCAAACTTGAGCTAAGACCTATCAAACCAGAAGAAACCCACGTTGACTTGTAACTCGCGTTTACTACCGAACCCACGTACACGACAAAGAAAACCCACATCGAGCATACCCACTTCGATCTCACGTTCATAATAAGGTACCCACGAACAAAATTAGTAACCCACGACAAAGCTATATGAAACCCACAGGAAATTTTATGAAACCCACGTTGGAGAGCAAGGACTCACGAAAAACTTGTGTTTTGGACAACCCTAATCGATATGACAAAGATTCAGTTGCCTACTTCATTGTTTTTGGTTATTTAGGATTTGTTGTATCAAGTAAAGAAATAAAAATGGAGATTTTATACATGAAGATGGAGGTTTAAGGTTACAATAATGGAGGTTGTAGTTTGTGTTTTTATGGTGTTTCATCCGAAGGTGTAGAGAGAGTAAAAATGTTTCCGTTTGTTGTGTTATGAATGTGTATGTTTGCTTAAGTCACATATAATGCATGTGCTTTTGAATTGAAGTAAAGGTATAAAGACAAGAAAAGAAATGTAGTAGTATAGTTGGTTTAGCTAAATTTTGTAAGAAAAAGAATTACATGCGAAGGGAGTACAAGATACGCATGATTGTATGTATTTGCTAACAAATTCCCTAACTAGGCATGGTTATGGGAATAAACTAATGTTAGCTTTATTATAAAATGGTAGTTTGTTAGTTTAAGATGAAAAGATGGGTGAGTGGATGCCAAAATAGTTAGTGAATTAATTAAGAATGGCAAGTATTAGGAAATATTAAGATAAAAATGTTTATTTGGGATGATTTTGATTTACACTATGTGTCGAATAGTCAGACCGATTCTAATTATTTTTACGAAAAATAAAACGATATTTAACAACTCTCTAAAATAATTAATAAAATTAATTATAACCATAATTATGAAAATAATTATTCGCACATTATTAATACGTACAAATAAGCAGACAACAGTTCAATCGCAGATAATTCGCGTAAATGCGACACAAGGAAATCCTACACACATTATGCACACGTAATGGAAATAAATTTCTAGAAACGTAGAAATATTGATCGTAAAATTTTACGCAACCAATAGTGACACACTCGCAGTGTTCACAGCAATGCAGACTGAGCACAATCAAGACATAATAAACGTCACCAGACGTTATTTTTGCACGACACGGGAAAGCTTCCCGATCTAATAGCAATTTTAGCACATAGTTGATTAAATAGAAAGTCTAGGGAGCAAAACTGTAATTTTAGAAAGTATGAAAATTATCGTGTGTTACACCTACATTATATCGAAGTCTTGTAGGAGGCTTGTAGTATCTCACAGTCACTCGTCTAGATTTGTCTTATGTTGTTCAACAGATTTGTCTATATATGCATGATCCACGTGAGCCACACTTTGCGGCTCTCAAACGCATTTTGTGGTATGTGTGTGGAACAGTTGACTTGGGACTTCAACTTTACGCTTTTGATACTTCATCTCTCGTTCGATACACTGATGCCGATTGGATTGGTTATCCCTCTACATGTCGATCCAATTCTAGTTATTGTGTCTTTTTGGGTGATAATCTTGTGTCATGGTCTCCTAAATGTCAGCATACCATCTCTTATTCCAGTACTGAAGCCGAGTATCGTGGTGTTGCTAATGTTGTTGCAGAGACCGCTTGGGTTCGTAATTTACTCCGTGAGTTACATTCTCCTTTTACTAGTGCAACACTTTTCTATTGTGATAATGTGAGTTTCGTATATTTATCCGCTAATCCGGTTCAGCATCAGCGGACCAAACACATAGATATTGATATTCACTTTGTTCGTGATCTAGTTACTGCCAGTACAGTTCATGTGCTTCATGTTCCGTCTCGTTACCAGTTTGCTGATATCTTCACCAAAGATCTCCCATCTTTCTTGTTTAAGATTTTCGGGCCAGTTTGAGCGTCCGTCTTGCTCCCGCTCCAACTAGGGGGGCGTATTAGTCGGCATATATTTCATACCATGTTTAATAGTTTGTATTGGAATTTCATCAAAGTTAGGCCTAGACAATATTCTAGAATAATATTTTGTAATCCCTTTATATTTGGTTATTTTGATAATGCAAATCAAGGAAAACAATTAACCTTCAATAGTTCTTGTAGCGTATGTTTGAATTTTACTAATTGTGCTCCAGTCCATATCACAATTGGTGGCGGCAACGATGGGGTGGTTTTATTGGAAACTCAAAGTGGGGAAGAAGACGTGGGGAAGCAGAAGTATGGAAGAAAGTGGTTTCAGGGAAAACTTTTACACGATGGAAAGGTAGAGGGTGGGTAGTAATGAAGGGGATGAGTTAAAATGACGAAAATACCCCTGCGTTCATGGCACGTGAGGGTGATAACATTTGATAACGCCCGAAAGTTAAGATTTAATGTTTCAAGAGCTTTTTCGCATGAAAATGTAAAGTTCATGGGCGTTTTTGCACGACCTTTTTTCTCAAGGGTTTTTTTCATAATTTTGCGATATTCAAGGGAAAAGAATTGCAGTTTACCCTAAATAAATAAAAGAAATTTAGCTATTATTATCCAACACAAGATTAAGGGTATATTTGACAACATGCTTATGGAGGCTTACTGACACATGAACTTTTAAAATAATTTGGTTTATAAATCTCCCATATTGAGGGCAACGTTAAAATCTCCCATAAGGATCAATGGAACCCCATGAACCACATGTTTCCGAAGTTTCAATTCATCCCACAAATCACACCTTTTGGACGCAAAATTTGGAGCATAGATGAAAGAACAATACATCACCTGATTGGTAACCTTGTACCGAATTTTACGGTGAATAACTTGAGCAGATTGCGACAAAACCAAGAGGTATACAACATCAATATTCCAACCAAGAATGATACAAAACCCATTCAAGCACAAACTATCATTCGACGTCCACTCCCATGAACGAAAGACCATAAAACAAATTTTGGATAAGGAAGGAATATCCAGATCAGACTCCAAAATCGCAAAAACACTAAAATTATTCTCATTTACAACATGACGAACCTCCGATTGTTTAGGAGCAGGGTTCAAACCCCGAATATTCCACAAAGAAATGCCAAACATCAGAATTTTGTTTGAGAGAGTGCTTACTCCCTTAGATTTTAGAATGCTTGGCTCCGGATGAGCATATTGATGTGTACCAAAATACACATCTTTATTCCCCGTAAAAAACTAAAAGTGGATAAATGTCATCAAATACACAATATATATGCATGCTTTGTTGTTTGTATGTGTGTAGCTACGGATATCAAGAAATCACAAGAAAATGACCAAGATTTGAAAAAACGGACACTAGTAACGAAGACGTATACAAAGCCGAGGCAAGAATCTCATTTAACGGGTTTTTGGAAACCCTAACTCTCTCAAATGACCAAAATACCCTTCTTTTTTCTCAAAGTTCCCAAAATACCATTTGGTTATCCCAAGGACGACTAATGTTAAACAAAATTTCATTGTAAGTCCTTCTTCATTTGATTGTTAGTGCCAAGGTAATAAAAGGACTAACGGTGTCAAGTCCTTAAAACTAACAATTGATAACTTAAGTTATCATTAACTTTTGGTTATAACCCATAGGCCCAATCCAAAACAACACCCTTCTAACAAACACCCAACAACCATTTTACCCACCATGTGTAACCCACAATTTAAAAAAGGAGGGACAAAGAAATATTGTGCATCTTCATCCCCTTTGTACAATTTATCACACATAGATTAACCATGGATGAAATTCAAATTAATTCTCTTTCGGTCACCATTTAACCATCTACTAGACAAACCCACATGGATTCTTGGCCAAGTCATCAACAAGACAATAAAAATCGTCCACTATGGCAAAGATGAAGACAATAACATCAAATCAATGGCCAAGAATGGTTCCCTTTGAGGCCACGTCCATCTAAGGGTTCCTAGAAAAAGAGAACAACATCTCCAAGGACCACTTTTCATCTAACGGCTCACATGTTGGGCATATTTTTCAAGCAAGGACTCAATGGACAAGATTAGAGCTTGTAAACCTTAGAGAGAGAGAGAGAGAGAGGGAGAGAGAGAGAGAGAGGGGGATTCCAGAATACTCCATCACCTTACATATGAAGATAGGCTAATTTAATTTTCAGTTTGGTTCCATTTCTTTGTAAACCAAGAATTTGATTTCCGCCTTTTATTTTAATGCAAAGTTCTTAATTTTTTATTTAAATTCCTTGTATACTTACTTTTCTACAATTTCAATACTTGTTCTTTACATTCCTTTTTTGTTCTTAGTTTCCAACAATCACACAAAAATAAAGAAACAAAACGGGTTACTTTCAAGTGCTTATTTTTAAATAAGTTGTCCTAAGAACTTATTTATTTGTTGTTTGAAGTGGTTTCAAGGTTTGTATAAGCCTTGGGGTTTATCTTGAAGTTTTGAAAATTTTTGGGTATAAAAGAGGAAAAATAAGCTTTTAGCTTATTGGGTGTTATAAGCTAAGAAAAGCTTAAGTACCCTTTGTGAGTGTTATTCCTTTTAAGCTCATTTTCCTCTTTGCTTATCATATGCTTATTTCTTGCTTAACTTTCTACTTAATTGCTTGCTTCTTGTTTACTTTTTTTTGTTATTGCTAGTTTTACACTTGTATTGCTTATATGTGCACTTTATCTCATAGTCATAGGTTTAAAATCACTTCTCAAAATTGTTGAAGGGTGTTTAGTTTAAGACCATTCCAAGGTTAAAGTGGGTCATTTTGGTTAGATACTCATGGGCACTTTTATGTTTACTTAAAATCATCATTTCCATATGTTATGTTAAGTGTTTATGTTAAAAAATTTCAAATTCAAGTTTTAAAAATCATTTTTGACTCATTGTGGTGATAAAATGCCTTCCCTAGATTCATAGCTTATATATGAGTTAAGTTTGAGTGTTATTATATTCACTTTATATCCTAGTTTAAAGCCTCTAAGTTTCTTAGTCCAACACTTAAAGTAGCTTGAAAATGTGTAGACACTTTTTCTCCTCTTTTTTCTTGTTCTTTTTTAGGTCTGATGTAGATCACTTTTAGGGTTCTTATGGTTTGATTTACAAGCTAGAAATTGGTCTTATGGTAGTAAGTAGTACTAGGATTTCATGTTTGAGCTTAGTTTAGATTTCCCAGATTATTAGAGCTTGTGGCTTATCCCACAATAAGCCACTGTTAGGCTTGGCCTCTGTTGACTAAACCTTGTTCTTGGCTTCGTTACCGTTGTTGCCTTTAGACCCTATTAAACGTAGCTTAATCTAATGTATAGTGAAAGTTTTTTTTTCAATATTAGCTTATATATAGCTTATCTTTAATTTGTAAAAGGGAAAGTAGAGAAAAAAATGTTTCGTAAAAAAAAGTCTAGCCCGGCTCAAACCCTGGACCTCTGGAGGTTTAGGGATTGTGCCGATGTACTAGCTCTTATTTCTTGTAATATCTTCACAACCCTTATTATTTAAACACACTCATTTTCCCGTTATACTTTAATAAGCCGTAGCTTATATCTCTATTTCTAGCTTATTTGGATAAGTTGGTGAGTCTAGTCTAATTTTCTCCTAAAGTAGACCAAGTTTAGGACTTTAGGAAATATTTCAGATTTATCATCACTTTTAATTTAATATTTTTATTCATTTTATCCTGCTACTTTTTAATTACTTAAAAGTAGCAAAAATAATTTTAAAATTACAAAAAACGGTTTTTAGGTTAGTTTTAGGTTTACAAATAAAAAAACTGATATTGTCACTTTTCTATTTATTTTCATTTTTAAGGTTTTTAATTAGATTTTTAAATTAATAAATAAATACTAAAAACTGTCAAAAATTGTTTTATGGATTTTATAACTAGTTAGACTTTTAGAAAGTATAAAATTATTTTTAGGATTTTTAGAATTTTTAGGATTAATATAATATTTTCTAGAATTTTAAATAGTTAAAATAGTTTTTAATTAATAAAGTATTAATAAAAAGTCATAAAAATAGGATTTCTTTTTAGATAATTTTCTTTTGATAGGTTTGAGGTTTAGAAAGTAATTTTGAATCTTTAAGGTTTAACTTGCCTTAGTTTTTTGGTTGGTCGCGTTTTAGGGTTCGAGCGTTCATTTTCTTGATACTGTAATTCACGTTTTTAGTTTACGTTGTTTTTAGGGAAAATCACTTAATAATGTAGTAAACTTACCACTTTTTATGGTTGTGTGTACTAAACTATTTTTTTCTCATTGTGTGTATTAAACTTTCAAATTCTTATCATTGTGTGTATTTTGTGACCAATTTACCCCTTCTTTTTCAAATTTTGATGGGTAATGTGGTAATTTTACAACGCAGAATCGTCTCAAAATACACATAATGATCGAAATTAAAAAGTTTAATACACACAATGAGAAAAAAAATAGTTTAGTACACACAACCATAAAAAGTGGTAAGTTTACTACATTTTTGAGTGACTTTCCCTTGTTTTTAATCTTTGTGGTTTTTAGAAATGTCTTGCATACCTTTAATTATTCGATCATTTATCGGAATCCGAATCGTGAATCTCATATTCACAATCTCCACGACGAACTAACGACCCGGGAATAAATATATATCATATTTGTTTACTATATTATTTTAACCATATTTCAACGATAATCACATATAAATACTCTACCTCGCTATCGTTTTCTTCATTAGTTCCCTCGTAAACACTATGACCCTGGTCACTCATCACAGTTCCACTACTCTCACCAGCTACCTTTCGTCTAAAGCCTCATAATCCGCTACCAAAGCATCAAAATGGTTCTTGAGTTCTAGCAATGAGTCACCTTTATCAACATATTTGTCACCATGCTCCTTAGCATCTTGCTTACCAGTAGTCTGCTTACCATTATTTTTAGTCATAGGACGAAATTCAAAATTCTATTGGTTAAGTAATTTAATGCCCCCATTGTTCTTTTTCTTATTTTTCTTCTTTTTTATACTCACTATAGTAAATCCATCCTCCTGACTACTCATAGCTTCAAGAATAGGCACCACTCATTTAGGGCAGGTAACCAAGTCATGTCCAAACACATGACAGTCCTAGCACACAACAAGCTTCCATTCATATTCCACCGCCATCTTAACTTTCGTACATCCTCCTCCCTCCATATTTGGAACCCCCATATTATCTCCTTTTTATAATTCCTTGGAACCCCATTATTATCTCTGTTTTTTAATTCCTTGTCAGTGCTAACTTCAATCAAAGCCCTTGCAAACCCTATACGTCCCCATAGTTCATGGCACATAGAACTCCTGAAAGCATATAACATTGTAGGCATACCAATTTGGGTAGAAATTAAGCTAAGTCCATCCTCAGAATACGCAACAACCAAAACCTTGTGAACCTTAACCCATATCGGAACTTTGGTAACAATTTCTTTGTTCAATGTTAAACTTGGCGATCATTTGCGTAGAATGATATGAACGTTCCTAATCATCTAAGGTCTCTACTCTAAGACTTGTTCCATCACTGTAACCGAAGTAAATTTGAAATAGAAAATGCCATCCTCATATCTTATTATTTTCTAGAAACTGACTTACTCCACGTATTTTTCACATAACTCTCCACCAATGGAAACGCCATACTTTTACCCACAAAAAAACCCAACATATAGTTACTAAACTTTGCTTGAATAGATATCATAGTGTCCAAGGGAAACACAAAATCTGTATTCTCAAATCGTTCATCTTTACTTAGAGCCCTAAAGTTAATCTTCCTTTTAGTGTTTTCAGAAGTAACAGCGTTCATGAAGGACATAGGTTTAGATGCTTCAACACCCACAGGTATTGACGACTCACCCACACCATTGATCTCATTATTCTTATCCTTGGCACCAACATCTACGTCTTTAGATGCAAACGAAGAAGGTTTCACAAGAACCTACGACTATTTTGTCATCTCGCCTCTTGTAGCACCCTTAGGTAAAAAAAAGTGGACGAACTGTGATCTTTAAGGGTGCTTGATAGCTGGCGAACCTCCTAGGCGATGTTTTCCCATCCAACACGTTACATTTAGTCGCCTTCATAGGATCCAAGACATAATGAACCGTTAAAGTCTCTTTCTTGTTAACCCTCTTTCCAATGTCCCCCGTCTCTCAAAAGCCACAATAAAAGAATACAAACACCCACAATCATCAATAATTAGTCACGAAATCAGACCACCAGAACCCTAAAACACTAGGGCTTCAGCTAAAACTTCACAACACCCACACTAACCCACCTCCATAATGAAAACAAAAATTTATTAAAGAAGCACAGACAAATAGAAACCGTAAACTACTATCGAATGATCAAGAAAGAATAAACCAAAACAAAACCCTAAGAAATCAAGAAACCGCAACAAAATAAAAGAATGTTAATGCTATACTTTAGTATTTATTATCCTAAGTTGAACCTAGGGAGTCTATGTGTCGAGTCTATAAATTTTCCAAGTATGGCATGTTTAAAGTATAAAGTTTATGAGTCGGTTGGTTATGCTTGTGTCCAAATCCCACTCGTGTTTCCTTTTATCACAACCGACTACCAACTTGTAGGATTCGGTTACCTCATCCTCATCTCTATAAAAGGAGGTGAGGGGGAAGGGTTACATTCACGCATTTTTCCAATAAACTAATCTACCGATTATGGATACATAACTTTTGTCTCATCTTTTCTGTTGATAGCTTCATAGATCGTGGTTTACGCGTCTAGTAATCCGGTTGTAGAGATCGAACCTCTACAATTGGTATCAAAGACTTGGTTCGAGTCTCTCTGGTTAATAGGATCAATCATTGAAGGTCTTGGTGTTTTAGGTTATCAAACATCAATAGAGTAGCAACAACAATCAAAAAGGGTTTGTTGATTTTTTTATTAATCAACAGTGGTGCTTGTTTTTGTGGCTGGTAATATCGTAGAGAGAAAGAGGAAGAAGAAGGGGTTTTAATTTTAAAGTCAACTATACTAATACTAAAAAGGGTGTTTTATTTGGGCTAAGGTTTAATATTCTGGGTTAAGATTTAACATACTGGATTTGGATAATTTTGATATAACTTTTTATTTTTAAAAGTTATATTAAACCAGGGTTAATTCTTGTTTTTATAAATAAAAGGTAGTATAATTTTAAAGGGTTTACACAAAGGGACTTTGTAATTCATGATTGTGAGGTTTAATATATCACAAGGTTTAGCAAATTAACCAAGGGATAAAGAATGATGGGAGCTAAGTTCGACATCAAGAAATTCAATGGAACTAGTGATTTCAGGTTAAAGAGAATCAAGATGTGTGCTTTGTTAATACAACATGGATGTGAAGCAACTCTGGCGGCTTTATCCGCGGATATGAAATCTGAAGAGAAATCTAAGTAGGACAAGAAAGCTCACAGTGCCATGATTTTTTTAGGTAACAAGGTTCCGATGTAGGTTACCGGGGAGACGACTGCAGCTAGGGTTTGGTCATAGTTGGAGACATTTTACATGACAAATTCATTGGCCAACAAGTTGTATACATTCTACATTCTACATGCCACTAGAAGTCATTGGCCAACAAGTTCAAAAAAATCGTTCTTGATTTAGAATATATTGAGTTAAAATTCGAGGAGGAAGATCTTGCTTTATTATTAGTCATTTCTTTACTAGAATCATATGAACACTTTGTGGATACCTTGATTTATGGACGGGAAGCTTTGGCTTTGGAGGACATGATGGAAATATTAAATTCAAAGGAAATAAAAGAAAGGTCCAATGCAAAGGTGGATAATGGTGAAGGGTGATACGTGAGAGGAAGAACTGATCGCAGGGATACGCGTCATTCAAAGGGAAAGCCAAGATTGAAGTCTCGAGGTGGAAGACTCAAATGCATTATTTGCCAATCTGAGGAGCAGTTGAAGAGAGACTGTCGGAAGAATAATCACAAAAAGTCAAAATGTTACATCAAGAAAGATAATCAACGAAGCTCTATTGGTTCGATTTATGATGGTTTGAAGTGATGATGGTGATAACTCCAGAGAGACTACTAGATTGGATCATGGATTCAAGAGGTTCATACCACATGTCACCTAAGTTAGATGTATTTTTTTATTTTCTAGAATACGGTAGAGGCAGGGTACTATTGGGAGACAACAGAAAGTGTAAGATCATGGTTATTGGCAAGGTAATGGTATAACTGAAAGACGGGTCGATTTTTGTGTTACATAATGTTAGGTATATTCCTGAACTGAAAAGAAACTTGATATCGCTAGAAACTCTTGAAAAGGAGGGATATACCTTAAAGTTGTAGTCGAGCATAGTCAAGGTGATTAATGGCTCTAGGGTTATTTTATTTGGAACCCAAAGGGAAAACTGTGTATACTCTTTGGATGGCCATGCAGTGTCAAGTGAGATTAATGCTAGTTTTTAAGAAATAGACAGTCTTGCGCAGGTTTGGCACCAAAGACTGGGAGTGAGGCGGGACTACAGGTGTTAGAAAAGCAGGGTTTGTTTGCAAGAAGAGTCTAGGTAAGCTTGATTTTTTTGAGAATTGTATTCTGGGAAAGTCACATCGAGACAGTTTCAGTGTAGGTAGGCACACTACTCAAGGAGTGATAGATTATGTACATTCAGACTTATGGGATCCATCTCAAGTGGAATCATTGGGAAGTAAGAGGTATTTCGTATCTATAGTTGATAATTATTCTAGGAGGGTATGTGTTTATGTTCTCAGGTTTAAACACGAAGCATTTGGAAAGTTCAAAGAATGAAAACAGTTAGTTGAAATTCAGAATAGGAGGCGATTAAGAAGTCTAGGACGGATAATGGTCTTGAGTTCTGTAACCGGCAATTTGATCAGTTGTGCACTGAGCATGGAATTGCTAGACATTCGATAGTTGTCGGGACGCCGCAACCGAATGGGTTAGAAGAACGGATGAACAGAACTCTCATGGATAAGGTATGTTGTTTATTAATTCAGCCTGGATTGCCGAATACCTTCTGGGCAGAGAGACATGTACGGAAACATATCTTACCAATAGGTTACCATCTATAGTGATTAAGAAGAAGATACCTATGGAAATGTAGTCAGAACATCCTAGTGATTATGAGATGTTGAGGGTTTTCGACTGTGTCATGTATTCATAGGCTAAATAAGGTAAGCTCAAGCCGAGAGCGGTAAAATGCGTTCTTTTGGGGTATCCTTAAGGTGTGAAGGGGTACACACTATGTAGGCTTGATAATGAATAAACTAAAATAGCTACAAGTTGGAACGCGGTCTTTAATTAAAGTGTCATGTACAAAGACACATTGAAGGATTCCGGTACAGGTAATGATAAGACTGTTGAGGAATTATAGATTATGGTAGAACTGTATAGGTTAAATGATTGTATGCCTTAGGAAGATCAGACATGCCAGGAAGAACAGACAAACCAGGAAGAGAAGACAAATCAGAAAGATCAGACAGATCAAGAAGATGTCTATGATGAAGATGCAGGGGGTCAAGAAATTGATCAGCCACCGGATCTCACAGATAATTAATTGGTTCACGATAGAGAGAGAATGACAAGAATGAAACAGACAAGGTTTCAGGATGAGAGTAATATGGTTTCTTATACGTTTGCTGCAAGAGAGGAAGAAGATACTCATGAACCATTGACATACGAGGAGGCAGTTCCTTGTGAAGACAGTTCGAAGTGGAAAGCTTCTATGGAAGAAGAGATTGATTCTCTAAGGAAGAATAAGACATGGGTGTTAGTAGATCATCCAACTAGGAAAAAGTTGGTGAGTTGCAAATGGTTGTACAAAATAAAGGAAGGATTTGAAGGTGCTCGAAATCCTAGGTACAAGGCAAGGTTGGTAGCTCGTGGTTTCACACAAAGGGCATGTATTGATTACAATGAGATATTATCCCCGGTAGTTCGACACACATGTATTCGGGTTATACTTGCATTGACCACGTGTGAAGATTATGAGCTGGAGCAGCTTGATGTAAAAACGACATTTTTACATGGAAATATTGAAGAAGTGATCTACATGAGGCAGCTACCGGGATTTGAACAAGGTAATAAGGTATGTTTGTTAAAGAAATCTCTTTATGGTTTGAAGCAGTCAGCTAGAAAATGGTACAAGAGGTTCGATGAGCATAAGCATAACAGTTACGAAAGTTGTGTATATTACCAAAGTTAGGCACCAGGGGAGTATATCTATCTATTGTTATATGTAGACGATATGCTGATAGCTTGTAAGAGCAAGGTTGAGATTGGGTCTACCAAGTCTTTGTTTGAAAGGGAGTTTGACATGAAGGAGCTCGGGGAAGCAAATAAGATTCTTGGTATGACGATCGTCAGGGATCGGAGTCGTAAGACTTTGAGGATGTCACAATCTGGGTATGTATCTATAGTTTTAAACAAGTCTAGAATAAACAATGGGAAATCAGTTCCAATTCCATTGGGTGGGCACTTCAAGCTGTCGTTGAAGGATTTTATAGTTAGGGATTGTGATGTTGAGATGATGAGTAAGGTTCCATATGAAAATGTGGTTTGGAGCTTAATGTACTTGATGGTGTGCACGAGGCCAGACATAGTGTATGCTGTAAGTGTAGTTAGAAGATATTTGGAGAATCTGGGTAAACTTCAATGGGAAACAGTAAAGTGGATTATGAAATATTTGCAGGGCATTCTAAACGTGGGTTTGTTGTATAGGACAAATCGTGGCAACCATGTGGACGTAACAGGTTTTGTTGATTCTGACTACGCTAAGGATCTGGATAAAGGTAGGTCTCTCACTGGTTTTTAGTACAAGGATGTGTTGTACTACAAGATGTGCTGGCTCTTTCAACTACAGAGACGGAGTATATGGCCCTTACGGAGGCTGTGAAGGAAGCTATTTGTCTTAGGGGACTCTTTGAAGAGTTGTGCATGAAGCTTGAAACTGTGGCATTTAATTATGATAATCAGGGAGCGATTCACTTATCGTAGAATCATGTTTCTCATTAAAGGACTAAGCACATCAATGTACGTTATCGCTTTATCAAATAACTATTGGAAGCGAAGACGGTTGATGTTCTGAAGGTGGGTACTGAACAGAATGTTACGGATGCCTTGACGAAGGTGGTACTTGGACGCAAGTTACAATACTGGTTGGAGTTGTTGAGTGTTGTGATAGGGCACTATAAGTCTAAGGTGGAAATTATTATACTTTAATCTTTATTAACCTAAGTCGAGTCTAGGGACTTATGAATTAGCCAAGTATGGCATGTTTACAGTATGAAGTTTATGAGTCGGTTGGTTATGCTTGTGTCCCAAGCTCAACCTGTGTTTCCTTTTATCACAACCGACTGCCAACTTGTAAGAATCGGTTACCTCCCCCTCATCTCTATAAAAGGAGGTGGGGAGAAAGTAACAGACCGTTATTTAGTAACAGACCGTTATTTAGTATAAGAATCAAGAAGAAACAAAGATCGAAGGTAGAAAAAAAAGGTTGCTGATCGGCCATCATTAGACAGGTCATTAAGTTAATTTTGTACATACATTGAATTTTTTCGAAGGATTATATGCGCTCATTTATATTAAGAATCTTCAAACCAAATTTGAATGTATAGTCCTTCATGTCATCCATCTTGGCATAAATCAATTTCTTCCCAATGTCACCCAAAACTAAATAAAAAACCCACTAGTTCATACTTACATATGTAAAAGACAATATACATAAAAGTTATTAAAATTTGTCAAAAATTTCGATTACGTTCTCAAAATTTAAACCTAACAAATCGATTTACCGGTTACATAAGTTATTCCCTTACCAAACACACTCCTCTTGAAATCACCCTTTCCTCTCCTTTCAATCCACATCCGACGTGGCAAAAAACTAAACACCTGGAAAACCAGCTCTTCAGAACCCTACATTTCGACTCACTCAACTTATTAACTCTTCAAACTCCTATCATTCACAATCTTCAGACACCTACACTACAACAATTTTGCACCCTAGGGACGACTTATTCGTCCCTAGGGAGTCACTTTTTCGACCCTAAACCCCTAGGGACGACTAAGTCGACCCAAGGGGGTTGTGCCCAAAAAATCGTCTCTAGATTTCTAGGGTCGACTTCCCTTTGAAACCTAGGGACGACCAAGTGGGTCCCCCATCCCACTTCGTTGAAAATATTGACTAACCTAGGGACGACTCCCCTTTGAAACTTAGGGACGAAAAAGTCGTCCCTAGGTTTTTAATAAAAATAACTTTTTTAAAATGTTTAATAAAAATTCTTTTTTTTATAATTAATAAATTCTTTTTTCGAAAAAAAAGTAAATATAAACTTAGGGACGACTAAGTTGACCTTAAGTTAAAAGTGTGGGTCATCCCTAACTAAATGTACAGGTCAGCTATGTCAAAACTTAGGGACGACTTGGTCATCCCTAAGTTGAATATTCTGGATATGCTTTGTTACTTTAGGGACGACTAAGTCGTCCCTAGATGTACCTGGGGGGTAAAAAAACTGGGCATTTTTCAGCCAGTTTGTTGCTCTTCATTTCCAAAATAAACATAGTACAGGTTCAAACAAAGATGATCCATTACATTACAAGATTACAACTAATTTGTTGATAGATTGAGCTTGAATATAAATGAAAGTAAAACATACACAATAGACGTCAGTTCACAAAAACAGATGGGGTTTGATGAAGTTGATGTCGTCTCCAATCTGCCTTAAAATCGAGAATCGGGCCACGTGACGGATACATACGGAATCATGACTTTACCCATGCAACAAGCTCCCAAGAAAACTAATAACTAGCAGGAATACACCATACTCACCACCTGCACAAATTTAATCAAACACACTTTACCATTCTTTCAAACTTCAAACATACGAATGGGAGTAAATGTTAATGAAACTATCAGCGTAAGCTGCAGTAACAGTTTATCTGCATATTATTCATCTTCGAAATGTCGTAAACTGAAAATTGCAATAGAATTGCTTCAGGTGACACTTTTTGTCATTTATACTTGTTACAGTATTAACTTAAGAGTTTTCTAAAACAGCCTTGAGTAATATAAAATATGAAAATGCTAACTTGTAATTAGTAATATATGTTGTTGCGCATAAGCATATCATACCTTTTCTTACTGTCATAGCCATAGCCAAGCTGCAATGTATGAGCAAAACAGCGCATCAACGCCTGCATAAATTATATAAAACATACAGCTTACATTTTTTGTGAGGTTGAAACAGCAGAGAGATATTCACGACATTGAGAAGGCCATTAACAACATCGTTGAGAAGGTCCATTGCTAAATTATGTCTTAAAAAATAAGTTCAAACACTAAAATTCGAGAAGATCCATTGCTAAATTATAATATCAAGAAGGATGCGTACCAGGAATATAGCATTTACATTGTTGTTTTTTCAAAATGTAGCCATATAAAGCATACTTAAACTATAATCATAATATTTGGTTTCTTGTAATCCAAACATAACAAAATCAGCCTACTTTCAACATATAGTGAAACTACAAGATGTAAACTTCACAATCCAATTAACTACATATGAAAGATACTTAGTGTATTGAAACATGGAGTAAACCTTACCTTCCACCAAACGCTGACTATCTATTACTTTCAACTGCTTGAGGAGGCGATTTTTATGCAACTTAGCTTCTTAAACCAACTTATATCATGGTTCATGAATTTTTTTCGCATTGAAGTACCTCAGCCCCAAATCTTTCATGTCAATGTGCAAGCCCAAGCTTCTTAAGTGTATGATTCTCTACAACCGTCTAAGCAAATACATCCCATGTCTGTTTTGTCTCGTGTTTCTAAAGTCCTGAAGTATATACATAACAAAGGTGCGTGTAAATTATTTATGGATGATGTAGATGATTAATTTTGACACTTCACTTTGAAAACTGATCATAGATGTAGAATACTAGAACCTTATTTTATTTAATTCACTGTAATTAGTTTCTTGATAATGTTTTTTGGTACATAAATGTACATATATAGTTTTAAATTTAATTCGTTTTAGGCGTTATGCAAAATGCTAAGTTAAATGATGACTATGACAAGAGTATATTTATCCAAAACAAATTCATACACACATAAAAATACTAACTGTTATGGATTTTCTTGTGGGTGTTCGTTTTTTTGAACATTTGAGCTCTCTTTTGCTTTATAGATTGACCAAACAATGCAATGACTCAAATTATAACTTTTGAACCTGATTTTAATCATAATATATTATTATATCGGGAACTTAACATTCGATGTCCAACTTTACATATACTAAATTTTCAATAGATGTGTTACTATATATTGTTGTCATAAAAACTTAACCTACGGAAATAAAACAAAAACAATACAAAATTGAAATGTAGAAATAAAAATCACCTGGACATAACTCACAGCAACTCTCCAATAAACTATTATTGTTCCTACCATTTGAATGCATAATCAAAGGACATGTCAATTAAGCTTAGATACACATGAAAATAACATACCAAGCTCCTTCAATACATTTGGTATAGAACTAAACAAGTAATTAATTGCCTAATTGGTATACTTGATGCTGCCGGCGGTGGTGGTTGCTACTGCTGCCACATCGGCGGTGGTGGTGGTGGGTTGCTAGACAATAAACAATAAACATTAACAATAATTAAACATAAACAATCACATTTATCAAAAAATTAAATAAAATTAAACAAAATTAATAGATTAAACAAAAAATCAATTACCTTTATAGTTATAAAAAAACAATCACATTCCGAAATTCGTGCTCGTGTGCGAGGGTGGTGGTGGTAGGACGGACTGGTGGTGATGGGGCGTAGTGTGGTGGGTCGGACTGGTGATGATGGGTCGGAGTGTGGTGGTGGGTCAGAATGGTGATGGGTCGGAGTGTGGTGATTGGTCGGAGTGGTGATTGGGGATGGGTCGATCTAACAGAGAATGGTGGTGAGAATGGAGGGTTTTTTTTTTTGTTTTAACAGTGAATGAGAAAAAGAGATAAGATCCTAGATCTATCTATATCTGTGGTTGGTTAGGGACGACCTAGCATTTGACACTTAGGGACGACTAAGTAGTCCCTAAATTTTGGGGTATATACCGCAAAACCTCAAATCCAAAGCGGGTTATTTAAATTTTGGCCAAAATTTTGGAGGGTTTTTTAGAGACGACTTTGCTTTAATATTTAGGGACGAATAATTCGTCCCTAAGTGTTTTTCATAAATTTTTACATTATACTCCTTCTATGTAATAAAAGTAATAATAAAAATTCATAATTAAAATTAATAATAAAAATCAAAATAAATTATTGTAACTAATATTAAAATATACGTTATACTTAGTTTGTAATAATAACAATTGACAAATATGTTATTGTCTTACATGTATACCGAGAAAACTTAAACCCTCAGCGGGTCGATATGTTACGTTATACGTTATAGGTTAAACCGATGAGTCGATATGCTAGGGTTATACATTATAGGTTAAACCAACGAGTCGATATGCTAGGGTTATACGTTAGAGGTTCAACGGATGAGTCGATATGTTACGGTTATACGTTATAGGTTCAACCGATGAGTCGATATGCTAGGGTTATACGTTAGAGGTTCAACGGATGAGTCGATATGTTACGGTTATACGTTAGAGGTTCAACCGATGAGTCGATATGTTATGGTTATACGTTAGAGGTTCAACGGATGAGTCGATATGTTACGGTTATACGTTAGAGGTTCAACGGATGAGTCGATATGCTAGGGTTATACGTTAGAGGTTCAACGGATGACTCGATATGTTACGGTTATACGTTAGAGGTTCAACCGATGAGTCGATATGTTATGGTTATACGTTAGAGGTTCAACCGATGAGTCGATATGCTAGGGTTATATGTTAGAGGTTCAACGGATGAGTCGATATGTTAGGGTTATACGTTAGAGGTTCAAATGATGAGTCGATATGTTACGGTTCTACGTTAGAGGTTCAACTGATGAGTCGATATGTTATGGTTATACGTTAGAGGTTCAACCGATGAGTCGATATGCTAGAATTATACGTTAGAAGTTCAACGGATGAGTCGATATGTTACAGTTATACGTTATAGGTTCAACCGATGACTCGATATGTTTCGGTTATACGTTATAGGTTCAACCGATGAGTCGATATGCTAGGGTTATACGTTAGAGGTTCAACGGATGAGTCGATATGTTACGGTTATACGTTATAGGTTCAACCGATGAGTCGATATGCTAGGGTTATACGTTATAGGTTCAACCGATGAGTCGATATGTTACGGTTATACGTTATAGGTTAAACCGATGAGTCGATATGCTAGGGTTATACGTTAGAGGTTCAACAGATGAGTCGATATGCTAGGGTTATACGTTATAGGTTAAACCGATGAGTCGATATGCTAGGGTTATACGTTAGAGGTTCAACCGATGAGTCGATATGTTACGGTTATACGTTATAGGTTCAACCGATGAGTCGATATGCTAGGGTTATACGTTATAGGTTCAACCGATGAGTCGATATGTTACGGTTATACGTTAGAGGTTTAACCGATGAGTCGATATGCTAGGGTTATACGTTAGAGGTTCAACCGATGAGTCGATAGGTTACGGTTATACGTTATAGGTTCAACCGATGAGTCGATATGCTAGGGTTATACGTTATAGGTTCAACCGATGAGTCGATATGTTACGGTTATACGTTATAGGTTAAACCGATGAGTCGATATGCTAGGGTTATACGTTAGAAGTTCAACGGATGAGTTGATATGCTAGGGTTATACGTTAGAGGTTAAACCGATGAGTCGATATGCTAGGGTTATATGTTAGAGGTTCAACGGATGAGTCGATATGTTACGGTTATACGTTATAGGTTCAACCGATGAGTCGATATGCTAGGGTTATACGTTATAGGTTCAACCGATGAGTCGATATGTTACGGTTATACGTTATAGGTTAAACCGATGTGTCGATATGCTAGGTTTATACGTTAGAGGTTCAACGGATGAGTCGATATGCTAGGGTTATATGTTAGAGGTTCAACCGATGAGTCGATATGCTAGGGTTATACGTTAGAGGTTCAACCGATGAGTCGATATGCTAGGGTTATACGTGAGAGGTTCAACTGATGAGTCGATATGCTAGTGTTATGCGGGAAAGCCTAAATTTGGCGGGAAATGTTGGCGGGAAGAAGTTGGCGGGAAAATGTTGGTGGGAAAGCTAGGGTCGACTAAGTCGTCCCTAAATGTGTCGGCCCTAAATTTTTATCTTTATTTATGGTAGCTCTTATCCTCACAAACTCTTATCCTCTCATACCAAACTCACCACCACCACCACCCGATTTTGCATAAGATAGATCCGCTTGAAGCTTATAAGTGTCCATGTGAAAAGGGATATATAGTGTTGAGACAGTCACATCGACCTCATAGCTTTGGTAAACTTTACTATGCATGTCCCCTTTCGAATGTAAACAATCTATTATTTTATTTATGTAATACGTGTGATTATTAAAATGACAAGTCATGTTATTTCTTTACTTTGTAACAGCCAAAAAAAGAAGATTATGGATGTAAATATTTTAAATGGAAGGATGATTTTGATCTTGAACTCCGTATAAGATCTTCCCCTGGATCTTTAACACCTCAAGGTTCACATCCTAGTTCTTCTACAGGTCCTTCTCAATCTGCACCCACTGAGTGCTCAAATTGCAAGATCAAAGATCTAAAGATAAAGATGCTAGATGCAAGACTAGAAATGGAAATGCATCCTGAAGACCACGCATGTCAATCGGCTGCAATACTTCATGAGCTTTTAAATGAAATGGGAGATCTTAGCTTTGAGTAGTAATCTGTTTCATATTTTAATGTGTTAATTTGTTTTTTATTATTATGTGGTAATCTGTATGTTTAATTTTAACTAGTTTGTGATGTGTTTTTATGAATCTATTCGTATTTATGAATCTATTATCGTTGTAATATCTATGTATAAAGTTTTTTTTAAATAAATATAATTGTTTTTTTTAAATATATATAAAGTTTTTTTAAATATGTACAAAGTTTTTTTTTAAATGTATAAAGTGTTTTTAGATATGTATAAAGTTTTTTAAAATAAATATAAAGTTTTTTTAAAGTATATATATATATTTTTTTTAAATATGTATAAAGTTTTTTTTAGATATGTATAAAGTTTTTTTAAATAAATATAAAGTTCTTTTAAAATATATATAACTTTTTTTTAAATATGTATAAAATTTTTTTTAGATATGTATAATTTTTTTTTTAAATATATATAAAGTTTTTTTTAAATATATATAATTTTTTTTAAATATGTATAAAGTTTTTTTTTAAATATGTATAAAGTTTTTTTTTAAATAAATATAAAACTTTTTTTAAATATGTATAAAGTTTTTTTAAATAAATATAAAAGTTAGTTTTAAATATATATATATATATATATATATATATATATATATATATATATATATATATATAAAGTTTTAATTTAGGGACGACTTCCCTATGAAATTTAGGGTCGAAAAAGTCGTCCCTAAATATTTTCATATAATTTTTTACCGGGTAATTTAATTTATTAGCGGGATATTTAATTTTTTTGGAAATTTTTAGAAAATTTGGTGGGAAAATTTAGGGACGACTTCCCTATGTAATTTAGGGTCGAAAAGTCGTCCCTAAATTTCTTTAATATATTTCCACCTTTTTAATTTTATATTTTTTACAAAAAAATAATAATATTTATTTTAAATAATTTTAAAAAATTTTAAATAATTTTAACTAATAAAATGTGATAAAATTTTTTTTTTTTTTTTTTACTCTAGGGACGTCTTAGGTTGTGTTTACTTTTCACTTAATGGGCCTTGTGGGGAGCGATTCCAGTCCACACAAATATATAGTGGTGTTTCTTTTTCTCAATTTACGATATGATAGTCTGATTTGGGAGGTGTTAAAAAAGTCCCCTATCTTTTTGTCCCTATCTTTTTTATCCATCACTTTCATCTTCATTCACGAACTATCTATTTTCTTTCTACAGAACAATTCTTTTTCAACTCCAAACCTTTAAACGTAATCAATTTCACCTTCATCTGTGATGCTCCTGTAGGTCATCGATCTATATGTCATCGATATTCTCATTGAGCTTGAACTACCAAGTCTTCTTCTAATCTTCTCTTCTCAAGCAAATTACAATGGTGTTATTTAATTTGAATTATAGCCCAATCTTTTTTATCTAATAATGTTGATGGATCTAAAAAATAAGTGTCAAGAACTTGACAATATATTTGAATTAGACAAGTGGGTTTTGATTTCAAGCTTTTCCATTTAATTAACAAAAAATGTGTGGGAACAATTTGATTTGCATGTTATTTGGTTACTAGCGAGGAATCAACGAATCTTCAGTTGATAATGTGGTTTGCTTTTCATGTTTTAAGATTTATAGATGTGAAAACATCTAATGTGTTTTTACTTTTTAGGGGCAAAAATGATATTTACTACTGTTGACGAGTTTCATTTTGATGTGAAAAGAAACATGGCTTTTGTAATGATTAATCTCCCCACAAAATAGTTGTTAGCTAACATGACTCTATATCCACACATCACAATAAAAAGAAACAGCCCCTTAGTCGTCCCTAGATTTAGTGGGCCCTGTTGTCCCCACATGCTCTCTTTGACTAGCTTTTTTTTGGAAAAGTGGTGAGCCCCACTTAACTTAGGGACGACTAAGTTGACCCTAAATAAATTTGTAGTGCTACCATTCACTTAGCAAAAACAACACCATAGCTCCCTTGACCATTAGTAACCTTTGTGTATTTAACAAGTCTTCATAAGTAGATATAAGCTATAAGTTACTAAAAAGCAATGTTTTGAAACCCGGGTCGACCCGGCCGGTTCAACCGGTTGGACCGGTTCCGGCCGAAAAAACGGGTCAAATTGACCCGGGTCTTACATTTTGGAAACCCGGTGTGACCCGCCGGGTTTGAAGCGACCCGGGTTGACCCGGTTCGTGCGACCCGGCCGGGTTTTGATTTTTTTCGATTTTTTTGTTTTTTTTTTCGTTTTTTCGCGATATAATTATACGTATTTATAACGTAACTTTGTTTTTACGTGTTATATTTGTTAGTAAATGGTTTTTCGGGCCAAATATATGAAATATTCATGATTTATATTTATTTATATATAGTAATATTGGAAATATATAAATAATTTTTTTTAATTGAAAACCGGGTCGACCCGGCGGTCCAACCGGTTGAACCGGTGACCCGGTGACCCGGTGGCTCGACCGGGTCGATTCAAAACCCGGGTTTTAAAACATTGCTAAAAAGTACTTCTATCAGTTTCAAACAATATACGTGCTATGTACGTACAAATCAAATAAATATAATGCTACAAATATGAATGACCTGGTGTGATGAATGTATATATTATTTGTGTTCAGCTAACATTGTTACAAACTCACAACATTAATTACTTCACTTGCACCAATTGAATTGGACACATTTCTTTGTATATACCTCAACTCAACTGTGTTGAATCGCCACTTTGATCGATAACGGCGAGTTCCTACACACGGGACAAGTAGGTCGAACCTTAAACCAAGGGTCTATGCACTGACGATGAAACAAGTGGCGACATTCTGGCAACAAACGAATAACATCAGCTGCTTTATAATCCACCAAACAAATTGAACAACCGGACGTATCAGTGTCACTTTTGTTAGGTACCATGTCATCAGAGAAAACAAATGTGGGGATAGTCGCGAGAACCCTGTTGTTGACGCCTGCTACAATTCTAAGCTCCTGGCTGTCTTGTGGTACTAATGAAGAGTGTGTGCTACGGACACGGTTGCACTTGTAAGAAGCGTAAGAGAGTGTGATTAATAGGACGACAATAGCGAAGGCTAGGCCGAGCACGTAACTTATGCCCGTGTCGGTTTTCCCAGGCTCCGTGGCGGAGTATGAGTCTCCGGTGCCGCTCATTTTGTATGCTAGGGGTTTTTCAACATCGGTTTGTTTTATATCATGATTTTATATACATTTTGGCAAAGATAAGTCCCTTGACCTTAAATTGAGCTTAGTTTAATTAAAAACCATCAAAATCATGATTCATGATTTTGGAAAATATATAACACATATATATGATTGAGTTAAAAAAACGTTTACCAAACATAGATAAGTATATAATACTTCCTTTTCAATTATTATTAGTACTCAACTCAAGATTAAATAAGTTAATCATATATGTTAAGTATAAACCAGATTTGGAAATATTGTATAAGAATCTTGAATATATTCAATAGAATTATTGAAGGGTACTATGTCACTATTTTCTTTATTAATTTTCATATAATTTCTTTATTAATTTTCATCAATAAGCAGAAATTAATGGTAGTAGTTGATGAGATGGTATGCTTTTGTTAAATTAACTTATAAGCACTGAACTTTGAATATGCAAATCGAATTTGTCCTAAATACTTTAGGAAACTGTTGCCCCGTTAAACTTCCAATATTAAACCAGACGGATCAATATGGCTTTAGATTTAACGACAAACCGAGCAAAACAATGCATTTATATAACTGAGTCCGAATTATTAATTTTGTGCTACACTCATTAACAACAACTAAAAAGGTTATTATGTCATTCAGATTTCAAGTTCTCTAAAATATTGACACGGTGGAGAACTATTTTTTCTTGGGTTAATATGCATCTAGTGAAACATACTACTACCCAGCCCATTGGGTCAGCTTTTGATATAATAGTCGTCTAGCCCAGCTCTCATTCAGTCCAATAATAATATAGTTAAATTGTTAATATTATATATGGGCTCTTCCTGATTTCCTATAGAACCTGAGCTGAGAAAATATCAATAGATCTGGGATAAAAGGCCTCAGCTCGAATAGCCAAAAATAACTTTTAAGAAGGAAACAAGTGCCTCAATTTCTAGGAGATTGAAACTATGGTTTTTAGTCCTTTTTAATGCAATTAAGTTCGTTTTCCTCGACTCGACTCGAATTGATTTCCAATTAATATAACGACTTAACTTTGTTTTTGGTAAATATATTTTTTTGGTATTTTTAAACTAAAAGCTACTTAATATAAAATCTTTTTAATCTAATGTAAAAATTAAACTAATAAAAACTTTTTTAAATAAAAATTATTTTAATCTAATTAATTTTAAAATAGTAACTTTAAATAAAATCTACTTAAAAATATTTCAAATAAAACTAACTTAAATTTTAAACTAAAACTTTTAAATAAAAACTTAAAAACTTTTTTAAACTAAAGACTTATAAAAGTAAATTTAAAATAAAGGTAATTTAAAACTAATTTAAATTTAAAAATAAAAGTAAATTTAAAATAAAATCTATTTTAAATGAACAAAATAAAATGAAAACAAATTAAAAGTTATAAAAGTAAATAAAAATATTTTGAAAATAAAAGTAAATTAAAACTACTTTAAAATTTAAAGAAAGTAAATAAAATATTATTTTTGTCTTTTTGTATTTTTTATAAAAACTGAATTAAATGATAAAACTTTTTAATTAAAATTAAAACTAATAAAGCTTATATTAAACTAATTTTAAACAACCTTGAAGTGGCCACGCCAACCTCCTGAAAAAGGAGGGCTTTACCTGGTTTGAGTCTGTGTGGCGGTGGGCTTAAACCCCGTGGATTAGTCGGCCAATGAGTCAGAAATCACGGTTACCAAAAAAAAAAAAACTAATTTTAATAAAAATTGCCGACTATTAAACACCTACCTTAATGTAATCATGAGAATGTAAACACAATAAAGGGTCTATAGGAGATGGTTGGGTTGTTGCCTTGTGTGCGAGGGGTCAGGAGTTCGATCCCCAGCAATGACCAAATTTTTGCAATTAATTTTTTTAAACTTTTATTTATGGATTTTAAATTTACACAGATCAAAAGTATCTGTATTTTAACACAGCAAAACAAAATGTAAAACTAAACGAACAAGCCTAATAAGCATATATAACCAAACAAACTAAGCTATGATAGTTATAAAAGCAAATGAACAGGAAAAGCAAATAAGTAAGGCAGGAATTTAAAGCAAATCAAATCCTAACAGGCTAATTTCTAAATAAACAAAATTTCTAAAAGCAAATCCAAAACATACTAACCAATAATTACTTAAATAAAGCATATTCAAAAGCAGACTAATTAAAACAAACAAAATAAAATCAAATCTCAGACAAAATAATATCAAGCAGATAAAATTAATCTAAATGAAAACTTAACTAAAAAAATGAAAAGAGAAAGGAACCCGGTGTCGAATCCGTTGGGACGAAGGCGGGCGCTGAACCCCCTTGTGAATCGAATCAAACGCACCTCCTTATCATCAACAATCCTCGAACCAAACATTCCTTCGAACCAAATAAATTGAACCGAAAAATGAGCAATAACAGTACCCCTTTTTATTATTTTCCAGTGGGAAAATAATTCACTTTCTTTTATTTTTTTATTTTTTTTAATAATGTAACACGAAAACAGTAACAATATTTATAAAAAAAACGGATTAAACTTTTGAGAAATAAATAATAACTGGAAATAAAAATGAAATGGAATTAAAATTAAATATCAACTTTTCATTAATTTAAAATAAAGATTACAAGTACTGAAAATTAAAAAATTACAAGATTAAATTAAAACCCTAATCTAATTTACTGAAATTAAAATTAAAAAAAAAAGCTATCAAATACATGTGAAAGGGGGGTTTTTATAGGAGAAACCCTCAAACCTTGGTGCCCAAGTTCTTCAATCCTAGCCATCCATTCTTCTCTCTCTTAATCTTCACTTGATCAATGGCTGAAAATCTCCTTCATTCACATGGATTGCCAAAGTGGGAGAAGTTGTGTTTCTTGTGTTTCTTCCATGATGATGTGGAGGCATCTTATTGGATGGAGTGGAGTAGTGATGTGTATTACCCAATCAAAAACAAGGATGAGATGCCACGTAGGAGTTGATTGAGGACCACCATGAGTGGATCTTCCGATTTGTGTGGGGATTTATTTCCCTTGGATGTGAATTAGACATATAGGGTAAAAGCCCCAATATTTGGTGGGTAATTTTTGGTGGATAAAAATTAGGGTTTGAGATTGGGGGTGAATGGTGGCTGTGTAAAATAATGAGAGGGAGAAAGATATACAGTAAATGGGAGAATGTTTTCTTGGTTGTATCGCAAGAATGGGTGGGTAAAATCTGTTTGTTTTATTTATTCATTTAGTGGGTTTGGGAAAGGGTTAAACCGTGTGTGATGATGACACGTGGGGGGGGGGGGGTTGAGGGTGTAAGGGTTGACTGGGAAGTGAAAGGTTGACCGTTTATTAACTGCTAACAATTCATGCGTTCTATTTTGTTAATGACCATGGGCTTTTGGCCCAATTAGTTAAATACCATCCGTAACATAATTGATTTGGGCCATTGTTGGTTTTTTTCTTCTTTTTTTTTACTTGGAACCAAAAAGTGAAAACTCCATCCGGCAATTATTATGCTTTTGGGCCTTTTGGGCTTGGACCAATATAAATAGCTACTTAAGTCCATGAATGGGCTTAAAGGCCCATTAACCCAGTGTGGGACCCACAAGGCTCAATTATCTTCGTAAATGATCAAATCCACTAAGATGAGCTCAAATTTAGCTTTGTTGATTAATTCTTCAAACCCGTGTTGATTTTCGCCGGTTTTCGTGACTTGGGCACACTTTCGGTCTTTGACTTTCTCTTCGTCCCTTTTTGGACTTTCCTTCAACATTTGACCGTGAAATCCCGTGTTTTCTTTTCTTTTGATCATTTGTACCTATTTAAACACAAAAACACAAAACCACGCGTAATTCTGACTTTTACGATATTAAACACATGATTAGGTCTTGTTTTTCCTTGATTTTAGTGGCAAAAGGATAAGTGTTTACACACTTATTAAATCCCCTACACTTGACCATTGCAATGACCCCATGCAATGCATAGTTTTAAAGCATAAAGTTATATTTTTTATCATAATTAAACCATCTCGGCTTTTATTACTATTACTATTACTATTACGATGAAAAGATAAAAACTTAAAAGTTATAACCATTTATTAACTTGGAAATTATTTGATGGAAGAAACTAGTAAAGAAATCTAAGACTTAAATTAGGGCTTAGGTGTCATGAATATTAATCACCCTCAAGTTTCACGTTCCCCATGCCAAGCTTAAAAACGAGATCATTGTTATTACAAGTTAGCACAACTAACACTTACTCATGTGGTTTAGTTAATCACTTAGACCCCCTTATTCCTACGGTGTATCTCTTGTATTTTATTTTTGTCTTGAATGATCACGAGGATGCATTTTTGACTTATTTCGATAATTTATTAAGGCCGAAAATAAAGTGGGACGATTTAATCAATAGTTAGCTAAAGGACAAAATATTTTAAAACGGCTTCTCGAAACCTCATAAAGTTCATATCTTGGCATAACTCGTTTCGCGATTTGAGACCTTTCTCGGACCGATATTTAGCTTGTACTTCAAACTTCAAATCTTGAGAGACGATCTTGAAATTATGGTCTTATCTTCATTTTGGTATACATCTTCATAAGGAGTGAAAGATGATTCAAACGTTGACCACGACTTCTTCATTTATCCTCTTCTTTATTTAGGATTTTGATATACAACGATCCGTCTCCTTTTCGGACTAGGATCTATTTATCCTCCTACCTTGTTAGGGTCTTTTTGGATAGACTTCTCCATGATCTTTAGGGGAGTAATTGCTTCTCGTCGTGTGTCTTGATCCTTCATATTGATTTGGATTAATGATCTTCACAATCTCTTAGGATCTTAAGCAAAAAAAGTGAATCCTCATGCCTTGTGAGGGCCTTTTTGGACTCGGGAATCCTCATGCCTTGTTAGGGCCTTTTTGGATAAGCCAATATTCGCGTCCCGCTTCAATAAGTTATGCCTTGGCTATGAACTCTAATTAATACCGAGCAACTTTTAAACGATCTTGTGCTAGAAGCTAAGTAACCTTTTAAATCGTACAACCTTATTTATTGCAAATATATTTATTAACAAGCGATGGGAGAAAAAACTCATAACTAACTCACATAAGTTAATGAAAGAATACCAAACTTATAATTAACTCTATCATCTCTCGTTCTCCTCAATTCAAAATCTCAAAGAATGAGACTCGAGGATGCTTAGCCTAATAAACCAATTAAGGTCCATATGGTTAAGGATACTAGCTAGAGTAAACTTGGATTAGTAAACTCGGGTTGAGTCAAAATATTCACGACGGACCTAATATATCAAAGACATCTAAACTTGTAAAAACCATTTTATTCATTTGTTTATTTTATTCTTGAAAATAGAAAATATAAATATGATGCAAAGAAAAGAAAATAAAAGAAAAATACTACAAGGCCAAAATAGATCAAAAATTTGAAAAACGTTGAAATTTTTTTTTTTAATTTTCCGGTTAAAATGGGGTCAAATTCATGGAAAAGGCCACTAAAATTTCGATAGAAATCCCCCCTACACTTAATATAAACATTATCCTCAATGTTTAAGCATGTGGGAGAATAAACTCCCCTACACTTATTGGTGAAAATGGGTGAAAAAGGGTAAAAATCTAACCTAGTTAAACGATGCTTGATTTTTAATCACGAGTCTCTAGCTCGACTCGAATTCCCGAATGTCATCATTCAAATGGGAAAATCATGGAACAACCGAGATTTCCAAGGGAGGAAAATCTCTCCATGATAAAGGTGAAACAAAGTCATACAAGGCATACCCCATGAAACTCCACCCGGGTCAAACACATAATTTCCATCACAAAAGGAAATAAACCCCGAGGTGGTACGCAAGTCATAGAAAAGTGGGGTATCCTTAGGCAAAAGTCTCTTACTAGGAAGGGTAAGGTGGTATGGCAATGAAAGCACAAAAGTCTCTATTCCCGGATCAAACACCGGTTCCTTAATGGGAAAATAGCAAGAGGTGTCGACATTTAAGCTCAAAATATCATCAAAATCCATAGTGGGAAAGTCATCCTCTTCCAAACTTGATGTGAAAACATAAGTATCGTCGGAGTCATAGGAAAACTCTTCCTCATGAGGAAAATAGGTATTTAGAAAGATATCTAAATCCTCCTCAAATGGAATAACCTCTAAAGTAGGTATGATCTCTAAGAGTGGAGGATCCTCCTCAATAGTCATGACCTCTAAAATTGGAGTATAGAAGTCAAAAGGAGTCTCCATGGAAGAATCACTCATAGAGATATGAGGTGCAATAAAATCATGGGGTGGGTCATCAAAATTAATGAGATCACTTAAAGAAGTGTCATCATCGTAGGTATCAAAGATTGGTTGATCATAAATGGGTGGGTCAAAAGTGGGTGGGTCAAAATTCGAGTCGTCTAAGCCGAAGATAGTGTGATCACTTGAAGAAGTGTCATCACCATCGGTGTCATAAATAGGAGTTTCAAAATTTTGAGGCTCTAAGGGAAGGGATGAGTTTATCACAAAATCATTTTGAGTAGACTTTTCAATTCCAAAAGGATTAATAAAAATCTCATCATTATCATAATTAAGAACATCAATCATATTGACCGATTCTTTTCCATTTGATTTTTTTGTGATTTTTCCCATTTTAAAAACTTGTTGTTCATCCCTAACCCTAAGAATTAACTCCCCTTCGGCTACATCAACTAAGGCTCTTCCAGACCTTAAGAATGGTCTACCAAGTATTAACGGAATACGAGGATCCATCTCATAGTCGACGACGACAAAGTCCACGGGAAAAGTAAATGTACCGACTCGAACAAAAACATCTTCGGCAATACCAACAGGGTATGCGAGAGTTCGATTAGCTAGCTCTAATGTCATACGAGTCGGTACAAGGTCGGGTAATGACAATTGTTTCCAAACCGAAAGTGTCATAAGATTGATGCTAACGCCGAGATCCGCTAAAGCCATACAATCATCGATTTGAGGAAACGAGCAAGGTAACACGAATCGTCCGGGATCTCCTAGCTTTTTGGGAAGCTCTTTGAGAAGAACAGCGGAACAATTCTCATTTAAACGGGTATTCACGAGCTCAACCATTTTTTCTTTCTTATTAAGCAAATCTTTAAACATTTTGACAAATTTTGGCATTTGAGCGAGTGCTTCAATAAGGCTTACGTTAACATTCACATTGGAAATCATTTTCAAAAAATTAGAGACATGAATGTCATCTTTGGTGAGCACTTTAGTCTTGCCTATCCTAGATGGATAAGTAATATTAGGCTTAGGTTGAGAAGGAGAAGGACTCGCTTCTTGAACAACCGTAGGAATAGGCTCTTTCGACAATGGAGGACTAGAACTAGGAGTGGTAGTGGGGGGAATCACCGGAGGGGGAGTAGGATTACTCATTATGACCTCCCGGCCTTGTCTCTCCTTTATGGGCGAAGAGATGGAAGGTCCCACTAAATTGGCTCCACTTCGAGTATTGATAGCACTCACATTAGCACGAGGGTTAATCTCGGTATTGGATGGTAAGGCACCTTGGGGTCTAAGGGTTTGCAACATAGTCAAAAATCTCTTATCGTTGGACTCTTGCATCTGTCTAGTAGACTCTTGCATAGCTTTCATGATTTTCTCATGTTCGGTCAATTTTTGTAGAACCAAGTCCATTTGAGGGTTTTGCATATTCATTTGATTAAACCCTTGATTAGGAAAACCTTGATTTTGAGATTGAAAACCGTTGTTATTATAAAAACCTTGATTATTATTTTGAAACCCTTGGTTTTGACCATTAAAATTCCCTTGATTAGCATTCCCTTGAAAATTACCCATTTGAGGACCTTGGTTCCTATTTTGGTATTGGGTATTTTGGGCGGGTGGGGGTGGTCTTTGTGGTGCTACAAAACCCGGGGGAGCCAAATAATTAGAACTATTGTAAGATAAATGGTTAACATCAACATTAGGTTTAAATGGAACCCTTTCATTAGCATTAAAAGCACAAACTTGTTGTTGTTGATTATAAACCTTATCACAATTGAAAAATGAATGTGGTCCACCACAAGTCTCACACGTTTCACTATTATCTTTCACGGCATGCACATGTGTAGTGAGGGCGTCGGTTTTTAGAGCAAGGTGTTTCACAATTGAAGTAAGCTCCTTAATTTGATTATTCACCTGAGTATCACTAGCACTAGCTATTGTAGTCCGAACACTCTTAGTTTGCACTTTTACCTTGTTCTCAATAATGGCCCAAGCCTCGTTCATGGTTTTCACAAGAATATTGCCCCCCGCGGCACTATTAAGTGAGTCTTGGTCATTTAGAGTTAAACCATTGTAAAACGTATTTATTTGATGCACTTTAGTGAAACCGTGTTGTGGACATTTTCTCAAAAGCTATTTAAATCGATCCCAAGACTCACTAAAAGTTTCCCCATGTTTTTGCTCAAAAGTAATAATTTCATTCCTTAAAGAGGTGGTCCGTGATGGTGGAAAAAAGTAATTAATGAACTTGGTATCTAAGTCGATCCATGTTGTAATACTTTGGGGTGGTTCCTTATCAAGCCAAATCCGGGCTTGTCCCTCGAGGGAAAAAGGAAAAAGTTGTAGGCAAACGGCCTCTTGTGGCACCCCATTGTATTTGACGGTATTTGCTAATTGGATGAATCGTTTGATATGAGCGTGTGGGTCATCATTAGTACGACCTAAAAATGGTGTAGCGGAAACCATTCGAATAAAATCCGGTTTAAGTTCAAAATGATTAGCTCCAATGGTCGGCACCACAATCGCGTCATCGTTTCCTTCAACGTGAGATTGAAGAATCTCAATCATTGGTCGATTATCCGTTGCCATTGTTATGTCGAAAGCTCGATTCTCGGGATCGGCTTTAATGACGGTCTTTTTGTTTTTCTTCTTCTTCTTCTTCTTTTTGGAAGAATTGGAAGAGTTTGGTACACCACTCGGTATGTATGTACGCGCGCGAGTGCGCATACAATTAAAACTTTGGAATGAGGTAGGTGACCTCGGTCGACTTTGAGAGGAAAAGGATTTTCCCTCTCGAGGAGCAATAGTAAAAAGCTACAAAAATATATACTTAAGTACTACTTGAGTCGGCAAACCAATAATCGGTCGTCCCTCTCAATATACGCACAAGCAAGCGGGGAAACGAGGTGGCACAAAGCACTTAAAAACCTTTTTCCTTAGACGGCCTTTTATAGCGCGTCGCCTTATACCTACCTTATAGTTTGTATATTTGAGTTCAAACGTCTTACTAGTATTTATCTATTTTGCCTTTTTATTTCGTTTAGGATTCGACTAATATAATAAAAGAAAAATCTTTTTGTATTTTTTAGAAAAATATATATTCACAATAAAAACGAAAGAAATCGAACTAAAAATTTAATACTAATACGTAATATTTTTGGTGTAATACTTTTAGGAAAAAGTATTACTTTTGATTTTTTTAATTTTTTGTGCACTTCTTAGGAAAGAAATTGCTTTTGTGATTTTTTAATTTTTTTGTATTTTTAAGTTTTTGATTTTTTTTTGTATTTTTGATTTTGTTAACAAGAAACGTAACGTTCAAAGAGAACGGATCCCAAAATCCAAACGTCTTCACGAAAAATCGTCAATCGTACGAGCGAAGCGGCAGCGGCGCCATTTGAAACTATGGTTTTTAGTCCTTTTTAATGCAATTAAGTTCGTTTTCCTCGACTCGACTCGAATTGATTTCCAATTAACGTAACGACTTAACTTTGTTTTTGGTAAATATATTTTTTTGGTATTTTTAAACTAAAAGATACTTAATATAAAATCTTTTTAATCTAATGTAAAAATTAAACTAATAAAAACTTTTTTAAATAAAAACTATTTTAATCTAATTAATTTTAAAATAGTAACTTTAAATAAAATCTACTTAAAAATATTTCAAATAAAACTAACTTAAATTTTAAACTAAAAGTTTTAAATAAAAACTTAAAAACTTTTTTAAACTAAAGACTTATAAAAGTAAATTTAAAATAAAGGTAATTTAAAACTAATTTAAATTTAAAAATAAAAGTAAATTTAAAATGAAATATATTTCAAATGAACAAAATAAAATGAAAACAAATTAAAAGTTATAAAAGTAAATAAAAATATTTTGAAAATAAAAGTAAATTAAAACTACTTTAAAATTTAAAGAAAGTAAATAAAATATTATTTTTGTCTTTTTGTATTTTTTATAAAAACTGAATTAAATGATAAAACTTTTTAATTAAAATTATAACTAATAAAGCTTATATTAAACTAATTTTAATAAAAACTGCCAACTATTAAACACCTACATTAATGTAATCATGAGAATGTAAACACAATAAAGGGTCTAGAGGAGATGGTTGGGTTGTTGCCTTGTGTGCGAGGGGTCAGGAGTTCGATCCCCAACAATGACCAAATTTTTGCAATTAATTTTTTTAAACTTTTATTTATGGATTTTAAATTTACACAGATCAAAAGTATCTGTATTTTAACACAACAAAACAAAATGTAAAACTAAACGAACAAGCCTAATAAGTAGATATAACCAAACAAACTAAGCTATGACAGTCATAAAAGCAAATGAACAGGAAAAGCAAATAAGTAAGGCAGGAATTTAAAGCAAATCAAATCCTAACAGGCTAATTTCTAAATAAGCAAAATTTCTAAAAGCAAATCCAAAACATACTAACCAATAATTACTTAAATAAAGCAGATTCAAAAGCAGACTAATTAAAACAAACAAAATAAAATCAAATCTCAGACAAAATAATATCAAGCAGATAAAATTAATCTAAATGAAAACTTAACTAAAAAAATGAAAAGAGAAAGGAACCCGGTGTCGAATCCGTTGGGACGAAGGCGGGCGCTGAACCCCCTTGTGAATCGAATCAAACGCACCTCCTTATCATCAAAAATCCTCGAACCAAACACTCCTTCGAACCAAATAAATTGAACCGAAAAATGAGCAGTAACAGTACCCCTTTTTATTATTTTCCAGTGGGAAAATAATTCACTTTCTTTTATTTTTTTTATTTTTTTAATAATGTAACACGAAAACAGTAACAATATTTATAAAAAAAACGGATTAAACTTTTGAGAAATTAATAATAACTGGAATTAAAAATGAGATGGAATTAAAATTAAATATCAGCTTTTCATTAATTTAAAATAAAGATTACAAGTGCTGAAAATTAAAAAATTACAAGATTAAATTAAAACCCTAATCTAATTTACTGAAATTAAAATTAAAAAAAGCTATCGAATACATGTGAAAGGGGGGTTTTTATAGGAGAAACCCTCAAACCTTGGTGCCCAAGTTCTTCAATCCTAGCCATCCATTCTTCTCTCTCTTAATCTTCACTTGATCAATGGCTGAAAATCTCCTTCATTCACATGGATTGCCAAAGTGGCAAAAGTTGTGTTTCTTGTGTTTCTTCCATGATGATGTGGAGGCATCTTATTGAATGGAGTGGAGTAGTGATGTGTATTACCCAATCAAAAACAAGGATGAGATGCCACGTAGGAGTTGATTGAGGACCACCATGAGTGGATCTTCCGATTTGTGTGGGGATTTATTTCCCTTGGATGTGAATTAGACATATAGGGTAAAAGCCCCAATATTTGGTGGGTAATTTTTGGTGGATAAAAATTAGGGTTTGAGATTGGGGGTGAATGGTGGCTGTGTAAAATAATGAGAGGGAGAAAGATATACAGTAAATGGGAGAATGTTTTCTTGGTTGTATCGCAAGAATGGGTGGGTAAAATCTGTTTGTTTTATTTATTCATTTAGTGGGTTTGGGAAAGGGTTAAACCGTGTGTGATGATGACACGTGGGGGGGGGGGGGGGGGGTTGAGGGTGTAAGGGTTGACTGGGAAGTGAAAGGTTGACCGTTTATTAACTGCTAACAATTCATGCGTTCTATTTTGTTAATGACCATGGGCTTTTGGCCCAATTAGTTAAATACCATCCGTAACATAATTGATTTGGGCCATTGTTGGTTTTTTTCTTCTTTTTTTTTACTTGGACCCAAAAAGTGAAAACTCCATCCGGCAATTATTATGCTTTTGGGCCTATTGGGCTTGGACCAATATAAATAGCTACTTAAGTCCATGAATGGGCTTAAAGGCCCATTAACCCAGTGTGGGACCCACAAGGCTCAATTATCTTCGTAAATGATCAAATCCACTAAGATGAGCTCAAATTTGGCTTTGTTGATTAATTCTTCAAACCCGTGTTGATTTTCGCCGGTTTTCGTGACTTGGGCACACTTTTGGTCTTTGACTTTCTCTTCGTCTCTTTTTGGACTTTTCTTCAACATTTGACCGTGAAATCCCGTGTTTTCTTTCTTTTTGATCATTTGTACCTATTTAAACACAAAAACACAAAACCACGCGTAATTCCGACTTTTACGATATTAAACACATGATTAGGTCTTGTTTTTCCTTGATTTTAGTGGCAAAAGGATAAGTGTTTACACACTTATTAGAGATCAAATTTATACAAAGGAGGTCATTAAAGTATAGTTATTCAACTTATTCTTCGGATTCTCGTAAGTGTGTAACACGTAAATGTCAGGATATTCGATCATTTAGTCATCGGTAATGAGTAAACATATCAGAGGCACACACTCAACATGGAGAACACGCTTTATTATACGTTTAATATATATTAAACATTTGATAAAACTTTAATTTAATTATTTAATTAACGCTAATTATATTAGTTACATGTTTAATTAATTTAACGTGAGCGCTAATTTAATCTGAGGGGTCAAAATATCAATTCTATAACCCATAAGGCTCTAGTCAGCCGAATTATACCCATGGGTATTCTAGAAGATTTTTTGATTAATTCCTAAGACAAATAATTACTATACTTAATTAGGATTTCTTGGAGTATGGATCAAGGAAAAAAAAGGTGTGAAGGTTGTATAAACTCTCACCCCCTCATTAGTTTTCGTCCCATATACACTAACTAAACTGATCAATCGATCGAAACACCCCTCAAACCCTAAAATCACCTAAAGTGTAAACCTTTGCAAGATCGACTGCCTTTTTGGTACCCCTTTGTGAAGTAACTAAGCCTTATACTAAACCCTTTGTACTCTTATCAAGGTTTTAGTCCCTTTGTCTCGTCCCTTGGGGTTCGTCGACTACACAAACCCTATCAGGGTTTTTGTAACACCCCACTTTGATAAGTGGACCGTTACGCGTAATTATGGCGTGTCATCAAAGCATGCAAGGTAATATGTAGTAAAACATACATGACCATAGAGTAAACCGGAATCAAACATCGGTCCCCCAAACATAAGCCCAAAAGATAATAGAGTAAATGAAATGAATGAAAGACTTATACAAGCATAAGAACATGAAGGCAAAAAGGAAAAGAAGTATATGGCAGCTTTCATCCTATGCACGTCCTCCAAATGCCCGAGTCTGTCCTAGAGTACCTGCCGTTTTGGGACATGGAAAGGAAAGTAATGGCTGAGCATAACGCTCAGTGCACGGATATACAAGCATGAAATGAATAATATAAGTATGAAAAACATATAGCAGCGGAAATGTATATGTCCTGGAAAACCTAGTTATTTCTTAGTAAACTGGTTTTATAGTTTGAAAAGCCTTATGTTTATCTTATGAAAACTGTTTAACATATTTTACCATTAGCCAATATAGGTCATGAAAATCCACCGTGCATGAATAATTGGAGGGGTGACCTCATCATGCAAATTAGAGGGGCTGCCTCTAATTTAATATATTGGTTTGGGTTAGGAGGGATCAGCTCCTTGTGAAGGATGCAAGGCACACACCTCATTCACACTAAGTAATCTGCTGAAAACATGTAACTAGGATTCACCCATACGCCCCACATGATAAATATAATAATATGGCCAAAAGCTGATGGGACGCCACGAGCAATCACTCCGCCGTGGGAAAGTCATAACACCAGTGCCTCTAGTGTTATGGTTATGGTACCTCCATAACTAAGTGAAACTGGTCATGCATGTATATGGCTTTAGGTATTCTAATTAAACATAAGCAATCAAACATATAAACTTATACTACAGGAAAACAGTTGGCTGCATACGGGGAATCCTAATAAGGAAAGAATGTCCATACTGAAAGGACGGGAATCCGTACCTTATGTCCAGTGAACGAAGAAGACGAACGGAAGAGAGTCCTACTTCGGTATCACTAATGCTACATAAATACATACGTGTATAAGTATCTGATTACTAAATACGTAACTGATTTTATGTTATGTCTTATTTTATACGTTCATGTCATGTTTTACTGTTTTAAGCTTTATACTGTATTTATCCTATGTTCTGTCTATTCTGATTAAGTATTACTTGTATTTCATGTATTTTTATACTTGTTGTGTAATAATAAGCAACTTTCTAAAAATAGCAGGTTTTCTAAAATAGAAAGTTTCCAAAAATAGAAAGTTACCAAAAATGGAAAGTTTTCAAAAATAGAAAGTTTCCAAAAATAGAAAGTTTTCAAAAATAGAAAGTTTCTAAAAATAGAAAGTTTCCATAAAAAGATTAGCTGCCTTAATTAAATAAGTTTCTAAAAATAGAAAGTTTCCATAATTAGATATAAGCTGGTTAAATAAGCTAATTATATAACCTTAGGTGTTTTCTGATTATTATTCTAAGTCATGTTGTTATAAAGTATAGTTTATTAATTATTACATGTAAATTTAATAAACTATAGGTTAAAAGTATTTAATTAAATATATCATGTTTTTAATTAAATAAGGTAAAATACTTAGGTTAAAACATGTATTATTAATTATTAATAATATAACCTAAGTCATATTAATTAATTAATTATAGTCATGATTTTTAATAATTAATTAATTATAAAGTCTAGTTAATATAAATACTTAGGTTAAAATTCATGATCTAATAATTACATTTATAACCTAAGTCATGTTAAATTAAATTAAACATGTCATATTTATTAATTTAATTTTAACACATAACTATTAAAATCATAAACCTTAAAATAATATATGAACCGGATCGTGACTAGAAACCATGAACCGGACCCGTAATTAACACCATACCCCGAACCAAGGTCGGGTTTACCCCTTGTTGCTGCTGCCGTGACCATCATCATCACCATACCGAGACTATAAGGTCTCGGTGGTGGGTAATAAGCCAAGCCGAGACCCCTTAGGGGTTCGGTTAGGCGTCGGCTAGAACAAACACCCCTAAAAACACTTGTTTTCATTTACCCCATAATCATAGACATGTTTTAATAATTGTTTTTAATTAGTTTTTAAAAACATCATGATTTTATATGATTCAACAAATCAAAACATAAAAGAAAAGGGTTAAAAAGTTATACCGAATACATGGATCAATTAAGGATGAACACACACGAATCCTTGAAAGATTTCCAAGATCAAAATTAACCCGAACACCCCTCTATGGTGTTTTAAGGTGGCGGCCAAAGGAGAGGAAGAAGGAAGAATTAGGGTTTTTCTTATTTTCAATATTTTGTAAATAATGAACATGTTTTACCCCTTTTTTCTAGTTAGTTAATTTTGCATGGGCTAAACCCATTTCTTCTTCCTAATTTCGTGGTATGGGGCCCACATGGGGTAACCCGTACTTTTCTCGAGTCTAAATATTATAGTGTGTTCTCGTGTTTTATCATGTTCGTGTTTTACGTGTTCTAATTAATTATTAGCCGTGACTTAATATTTTTATTCGTGTTCGTAATAAATATATATATACGTAAATAATATTATCTCATGATTAAATTACGTTCATGATTTCATGATCGCATGTTCGTGATTATAACTATTATTTGAATAATTATCGTGTGTTCATACGTAATAAATACTTATCGTGTTCTAACACGTACGTAATACTTAAAATTCTTATACGTGAAACGTAACGTGCTATAAAAGGAAGGTTCTACTCATATACATACGATTTTAAGGGCACTATTCATGGTAAAAACATGCGGGTTTTACAACTCTTCCCCCCTAAAAAGAATAATTCGTCCCCGAATTATAGATAACATAACTGAAAGAGAAACATACCCGAATCAAACTGAGAGGGTATGTAAGATAAATGAACGTGCAGGTGACCTGGCAGAAGGAACGCGGAACGTGACATGTCTTGAAAGGACATGGAACGTGACGTGACTGAAAGGACATATCTAATTGATAATAAAAAACGGATAAGAAGTCCGGATGGACTTGTCCGTTTCCAAGTGGCCTCCCTCTTGGAACGGTTCCTTTACAAGATCTTGACACGAATGATAAATCTTGGTCCTCCTGACCTTGACTTGAAATACGAAAAAGTTCTTGGTTATCAACGTAAGGTAGATCCCCTAAATTTGATCGAGGGAATACGAATTAACGTGTAAGGGCAACTAAAACGTTATCGTGCAAAACACTCTAACTTAACTGATAATTAGCAACGATGCACGAGACATAAAGAAACGTAGTACGTGAAAAATTTTGAACGTGATACGTGAAAAATTTTGAACGTGATACGTGGAAAATTTTGAATGTGATACGTGGAGATTTGGTGAGTGTAGTATGAGTAAACATATCGTGATCCATGATACGTGTAACGTATCTTGATCATGATATGAGGAACGTGGAATGAACATGACATGTGAAACATATCGTGAACATAGAATATAATGGCGGTAACGCTAAACGTTACAAGGTGAGACATAGAATATGACGAGAAACGTCTATCTGAGGATAGGGAATTATACTAAACTTGGGTCTGGTCTCTCAAGTTCTTGCAAAACTTCCCAGAATGAGAAAAATGAACGTAAAATCGTAAGCCGAGATGCCATCATGAACGTGAATAGTGTCATGAACGCGAGCGCGAAAGCAAGTCGTGAAATTAGAACAAGGACGTGAAGTAAATAATGAGCACAATTATGAATATTTGTCTGACCCGATAACTGAGGAATTGCCAAGTGATCGGATGAGCCTTGGCTGGAACATGTCCGATCAATCTGTTGGTTCTGAAATCCTTGAGGATTTAAGAATTATGCACACTTGATCAAACTGTTTGCAACAACCCAGATAGCATCATGCTTCTTCTGAGTTTGCGTTAATCTAGTAACCAAAATCCATGGAGATCTTGTCCCTTTTCAATTCACAATTCCAGATGATGAAAACATCCCAGTCTGTTGGTGTCCTATCTTAGCCTGTTTATATGACAGGTATGGAGATATGAACGTAACTGTATCTTGCTTCATCGAACTTGATACATAGGAGTTTGCGAAACTCTGAGTCTATGAATCTAAACTTCTCTTAGCGTAGGATTTTCTATAACACCTAATGTAATGTAGGGTTATCTGTTGGGTCTACTAGATGTAGATCTTGCAGCCTGTCAGGAACGGTGAACGACTTCTGTAATCACAAGTCAATCCACAGAGAGACTCTATACACAATATGAATGCAGAATACAAATATAATAAAGAAGAACAGAATAACTATAAAGACTTGATCCTTTCTAAGGATTTCTAATATTGATAATCACTAGAACTACGTTTGATGAAGGTCTGTATAACCCTTATGCCTAAGGTTCCTTTTATACTACAAGGAAACCCTAATACAGCATTAAACAAAACGTGTAAAAATGATATGCATATCATTTCCTAACATATCTCATGCATATCCTAACAGAATAATAAATAAATAATAAAGTTTGACTTTGACTAGGACCAGGAGCACGACTTGCTCCTACTACTACTAGGACCAGGAGGAACTACATACCTCCTAGTCTACCTATTAGATTTAACTATTCCAATGGTCCTAACAATCCTCCCCTAAACTTGAATTTGACCTGTTGAGTTCAAGTTTCTTGGAAAACGTGCAATAAAGCTCGAGGATTGAATCAGCAAAAGAAATAGCAACATCAGCAAGATAAGAAACATAAGAACCGCCGCAACAAGAAACACTAGAAGCTTCTCCAAAGCTTGAAACAAATCAGCATCGTGTTGAATCTTTACAGCAACATGAGCAGATTTGATGAGCCTTTACCAAGTAGCTGCTCGCTCTTGGGCTAGCCAGTCTTTCTGATGGAATAAGCATCACCCTGGGAGACCAGAACCCAACCCAACTCTTAGAACGTGAATCAATGGTGAGTGGGGGTACCCTGATGATTTTAGGCAAACCATCACAGCCGTCAACGGATTTGATATGTCTTTACCAGAAGCCGTACCCCTCTGGACTCGCCAACTCTTAGCAATGAAGCATCGGTGAGTTGAAAACCCTATAGCTTTAAGCAAGCTATTACAGCTATCAACGGATTTGATAAAATCTTTACCAAGAGCCGTACCCCCTTGGATTAGCCACTTTTCAGTCTAGGACCATGGCAAGTGAAAACCATCCAGTTTTGGGTAACCTGGAAACCATCAACGGATTTGAGAATCGCACCAGGAGCCGTACCCTCAAGGTGAATCAACTCTTTCTTGTCGATTAGACATGGTGAGTTGAGAACCATTTGTTGTGAGGACCAAGTCCAACACCAGATGAAACCAGTAACCAGCACAAGGACAATTCAGCAACCAGAACCCAAAGTGTGAATCAGCAAATGGTATTATATCTACAAGTGTAAAATCCATGATATTAAAGTATAAGCAGATATTATATAAAAAGTATAATATATTTTTTTTTTAACTAAAAAGAATGAAATTCACCAATCACTTTACATATTGGTGAAAAGAATGATAATATGAACAAATGATCAAAAACACAAAACAAAAACACTTACAAACCAACCAAATCAAAGACCAGAAGCAGCCTTCTTATCTGCTTTCAAACGAGCCTGGATCCCTTCCACCAACGCAGTCGCCATAGAGGACTCATTCCCTGAAGGAGCATTTGAAATCTGCAAGTGACAAGCCAACATAGCCTCCATCAAAGCAATCGTCAACGGATAAACCATGTCTGTGAGCATGAAGACCATATGACCAGATTCTAACTCCAACATATGCACACCACATCCCGCATATAACTTCCATCGCTGAATAACACATTGCATCTGATCCTTCCAGACACCAGAAACAGGAGCATGAGGAAGTGCATCAAGCATCATCTTTAGATCAGCCCATACTCTCAGACCAGGCTAGGAAGACATAGCCATAGGATCAACAGGCATGCCAGTATCCACAAACCCATATAAAGCTGATAGGTGTGAAAACACCCATCCTTTTACCACTTAATTCTGGCTAAAACAAGACCAAAACACGTATTTAATATCATTTGTTTGGAATTATGCGTGGTTTTTGTGTTTATTGTGTTTTCAGAGCCAACCGGATGAATATTGAAGAAAACATGGGATTGCACGGGTTTTATCGAAGAAAAGGACTCAAGACGGAGTCTATTGACCAAAGATGCAAAAGATTTGAAGTCGTTGTGCCTATTTGAAGATTTATCGAAGAATAGAGCCAAAGATGGAAGATTCATTTATGTCGAAGAACTCGAGTCTATTAAACAAAAGATTATAAGACGAGTTGGAATTATTCACCGACACTTCTCAAATCCAAGTCGGAAACGTTTATTTAAGACGCATGAAGACTAAAGAAGGAAGAAGAAAAAGGAGCCCAAATCAAAGCCCAATCACAAAGCCCACCACCATGTACACGCCTATATAAAGGCCCTTACTTCACAAAAATTCACACTTAGTTTTTAGGTAGTTTCTAGTTTTAGAGAGAGAAAGTTCTAAACTTTCTCTCACTACTTTTCATCTTTTTCTCTTTCAAGATCAACATTTGTATTACTTTTTCATTAATCAAGTTCAAGTTTTTATCTTTTAATCTTTACTCTCATCCTTCCTTTCTTTTACTTTTATTGATTTTGGTACAAATCTCGTATGATCCGTGTTGTTCATCTATGATTTGTGCTTAAAAAGTTGTTAACTTTTTATGTTTCCTTAAGTTTTTTTACATAAATAAGCTTTGAGATCCTTGTTCTTATTGGCTTATTTGATGATTTAGCTTATTTACTTTTTGAAGTTTTTATGAAAAGTTCATCTTTTTATTGATTTGATTTAAAAGTTGTTTACTTTGAGTTTGGAAAAGTTGATTTTAGTGCTTATTTGATCAGCTTATTAAAAGATTCGAGTTAGTTTTGGGTTTTAGCTTGTCCTAATAGCTTATTTCCCTTGCTTTTGTCCCGAATTTGCACCATTTTCGGAAAGGGAAACTCCCTTTTCCGATTGTACTTTCCGACCGAGCAACACCCCCTCTTTCCGATCGGTCGATCGGAAAAGGGTTTTGGTTTTCCGATTTGCCCCAATTTCCTGGATTCCGATTGTAGCTATTTTGAACTTTCCGATTGATGTTATTTCGTTTATTCCGATTGGATCTTGCTCCACATTCCGACTGAGTTGTTCTTTTTCCATTATTTCGATTGATTGGATTTACAGTATTCCGATTGGGGTCCTTGCCCCACATTCCGACCATAGCTTGCCACATTCCGATCATTTGATCGGAATAACATTCCGATCACCCCTTTTTATGGTTATTCCGATTGAGTTGTTTTGCTTTGTGCCGTTCTTACTTTCTTTTAGTACTTTTCAATTAAGTTCATAGTTTTGCCAAGTTTTCCAAGAGTTAGTTTTTATTGAGTGTTCATTTATTTTTATATTAAAATCTTTAAGTTTTCAACATTTATTTTTAAACTCGTTTCTTACTTTAATCTTTCAAGTCTTTAATTTTACTCTTCGACACTTAATTTCTTGTCATTAGTTTAAAATAGATAAACAAACCAACCACTTTTTATTAACCAAGAACAAATCATTCCACCTAAGGCCGAGATCAATTCGAGAGGATATCGAGAGAACTTTAATTGAACCCATACAAAACCAATGTATCAAATGGCGCCGCTGCCGGCTCCTCTCGTTAAGATCAAAAGTTTTTTGTGAGAACTTGGATTTTGGGATCCGTTCCCTGTGAACGTTACTTTTTCACAAAAATTTTCAAAAAAAAATCCTACAAAATATAAAATTTTCAAAAATACAAAAACATTAAAAAACTTAAAAACCAAAAATATTTTTGCTTTGTTTTTCTTTGTTCGTTCTTTTGCAGGTGTATGCGCACTCGATCCACGTCATATCAAGAGCCCGAGCCTCTCGATCACTTAGACATGGCCGGTGTACCACCTCCAAAAAATAATAATAACAACAACCCGCCTTTCAACAACATGAACAATAACAACAACAATGAGCCCCTTCCGGATAATCGCCCGATGATTGAACTGCTGCAAGCTCATGTCGACGGAAACACGGATCCAATTGTTATACCACCAATTGCCGCCAACAATTTCGAGCTAAAATCAGGCTTTATCCAGATGGTCTCCGCTCAACCATTCTTGGGACGAACCATTGATGATCCACACGACCACATCAAGAGATTCTTGCAACTCACCAACACGGTCAAGTTCAATGGTGTTCCACAAGAGGTTATAAGGTTACAACTTTTTCCCTTTTCTTTAGAGGGACAAGCCCGACATTGGCTTGCTATGGAACCGCCACAGAGTATTCTCTCGTGGACGGATTTGGAAACAAAGTTCATCAATTACTTTTTTCCACCCTCTCGTACTACCGCATTGCGGAATGAGATCATAAATTTTGAACAAAAGTACGATGAGTCATTCAGTGAATCTTGGGATCGCTTTAAAGATCTTTTAAGAAAATGCCCACAACATGGTTTCACCAAAGTACATCAAATCAATACTTTTTACAATGGTTTAAGCATGAGTGACCAAGATTCACTGAATAGTGCCTCGGGGGGTAATCTATTGGCTAAGACTTCCAATGCTGCTTGGGATATCATTGAGAACAAATCTCGTGTGCAAACCAAGAGTGTTCGGACCAATGTCGCTAGTGCTAGCACTAATGACAGCGACAAGCGATTAGACAAAATCACTACGCTTCTTGAATCGCTTGTCACCCACACCGTCAGCAACAACAACAGCAACAACGCCAAAAACGCTCAAGTGAATGCTGTCAGCCAACCTTGCGAGATATGTGGTGGTCCTCACTCTTACACAACTTGTACCGCCACCCAAGATTACCCTGCAGAGAATGTGAATGCAGCATATGGCACCTATACTCAACCTGCTTATCAAGCAAAACCTCAAGGTGACCGCAACTTACTTAGCTACCGTAGCAAAAACTATCTCTCACCACCTGGTTTTAATCCTAACAACCAAAACTAACAACAAAACCTCAACCGCCCTCCTCAACAACAACAAACTCGTACACCATACATCCCTCCTCACAAGCAGCAACAACCACCTCAACGAAACACCCAAGTTTACCAGCAACCTGCTTATCAACCACCCGCATACACTGCTCCTTCAAACCAAACCCCCGCATCACATCAAGACATTGGAACCTACATGAGGACTAACGATGTGATCGTGGATAATCTCCAACAGGAAGTGCGCAACTTGAAAGCAGACTTGATGAAACAAGGGAATGATCTGAGAGCTGATATGAAGAACACTATGGATAGTCAAACTAATGATCTGAGGAACATGATGGCTAGTTTCTTCCAAGGTAATCAACCCTCTTCTTTGGGTACTCTTCCGAGTAACACCGTTGCGAACCCAAGAGGGGAGATGAAAGCAATCACCACTCGAAGTGGCAAAGGTACCAAGGAACCCGAGCTTCCTATACCTCCACCGGTGATTGTGACTAAGGAGAACGAGTCACCTGCTCCTATTCCTCATCCTTCTCCTTCCCCAATCTCTCCACCTCTTCCTTCTACCCCTCCTCCACCCGTGGTTGTGAGTGATCCTATTCCCCTAAAGCCTTCCTCTTCTTCCAATATACCTTATCCATCTAGGTTGAGGAAAGAGAAGCTCAAAAGCAAGGACGATATTCAGGTTTCGAATTTCCTTAAAATGTTCAAACAACTGAATTTCAATATCTCCTTCGCTGAGGCTCTCGCTCACATGCCTAAATATGCGAAAATGTTTAAAGATCTTCTGAGCGACAAGGAAAAGCTCCTCGATCTCGCCAACACCCAACTTAATGAGAATTGCTCTGCAGTGCTCTTAAGGAAATTGCCAATCAAGCTTGGTGATCCGGGTCGTTTTCTTATCCCTTGCAATTTCCCGGGAGTAGAGAATTGCATGGCCCTAGCCGATCTAGGTGCCAGTATTAATCTTATGCCTCTAAGTGTTTGGAAGCAATTATCTCTCCCAGAGCTAGTCCCCACCAAAATGACTTTGGAATTAGCTAACCGTACGGTTGCTTATCCAGTGGGGATAGCCGAAGACGTCATTGTAGGAGTCGACAAATTCACCTTCCCTGCTGATTTTGTTGTCTTCGACTACGAGATGGACCCCCGTGTGCCACTAATTGTTGGTCGTCCATTCTTGAGGACCGGGCGCACTCTCATTGATGTTGAAGCCGGTGAGCTTATCATGAGAGTGGGTGACGATAAAGTAGTCTTCAACATGGGAAAGTTGTCTAAACAACCCTATTCCAACGAGAGTGTTAATTGTATTGACGTTCTGGATGAGGCTTGTGAAGCACACTTTATTGATGCTTGCAAAAGTATTCCTTCCTCTCTTCCCAATGTTGAGACCGTGTCCTCCATTGATTCATCGTTGTCTCTATTTGGAGATAGTGATTTATTTTGGAACAATCTTGAAGATACCATGGGAGATGCGAATTTAGCTACTAATGATTCTCCTATCGATGGGGATGAAGACATGAATTTCTTTGACAATCTTCTCAACGAAGACAATCCTTCGCCTCCATCTCCCACGGTCATTGCTATCGATACTCCGACTGTGAAAACGCCTCCCGTCGAAAATCCTCTGGATTTGGAACTTAAGGAGTTGCCGCCCCATCTCGAGTATGTATTCCTTGATGAAGAGAAGCAGTCGCCAGTCATCATTGCTAAGGACCTAAAGGATGAAGAGAAAGCCCGACTTGTCGCCGTGTTGAAGAATCATAAGAAGGCTATCGCTTGGAAAATCTCCGACATTCGCGGAATTGATCCTCACTTCTGCACACACAAAATTCTCATGGAGGACGACTTTAAGCCCACAATTCAAAGCCAACGAAGGGTGAATCCAAAAATCCATGAAGTCATCAAAACTGAGGTTCTCAAACTTCTTGATGCGGGTATGATTTACCCTATTTCGGATTCACCATGGGTTAGTCCAATCCATTGTGTGCCCAAGAAGGGCGGAATAACCGTTGTTCCCAATGAACACAACGAGTTGATTCCCACTCGTCTCGTTACTGGGTGGAGAGTTTGTATAGACTACCGCAAACTCAATGATGCCACGAGAAAGGATCATTTCCCTCTACCTTTCATGGACCAAATGCTTGAACGTTTAGCCGGTAATGAATATTACTGCTTTCTTGATGGTTTCTCGGGTTATTTCCAAATACCCATCGATCCCCAAGATCAAGAGAAGACAACATTCACTTGTCCCTATGGCACTTTTGCTTACAAAAGAATGCCTTTTGGCTTATGTAATGCGCCCGGGACTTTCCAAAGGTGTATGTTAGCTATCTTCCATGACATGGTTGAACAAACCATGGAAGTCTTCATGGATGATTTCTCGGTATTCGGGGATTCCTTTTCTTCTTGCCTTGCCAATTTGGAACGTATGCTACAGAGGTGCGAAGACACTCGCCTTGTTCTAAGTTGGGAAAAATGCCATTTTATGGTAAAAGAAGGCATCGTGCTGGGACACAAGATTTCCAAAGCCGGTCTTGAAGTAGACCGTGCTAAAGTCGATGTTATCGCAAAGTTGCCTCCACCTTCAACCGTGAAGGGTGTGAGAAGTTTCCTGGGTCATGCGGGCTTCTACCGTCGGTTCATCAAAGATTTTTCTCAAATCGCTCGCCCGATGACCCACCTCTTGGAAAAAGATACTCCTTTTATCTTTTACAAAGAGTGTCTTGAACCCTTTGACTCGCTTAAGGATAAGCTTACTAAGGCACCTGTCTTGGTTACCCCTAATTGGGAGCTGCCTTTTGAGTTGATGTGCGATGCTAGTGATTTTCTATTGGAGCGGTTCTTGGACAAAGAGTGAACAAACACTTCCAACCGATCCATTACGCTAGCAAGACAATGACGGGGGCACAATTGCATTATACGACAACCGAAAAAGAGCTTTTAGCTGTTGTCTATGCTTTTGAAAAATTTCGCCCCTATCTTGTCCTTTCTACCACCATTGTGTATACCGATCATTCCGCGCTGAAGTACTTGTTGACAAAGCAAGATTCCAAACCAAGACTTCTTCGCTGGGTTTTGCTGCTCCAAGAATTTAAAATCGAAATTCGCGATAAGAAAGGAGCTGAAAACCTAGCCGCGGATCATCTCAGCAGACTTGAGGATCCTTACCAGGGGGATCATCCGAACAAAGAAATCAATGATTCTTTTCCCCTGGAGACCTTAATGTCTATCAAATCGACTGTTGACGAAACCCCGTGGTTTGCAGACATTGCAAACTACTTAGCGGGTGGAATCCTTGTTGACGGGTTAACATCCCAGCAAAAGAAGAAGTTCTTCAAAGACATAAAGACTTACTTCTGGGATGACTCGTATCTTTTCAAACAATGTGCCGACTTGATTATTCTCCGATGTGTTGATGGACCGGCAGCTTTCGAAATCCTTGATGCTTGCCACAAAGGACCCACTGGTGGTCACTTTGGTCCCAACTACACCGCCAAAAAAGTGTTTGATTCGGGATTTTATTGGCCCACCATCTATCGTGATGCTCACGAGATGGTTAAACGATGTGATGCTTGCCAAAAACAAGGCACGATCAAACATAAAGACGAGATGCCTCAGAATTTCATACAAGAATGTGAAATCTTTGATGTTTGGGGTATCGACTTTATGGGGCCATTCCCTTCCTCTAAAGGAAACAAATACATCCTTGTAGCAGTTGACTACGTTTCAAAGTGGGTTGAAGCCAAAGCTTTCCCCACTAATGATGCAAGGGTGGTTTGTAACTTTTTGAAATCGCTGTTCGCTCGATTCGGCGTTCCTCGTGCTATTATCAGTGACCGCGGGACTCATTTTTGCAACGATCAATTTGCAAGAGTCATGGCAAAGTATGGTGTCAATCACCGTCTTTCCACCGCTTATCATTCCCAAACCAATGGGCAGGCCGAGATATCCAACCGTGGATTGAAGCGAATTTTGGAGCGTACTGTGGGAGAGCATCGTGCCGCGTGGGCCGATAAGTTAGATGATGCTCTGTGGGCTTTCCGTACTGCTTACAAGACCCCGATCGGTTGTACACCTTATCGTCTTGTGTACGGGAAAGCATGCCACCTTCCCATCGAGCTGGAGCATAAGGCGCACTGGGCCTTGAAGTGGGCTAACTTCGACATCAATAAAGCCGGTGATCATCGTAAGATTCAACTCAACGAGCTCAACGAACTGAGGAATGAAGCTTATGAGAACTCGCTGATCTACAAAGAGAAGACGAAGATCCTTCATGACGCAAAAATCAAGAACCGAGAGTTCCACGTTGGTGATCAAGTCTTACTTTTTAACTCTCGGTTGAAGATCTTCTCTGGCAAGTTGAAGAGCCGCTGGTCTGGTCCATTCACCGTCGCCAAAGTTTTTCCGTATGGGACCATTGAGCTTTCTCAGCCAAATGGGCCCAATTTCAAAGTGAATGGCCAGCGTCTGAAGCTGTACTTTGGTAAGGACATCTCTCAGGAGGTGATTCCATCCCTCACCACGTTCCCCATGAACTGAATTTGGGTCGAGTCAGACTCGTGACTCGGTTATCAAAAACAAGCGCTCCTCGGGAGGCAGCCCGAGTATCTATCTTTTTATGTGTTAACCTCCTAAGTGTAGGGGGACCTGTATAGGTGTTTGTCTTTGTGTGGTGATGTGATTACAGGGATAAGTGCACTCTTGGAACCTTTGAAGAACCGTGCTCCCGTGTTATCCGAAATCCGGTTCTATCTCTCAACTCTCGTGATTCAATTTTCTTCATACTCACATTTGAAATTGATCACTTTAGTCGTCTCTTCCTTAACTTGAGTTAACCAACGTGCACAATGTCATAAGTGTAGGGGAGACTTTTCCCACATGCTTAAACATTGAGGACAATGTTTATCTTAAGTGTAGGGGGGATTTCTATCGAAGTTTTAAGTGGACTTTTCCATGAAAATGCCTTCATTTAACCAGAAAATCATCTTTTTCAACATTTTTCAAATTTTTAATTAACTTTGGCCATTTAGTCGTAATTTTTAAATTTTTATCATTGCTCTCATATGTATATATCCCGTAATAAAGTCAAAAATGTTAATAAAGTAGTGTAGCTAGTTTAGAAATCTTTGACATATTAGGCCCGTTGCGTTTATTTTGACTCAACCCGAATAGGCTTATTCAAGTTTATTCTAGCTAGTATCCTTAACCATGTAAACCTTAATTGGTTTATTAGGCTAAGTATCCACGAATCTCATTACTTGAGATTTTAAATTGTGGAGGACGAGAAATGATAGAGTCAATTATAAGTCGGTATTCTTGCGCAAGCTCACTTGGTGTAATTATTTGCCTATTCTCCCATCACTTGCTAATAATTTATCTGCAATAAGTAAGGTCGTACGATTTGAAAAGTTACTTAGCTTCTAGCCCAAGATCGTTTAAAAGTTGCTCGGTAATGATAAGAGTTCATAGCCAAGGCATAACTTATGAAGCGGGGCGCGAAGATTGGCGAGTCCGAAAAGGCCCTAACAAGGCATGAGGATTCCATTTTATTGCTGAAGATCCAAAAGTGATGTGAAAAGCATTATTCCTAAAATCAATATGAAGGATCAAGACTCACGACGAAAAGCAATCAACTCCCATAAAGATCATGGAGAAGTCTATCCGAAAAGATCCTAACAAGGTATGAGGATAAATAGATCCAAGTCCGAAAAGGAGGCGGATCGTTGTATCTCAAAATCCCAATTAGAGATTGAAGAATAATCATGAAGTCGTGGTCAACAAGGTTGGAGTACCCCTCAAAAGTCTCCAAGTGAAGAAACTCTATTACGATGAGAAGACCATTATCTCAAGAACGTCTCTCAAGATATGAAGTATGAAGTACATGCCAAATATCGGCCCGAGAAAGGTCTCAAATCGCGAACTAAGTTATGCCAAGATATGAACTTTTTGATATCCCGAGAAGCAGTTTTAAAAGATTTTGTCCTTTAGCTAACTATTGATCAAATCGTCCTACTTTGCTTTCAGCCCTAAATAACTATCGAAATAAGTCCAAAAATGCATCTTCATGATCATTCTAAGACAAAAATAAAATATAAGAGATACACCTAGGAATAAGGGAGATTAAGCATTTAATTAAGCCATGTGTGTAAGTGTCTGAATTGCTAACTTATAATAACAATGATCTCGTTTTTAAGCTTAGTTTGGGGAACGTGAAACTTGAGGGTGATAAATCTTCGCAGCACCGAAGCCCTAATGTAAGTCCTCGATCTCTTTGCAAGTTATTTCCATATAGCTATTTTCTATCCTTTTGTTTACTTTAAAGTTTTAATTTCTCTTAGTATTTTTATTTTCGTTCAATAGTATATTAATAAGGCCAAGGTTGATTGATTATGAGAAAAGTGTAAATGTGCTTTGTCACTAAGCATTGCATGAGGGCATGGCAATGGTTAAGTGTAGGGGATTTGATAGGTGTGAAAACACCCATCCTTTTACCACTTAATTCTGGCTAAAACAAGACCAAAACACGTATTTAATATCATTTGTTTGGAATTATGCGTGGTTTTTGTGTTTATTGTGTTTTCAGAGCCAACCGGATGAATATTGATGAAAACATGGGATTGCACGGGTTTTATCGAAGAAAAGGACTCAAGACGGAGTCTATTGACCAAAGATGCAAAAGATTTGAAGTCGTTGTGCCTATTTTAAGATTTATCGAAGAATAGAGCCAAAGATGGAAGATTCATTTATGTCGAAGAACTCGAGTCTATTAAACAAAAGATTATAAGACGAGTTGGAATTATTCACCGACACTTCTCAAATCCAAGTCGGAAACGTTTATTTAAGACGCATGAAGACTAAAGAAGGAAGAAGAAAAAGGAGCCCAAATCAAAGCCCAATCACAAAGCCCACCACCATGTACACGCCTATATAAAGGCCCTTACTTCACAAAAATTCACACTTAGTTTTTAGGTAGTTTCTAGTTTTAGAGAGAGAAAGTTCTAAACTTTCTCTCACTACTTTTCATCTTTTTCTCTTTCAAGATCAACATTTGTATTACTTTTTCATTAATCAAGTTCAAGGTTTTATCTTTTAATCTTTACTCTCATCCTTCCTTTCTTTTACTTTTATTGATTTTGGTACAAATCTCGTATGATCCGTGTTGTTCATCTATGATTTGTGCTTAAAAAGTTGTTAACTTTTTATGTTTCCTTAAGTTTTTTTTACATAAATAAGCTTTGAGATCCTTGTTCTTATTGGCTTATTTGATGATTTAGCTTATTTACTTTTTGAAGTTTTTATGAAAAGTTCATCTTTTTATTGATTTGATTTAAAAGTTGTTTACTTTGAGTTTGGAAAAGTTGATTTTAGTGCTTATTTGATCAGCTTATTAAAAGATTCGAGTTAGTTTTGGGTTTTAGCTTGTCCTAATAGCTTATTTCCCTTGCTTTTGTCCCGAATTTGCACCATTTTCGGAAAGGGAAACTCCCTTTTCCGATTGTACTTTCCGACCGAGCAACACCCCCTCTTTCCGATTGGTCGATCGGAAAAGGGTTTTGGTTTTCCGATTTGCCCCAATTTCCTGGATTCCGATTGTAGCTATTTTGAACTTTCCGATTGATGTTATTTCGTTTATTCCGATTGGATCTTGCTCCACATTCTGACTGAGTTGTTCTTTTTCCATTATTCCGATTGATTGGATTTACAGTATTCCGATTGGGGTCCTTGCCCCACATTCCGACCATAGCTTGCCACATTCCGATCATTTGATCGGAATAACATTCCGATCACCCCTTTTTATGGTTATTCCGATTGAGTTGTTTTGCTTTGTGTCGTTCTTACTTTCTTTTAGTACTTTTCAATTAAGTTCATAGTTTTGCCAAGTTTTCCAAGAGTTAGTTTTTATTGAGTGTTCATTTATTTTTATATTAAAATCTTTAAGTTTTCAACATTTATTTTTAAACTCGTTTCTTACTTTAATCTTTCAAGTCTTTAATTTTACTCTTCGACACTTAATTTCTTGTCATTAGTTTAAAATAGATAAACAAACCAACCACTTTTTATTAACCAAGAACAAATCATTCCACCTAAGGCCGAGATCAATTCGAGAGGATATCGAGAGAACTTTAATTGAACCCATACAAAACCAATGTATCAAAAGCCATAAGATCCTTACGATCAGCCCAAGACAAAATACCCTGCAGACCCGAAGCAAACCTAACAGACCCATCACTAAGAGTAATCCGATGAGATACCGTACCACGAAGAGTCGTGGAATGCGCAACCGTCCAACCAGTAATATATCCATTACCCAAAGGCAAATCAGAGTCACTGTCAGAAGCCGCATCAATAAGATTTTCAGAAGCATGCTTCTCATAGGGGACCGTCTTGCCACGTCTAACACGTCGAGCCGATTTTTGGCGAAGCGAACGACGTGGTGTGGAATCACTAGGCGAGGGTTAAACCTTTACCTTTACCTGAGCAGCAGCAGTGGGAGCAGGAGAAGTAGACTCAATAGTTTGCCCACCCAAGGGATCAACAGGAGCTGCACTAGAAGAAGGAAGAGGTTGAGAACCAGGAACTGGTGGTGATGGTGATGCCATATCATGTGTAGCAGTTGTGGTGGTTGTGGTAGCAAAGGTGGTGGTGGTGGCAGGACCTGAAGAAGAAACCAAAGGAGCAACCAAAGGAGTAGTGGCGGTACCAACTGTAGAAGCAACAAAAACCGATGGAATAGCAGCAGAACCAGGAGTAGGATCAGATGTAGGACCAGTAGTAACAACAGGTGAAGAAGTGGTCACCACACGTGGAGAAGGACGATAGATAAATCGTTCCGAAATTGGGGTGCTTTGATGCTTGACCATTCTTTCATATAGTGCTTTAAGTTCATCAAAAGACAAAGCCCGAACCCTGTCCCACTTCCAACCAGTTTGGAAATAAGCAGCTGACTGATACTTCACATATCGCTGCATCTGCTGTCGCTCCTCAGTTCTCGACAAAGGTCTGTTCTTACGCTTCTCACGAAGCTGTGCAGCAAGCGCCAACCGATGCTTGCGCATCAACACCATGGCTCTTGGAATATAGTTATGCTCATCCACATCCGCACCCAGAAGATCAGTGAACTGGGAATAATCATTGGTAAGAATAGTCAACACCTTCATCCAATCACTTTCATTCCAATGCATTGCATCATGCTGCACTTGTTCTCGTCGCTGCTGTTGAAACGCTTCCTCCTCAGCCCGAGCAGCTTCATCAATTTCGGCTTGCATCTGTTGAGCAGCCTCCTCACCCAACCTATCCTCCTCAAGCTGTCTGCGTGTACGCTTGCGAGGTGGTGAGGGAGCATCAGTCATTGGGGCCTTCCCCTTTGGATCATGGGATGGACCAGCATTGGAACCAGCAGTAGGACCAGAAGCACCATCCATAGGAGTGGGAATAGCAGCAGGAGAAGGAACACTGGAGGAAGTCGGAGGAACCGGCAAATCATCATACAATTTATCAGCAAAGGCAGCCTTTGCCAACAAAGTCAAACCATCCGCAACACGATCCTTAACTTCCTCATCAGAATCAGAATGAACCACATGCTTCTTGCGTCGTCTCTGCTGAGTCTCCAAGGCTTTGATGCGATCAGCCATGGGAAGAACAAACTCCCTAGTAAGCTTCCGGTGTTGATTCAAATCTGCTTCCAAGGAAAGAATCCGTGCATGATACCTGTGCATAAGATCAAGTAGATAAGTAAGTGTAATAGGCTCCTCCGCTTTCCCACCAAGAGAACTTGGATCAGAGAAGGCGTCATTGGAGCCAGAAGCAACAGATGGGCCAACATTAGGAGTACTAGCACCAGAAGGCTTATCAGAAGAGTGTGGAGCAGGACTAGGAGGGGGAGTCTCCACAAATGGAGACTTAGGTGGTACTGAAGAAGGACCAGCCTTGGAAGTGGATGGTCTGTCAACTACCACCTCCTCAACCAGCTCCTCTGTTGGAAATACGTTTTACGTATTAAGAAGGATCGGTCACTCCAACGATACTCCATGTAATAGCTCGTAGTCTAGTTAACACTCTTTATTTATCAAACAAGTCCAAGCCAAGCCTACAACATGTGTAGGCCGGCCCAAACGTGTAAGCCTAAGCCCATTACAAGGCTTGGGTATATAAACCCTCTCCTTTGATGGAGAGGGTGTGTGGTTTCATAATTTTCACATAGTTCTTCTTACTTTCTCTCTCTAGCTTTGTGTGAAATCCACCATCTCTCTATCTCTTTCTCTCTCTAAAAACATAAGCAAGATTTGCAATCCTACATTTGGCATCAGAGCCTCGGTTATATCCTTGGATCGTGTTCGTATATTCGATTTGGTGGTCTAATTTTTTTATGTCTCGTTCTATAATATTTGTTTGGTCCATTTTGTCACAAAATTTTTTGTCACGTCTTCTTTTTTGTCCAATTTGTCCAAACAGTCAAATTTTTTGTCACGTCTTCTCAATTTATTAATCTATACTCTCTCGGTTTCATCATATCTTGGTCAAAGTCATTCAAATCTGGTCACTATTTCTAGGTATCTTTTATTTCTTGTTTATGCAAATAGATAAGGACAAAATTGGGCAGATCCACCATTTTCGGTCCTTCAAAACCCTCTTCAGATTGGGTTTCCGACAGCCTTTCCGATTGGATATTCAGATTGAACATTCAGATTGAACATTCAGATTGGTTATTCCGATGGGGGTGTATGTTTGATTCCGATGAGACCATATTCACAAAAACATTCCGATGAGACATTTTCAAAATTATTCCGATGGGATTCTTTTTGACTTTCCGATGGACTCATTTATAAGACATAACTTTGACTCAAAAATAAAAAACATTCCGATGGGATTTTTTTGTTTGACATTCCGATGGGACTGTTTTTTTAAAACTTGTGAACCAAATATTTGTGACCAAAACCAACACCCATCACAACCGAGTCAACTCGGTAATTACCGACTTGACTCCGTTAAACTCACTGAGCCAACTCAAAATCATTCCATCCTTATACCTCCACAACACCACAATCTATCCTAATCCCTTCGTCTCCTAACCCGTCTAAACATCAAAAAGACTTAAAATAGATCTCAGATTAGGTTTAGTTCCAAATCTTTTAAAGATAATTAAAGATCTTTATAGATCTTTTGAATCTGAATCATATCATCATCATCGATTGATGTAAGGGTTTTACCCCTATTTAATATTCGAAATATAAACAATATTTATAACATAACTGTTATAAATTATTTGTTTTGTTTTTGTTAAAATCAAACAAATGACATGCATGTTCCCAGTTTACCTACCTGTGACCTTTCTTTTAGATCGTGATGCTGCGTCGAAGAAGAAATGAGATTAATAAAATCTATTTCATCTTGGCTGTATTCCATATATCATTAAAGATTGTTGGATCAACTCTTGATATATAGGATGGGTAGGTAACTCGAATGGTTCTGATTTTGTGGGCTGCGACTTGTTAGACTCTCCTATCAGATGGAGTGATGGGATATATATGGATCTGAAAATAGGATTAAGATGAGACGAGATTGATTTTTTATGGATGTTTTGTTTGTGTTTTGATGGGAGATTAATGGGGGACGGAGGTTACAAGGCTGGGTAGATGGGAGATGAAGTTAGGTGTGAGAGTATTTGGTGAAGGACGGATTTAACTAAGTATTTGTGTGAGATATTTAGGGGTTGGAAAGTGTTATAACCGGGTGTTGATGGACCGGGTTTCAACAAATTTGGGCCTCATTTATTTTGGGTATTATCACATAATGGGCTACATAATGGACCGTGTATATTTACTTATATACAGACAATTTTTTATTAACAAATTTTTAAATAAATTTTGTGTATTAAGTTATAATTCGGTCGTCATCGGGTCGAGACAAAAGTGACGAGACATTGTGACGAGATGGATATTTTTTTGGACTTGGAATGTCATGTCTTAACCGATGTGTTCATGGGCTGAAACAATTACCATATTGTTGGAATAGTTTAAGGAGAATGGATGCTCAAACAAACAAGTTCATTTTTTGAATTTGTGGTTTTTTTGTTGCATTTGTGGTTCTTTAATTTGTTTTTTGACATTGATTGGGTGACGAGAAATGTGACGCGACAAAATGACGTGACAACTGTGACGAGAATTTATTTTGACGAGACCAAGAAAAAATGGGCGATTTTTTTAGTGGCTACAGATTTTGTTTGATCGGGTATTAATTACGTAACGTTGAAGACGGATTTTTTCGAAGGCGTGTATTTATTTTATCTTTTAATAGATAACTTGCTCGTGCTTAATCCTAGAATGAAGACTTGGTTATCTGGTTTCCGGGTTCGGGGTGGATGGTTGATGACTCAGATAACTATCACTTAAAGGGGTTACATTGTTGTACTCAGTGTTACGCGCTTAGTCGACGTGGATAATTTCAAGAGGTGTTGTGCTTATAGACTTCTTCAGTGATGCATTGAGTACTTAGAGATTTCTCCACCGTTCTTCATTCAACAATAGTGCAAGCTTAAGTCACAAGATCGAAGGATTTTTATTCAGCTTCACGTTTGATGTATCTGGTTCATTCTTTCAGTAGTCACTTCAAATTGCTTTCACGTGGGATGGTAAAGGTGGCCATGGAGAGTTTATGAGAAGAGATTTTTGATCAACAGCTGATTCTCACAAAATATATAATTCAGCTTATTTATTATTCTCACGAGATTTCAGGTTCATGTGCGTACAATTTATTGATGGTTCCGAGTTTCGAAACCATCAAGGGGGAAGAAGAAGACACATTGAACGCACAACGAGTACACGTGATGAAATTCATACCTTCTTTTGATTTGAAGATATTCCGGGATGACATTTGTCATAGCCGCAGAGAAAATCAGTGTTTTAACTCATGTCGTTATCAATCTTCAAACGGTACACTACTGATTCGAGGTTTAATTGTTTGATTGTTGCAATTATTCATCATCATTATCCTATATGCATTCCCGGGACTTAATTGACTCTGGTGCATCTCCGGAAGAAGATATGTGCATTTCCAGGACTTAATTGACTCTGGTGTTACGATGTCAACTTCATGAATGGGATAAAGTGTCCACTTCAGTATTTGAGCTTCATAATTGGGATTGATTTACCTTCTTCAACTATGTGGGGGAAGAAGTGTCTTGATTCTTTCTGGTATGCATAACTTGAACTCTCAGGGGGAAGAAAAATTCAGAAGAATTATTCAAGCGTGAAATGAAAAGTTGTTGATCTACTTGGTGTGCCCCAAACTTTCAATCCCTCTTAGCAACATTATCATGTTATATGATGGGATTTGCTAGTTAGATTCCGTTGTGCGCTTAATCATTCTAAGCTTTATTGAAAGCTTTGAAGTTGTTTACGAGGATTGTTGGTTTAGGGGGAAGCTATTTAGAAAGCTTCTACATCAAGTTTATGTGGCATGAATTAGGGGGAAGCTAATTCAGAAGATTCTCCTTAACCAGAAGTGTATGGGTTACTTAGCTCGTGCCGTTACAGTATTTCTTCTACAAGTTACTTTAAAGATGAGTCGTTTTGAAGACGAAGGCTTCAGAAGACTTCATCAGCATTGGATGCTTCAAGAAAGCTCTTGTTCTTAATCATTTTGTACTTGTTAGGAAGAATATTGGAAGGAATTCTACACGTCGTCCCATGGGGGAAGATTGTTGGAAACTCACTTTATGTGACGACATTTAAGAATTCCCGTTAGTTATCATAGTCACACACGCTTAGACTAGACTAGGTTCGATGTATAGTTTAAGGTGCGTGTGTGACTATATATACCCCTCCTTAGCTTCCAAGGAGGGGTGTTGATTGTCATTTGTTCATTTGGGAATACATTTTCACTTTTTACTTTCAACCTCTCTTCTCTCTCTCTAAACCAATAATGGCTTCCACCATCTACCACCACATTAGACCACCGGATCCGATTTACCATCAACCACATGAGAAGCACCACCAGCATGATCCTCCTCCTCCATTGGGTCATCATCAAGTTGAGGTTCCTCCTCGGCTTGTTCAACCGGAGGAACAACAACACCAGGAGGACCCTGAGCCAACCCCAACATGGCCGCAGAAAGGGGCCTCCACTCCCCGGTAAACCATGGACCATATTATAATACACTTTGGCAGTAAGCTTAGAAGGCACATGTTCAGTCCTATCACGAGGAATGCAAACCAGTATTTGTTGTAAAAACCTAGGATACATCAGAAAATTTTTCCTAGAACCAGCACTAGATAGATTGCTAACCATCCCCTCAAACAAGTAACGAGAGAAATTAAAAACCCTACCCTGGGCTAAGCAAATGAGACCAGTAGCCAAAGGAGTAGGGAAAGTATCCCAACTCCCAGACTTGGGACTTAAACAATGAATCCGAAAATGCACCAGAAGCTTCCATTGGGGGGAAAACCTATTCTTCTGGAAGTTAAACTTCCCCCCATGATTGTACCCTATAGCAGCCATCCCCTCCAACACCTCCGCACTTGGGATGGAAACAACTCCACCTTCATTCTGAAGATGAAGGGAAGATCGAATAGAAGCCTCAGACACCACGTATGAACGTCCATCTATGGTAGCATGGAGTTCTCGTAGACGACCAACGATAACCACAAGACGAACAGATGCCCAAAACTGACGAATGACACTATAATAAATAGTGGGACATACAGTAAAAGCATACCTTAGGTTCGAAGCCTTAATGAAGTCCAGAATGTTAGTAAAATCATCACGATGTGGACCATCTCCTAGATAGGCGACCTTGTTGTGAGCAGGTTGGTATACCAGGGCAGCCATGGATCTTAAATAATTGAATGGAAGATGATTTTGGTTAGGGTTGAGAGAGTAGGATCGGTTGTTGTGACAACCCTAGGTTTTGGGTTTGTCACTTGGTCTTACTTTTAGGTTATTTTATGTGTGCTTACTTGAATTGTGTGTTTACGTGTTTATTTTGTGTGAACGAGGTTGGTGTGGTTATCGTTTATGAGTATAGAGTACTCATAAGTAAATCGAGGAACGGTTATTTCATGTTCATGAGCTCACAAGTGGTGACTATGAAATGAAAATGGTGATATTGTGGTGTTTACGTATACGTATAAGTATTATAGTAGTAGTATTTTTTTTAGGATTTACGGTTTAGCATTTAGAGGTCTCGGGTGAGGTAATTATCCATATGAATATTTTTCGGGATGGTTTTAAGTCATTTAGGACTTAGTTATAAAGTTTATTTCAAAATTTGAGATTTTTTATAAAAGTGTATATTTTACGTCTTTTACGGTAAAACGCGTAAAAACTGACTAGTTTTACGGTTTTGGAGGCTTTAAGAGCTGAAATAAATTAAGGAAAATTAAGGTAATATTATTAATACATATATTAATAATAAAAAGAGAAAAAAAACGAAAATTAAGGGGGTGTTAGTCGGTTTGGAAAAAAAGAAAAGAAGGAAAAAAAAAAGAAAAAAAGAGGAAAAAGGAAAGTTGGGTTTGGGTTGGACAAGGATTCACCCACACCCTATATATTATATTATTTACTACCAAAAGAACATAATTAAATCCCTGGAGATTAATGGTCGACGGTTTTTGGGAGAGTTTTTAGGGTTTCATAGTTTTTTTCTTCTTCCATTAATTTAAAGGTAAAACCTTCAAATCCCTTTTTAATTAAATTGTTTTTATGTTTATTTAATCATCTATTGATGGATTAGGGTTAGGGTTTAATATAAAAACAGTAAATTAATGTTGTATTAATCATAATATGATGATCACATAAATTAGGGCTTGTAATTAGAGGGATTAGGGTTAATTAATGAGGTTGATTTTGTTAAACCCGTTTTTAAAAACTGGGCAGAATTTTGGGTCATTGTTTTGATCATATAGGGAGCTCTACAAACTTTTATCTTACGATCCACATACCCCTGAAAAGGTATTTAAAGTGGCTTTCCAATGCAAGAAACTAGAACTAAATTGGAGGTCGGAAAGTGGGTCAAAAACAGGTTACAACAGTCGGAGGTCAAAACAGTTTTGAATTCAGCCTGTTTTCTTTTTAAGTTTTGGGTTGTTTGGGGTACTTAGGGTTGCATTGGGATCTTCTCACAAACATGAGAGATGGTTTATATATTGTAATAAGGATCTGCACTTGGGCTAAGATTGTGGTTTAGGGTAAGACCCTCTAATGGTAATGAACTTTTCATACGTTTAAAATCAGGAAAACTGGAATGACAAAAGTATATATATATATATCAGGGCCTTAACAGTAGCTTTAAGGTTAGGGAAAGTGGCGGGTGTTAGCCAACATATGTAAGGGTATGAATATTCCTTTTACAGAAACCATGGGTATGTTTAAGTGGACGTTTGACTTAAAGTTTTGAGACCTAAAACTGGGACTGTTTTGTGTAAAATTGTGAACGGGATAGCTATTAAACTTAACCAAGTTAAGGACTTGTTAGGGAAGGGTAATGGGGTGTTTAGAGTTATAAATGGGGTATTTATATGAGAGGAGGTTAGATGTCCATCATGGGTTGATGAACCATTTTAGAGGTTGGTTCATGTATTGATTTATGTGTTTTTGGATTATTAGCTTGGGGCTAGAGCAAGGACTTTGGAGAAGCAATCAGGTGAGTTCATAGTCCCATTTTACTACGTTTTTAAATGTTTTTTTCCAGTATGGGATGGAGATGACACTTGAAATGTTCTTTAACATGATTTAGTACTATGTTTTAAAATGTGTGGACATAAATGTGTTATTGTGTGACTTGCGTGCTTATGTGTTCTCATATGTGCTTTGGTACGTGTTCTGCTATGTGAATCTTGTTTGGATTGTGATTGGCTTTGGTACATAGATGTATGGGCGTCTATGGGACCAGTTGTGATGTGTGTGGAGCGTGGGGCACGATCTGTCCTGAGTTCTTGGTTCTGAGTTCTTAGTTCGTGGGACACGATCCGTCCTGAGTTCTTGGTTCGTGGGGCACGATCTGTCCTGAGTACTTGTGCATCGTCTCTTCGGAGGCAAGATATCTCGACGGGGATATAGTTCATCTTCCACAGGTGGTGTGGGAAAGATCCGGATAGTGTGGTGTGTGTTCTTGTGTGTGTGACGGGATACTTCTTGACTATTATAATGTGCTTTGTGAATTGTAGATGTGGTTGGTACTTGGCTTGAGTTTTGTTGTGGATGCATGTAGCATGATTATCACATTATGGTCCATTACTATAAATTGTTTTTCTTCAACTTATTTACAGCGGATGTCAAGGTTTCTTATGATGTTCTAGATAACTTAAACCTATGTTCTCACCAACTTTATGTTGACAGATTTTAGTGTCATTTTCAGGTGAGGTAGTTGTGCAAGATGATGTTAGAAGTGGCTAGAGTATAGAGGCTGCTAGGATTGCATTCGGAGGAATCCCCTTTTCCTCTTAGATTTTACTTTGTGTTTTGATTAAGTGAACTTTGTGGTACCTATATGTTTGATGTTTGTTTATTTGTATGTCTTTGGTAAGAGGTAGGCATGTTACCTACTTACCTAGATGCCTGCATTGTTGAGATATTGTCACGACATTTGTGTCGCCATCTATGATATTTCAATTTCATTTAGTTCTCTCTATAGACACGCTGTTGTTGTGATGATATCCATACGTTGCGCCCCATATTCCGCCATGGTGGGGTGTGACAGAATGGTATCAGAGACAATGGTTATAGAGAATTAGGTTTCCTAGTCGTGTAGCCTAGTCTATAGCTTAAAGGTCCCTGCATATAGGCGTCATAGGAGTATGTGTGCATTTTATAGTAGTTGATGTGTTTGAATATTATTTTCGCAGAATTTGTTTGGTTATGAACTACTATGGTTCATACTTAACTACATGTTATTTTCTTTACGAGTTTTGATTAGTGCGGGTGGAACCATGGTCGTATACGCTAGTCATTGTTGGATTTCGCTTAATTATGTTTTCATGTTCTTTATACATTTTGAATTTTGTCTATGCTGGTTCAGCTGGACTACGAGTTTATGTGTTTCGTGCATTGGCTATGTTATTTTAATACATGGGGTTTTGGATCTTATCTTGTGTGGTTATGTGCTTGTGAGTTGTTGGATTATGTGTTATGTGTAGTATTAATTTCTTATAAGTGTCATCATAGGAGGGAGTACATTGGTGAAAGGGACATGTATAATTATGGAGGCCTACATAATTATATATGTGCCACAACACCACTGGACTTTCAAGTATGATTGCATGAAAGAGAGTTAATACATGCTTGTATAGTATATGTTGGATGGATTTGAGTGTATGTACGCTTATGCCTATGTATGTAAAATTATTTTCTACTTACCGGTTGTATTCTTGGGATGGTTGCTAGCTCGTTTCTCTTTGAGATGTTCAACTTCTGTAGTAGCGCATTTCTCGGGTCCTCATTTCGCGTGTTTGTTTGTACGGTACTTTTGGCGTGAAGGATTTTGAGATGGTGGAGATTTCTTTTTGGGGTAACGATGTCTTTTGTTTCGAGTTATACATGGTAAAAAAAAAGAACTTGCAAATTGAAAAAAATGTTGTTGGTAGTCGATGAAATAAGGAAGTGTCGGGATCATGTTTCAAATAAGGTGGAATATAAAATCTTTAACATATAAGCATGACTCGGTTATTTTAAAATATTTTGGTTTTGATCACCTAAAGTTATTGTTCTTAAGTTAAAAATTTTGTTCTTATTTAGTGAAATATGTTAAAATCATGTAATTAATAGAGTTTTAATTTTCTGGAGTTAAAATAAATTAGGTTCTAGTTTTGGTAATTAATGGGGGTTTTAGGGTTTAAAAATCGTTTTTTTAGGTATAAATCGGAGTAGGCAGATTTTGAGAAAAATCGTTTTGGTCATAACTTATTCGTTTTGAAAGGTTTTTGGGTGATTCAAAAGCCTAAAATTATGTACTCGGAACATACTTTTCAAATATTCAGAAAGTTTCGTAATTGGAAGTCAGTAGCTTGGTCGAATTAATTGTACAAGTGTTGAGTTCAAGGTTAATTTTCGGACAATATGGTTTAAACTCGTGTTTTGGGTATTTTGCGGTAATGAACACTTGGAGGGTTAACATAGAAATGAGTTGGGAAGGAATTTGAGAGTTCTTTAGACCTTATTATACGTGGTTATATTTTGATGAGTTTTGATTTATGGTTTTGATAAGTTTCCTCGCGGACGGTTAAGGCTCATGTGTTGTTGGTTGAGATTATTTTCGTGTAAACTGAGTTCACGTTTGAACGTGAAGGTTTTATCAAGGATATGTATCCTCGTTTGTTTGCTGAGAATAAGTTTGAGTTTGGGAGTAAATCTCGGGACGAGATTTCTATTAGGAGGGAGTGATGTGACAACCCTAGGTTTTGGGTTTGTCACTTGGTCTTACTTTTAGGTTATTTTATGTGTGCTTACTTGAATTGTGTGTTTACGTGTTTATTTTGTGTGAACGAGGTTGGTGTGGTTATCGTTTATGAGTATAGAGTACTCATAAGTAAATCGAGGAACGGTTATTTCATGTTCATGAGCTCACAAGTGGTGACTATGAAATGAAAATGGTGATATTGTGGTGTTTACGTATACGTATAAGTATTATAGTAGTAGTATTTTTTTTAGGATTTACGGTTTAGCATTTAGAGGTCTCGGGTGAGGTAATTATCCATATGAATATTTTTCGGGATGGTTTTAAGTCATTTAGGACTTAGTTATAAAGTTTATTTCAAAATTTGAGATTTTTTATAAAAGTGTATATTTTACGTCTTTTACGGTAAAACGCGTAAAAACTGACTAGTTTTACGGTTTTGGGGTTTTGGAGGCTTTAAGAGCTGAAATAAATTAAGGAAAATTAAGGTAATATTATTAATACATATATTAATAATAAAAAAGAGAAAAAAAAACGAAAATTAAGGGGGTGTTAGTCGGTTTGGAAAAAAAGAAAAGAAGGAAAAAAAAAAAGAAAAAAAGAGGAAAAAGGAAAGTTGGGTTTGGGTTGCACAAGGATTCACCCACACCCTATATATTATATTATTTACTACCAAAAGAACATAATTAAATCCCTGGAGATTAATGGTCGACGGTTTTTGGGAGAGTTTTTAGGGTTTCATAGTTTTTTTCTTCTTCCATTAATTTAAAGGTAAAACCTTCAAATCCCTTTTTAATTAAATTGTTTATATGTTTATTTAATCATCTATTGATGGATTAGGGTTAGGGTTTAATATAAAAATAGTAAATTAATGTTGTATTAATCATAATATGATGATCACATAAATTAGGGCTTGTAATTAGAGGGATTAGGGTTAATTAATGAGGTTGATTTTGTTAAACCCGTTTTTAAAAACTGGGCAGAATTTTGGGTCATTGCTTTGATCATATAGGGAGCTCTACAAACTTTTATCTTACGATCCACATACCCCTGAAAAGGTATTTGAAGTGGCTTTCCAATGAAAGAAACTAGAACTAAATTGGAGGTCGGGAAGTGGGTCAAAAACAGGTTACAACAGTCGGAGGTCAAAACAGTTTTGAATTCAGCCTGTTTTCTTTTTAAGTTTTGGGTTGTTTGGGGTACTTAGGGTTGCATTGGGATCTTCTCACGAACATGAGAGATGGTTTATATATTGTAATAAGGATCTGCACTTGGGCTAAGATTGTGGTTTAGGGTAAGACCCTCTAATGGTAATGAACTTTTCATACGTTTAAAATCAGGAAAACTGGAATGACAAAAGTATATATATATATATCAGGGCCTTAAAAGTAGCTTTAAGGTTAGGGCAAGTGGGAGGTGTTAGCCAACATATGTAAGGGTATGAATATTCCTTTTACAAAAACCATGGGTATGTTTAAGTGGACGTTTGACTTAAAGTTTTGAGACCTAAAACTGGGACTGTTTTGTGTAAAATTGTGAACGGGATAGCTATTAAACTTAACCAAGTTAAGGACTTGTTAGGGAAGGGTAATGGGGTGTTTAGAGTTATAAATGGGGTATTTATATGAGAGGAGGTTAGATGTCCATCATAGGTTGATGAACCATTTTAGAGGTTGGTTCATGTATTGATTTATGTGTTTTTGGATTATTAGCTTGGGGCTAGAGCAAGGACTTTGGAGAAGCAATCAGGTGAGTTCATAGTCCCATTTTACTACGTTTTTAAATGTTTTTTTCCAGTATGGGATGGAGATGACACTTGAAATGTTCTTTAACATGATTTAGTACTATGTTTTAAAATGTGTGGACATAAATGTGTTATTGTGTGACTTGCGTGCTTATGTGTTCTCATATGTGCTTTGGTACGTGTTCTGCTATGTGAATCTTGTTTGGATTGTGATTGGCTTTGGTACATAGATGTATGGGCGTCTATGGGACCAGTTGTGATGTGTGTGGAGCGTGGGGCACGATCTGTCCTGAGTTCTTGGTTCTGAGTTCTTAGTTCGTGGGACACGATCCGTCCTGAGTTCTTGGTTCGTGGGGCACGATCTGTCCTGAGTACTTGTGCATCGTCTCTTCGGAGGCAAGATATCTCGACGGGGATATAGTTCATCTTCCACAGGTGGTGTGGGAAAGATCCGGATAGTGTGGTGTGTGTTCTTGTGTGTGTGACGGGATACTTCTTGACTATTATAATGTGCTTTGTGAATTGTAGATGTGGTTGGTACTTGGCTTGAGTTTTGTTGTGGATGCATGTAGCATGATTATCACATTATGGTCCATTACTATAAATTGTTTTTCTTCAACTTATTTACAGCGGATGTCAAGGTTTCTTATGATGTTCTAGATAACTTAAACCTATGTTCTCACTAACTTTATGTTGACAGATTTTAGTGTCATTTTCAGGTGAGGTAGTTGTGCAAGATGATGTTAGAAGTGGCTAGAGTATAGAGGCTGCTAGGATTGCATTCGGAGGAATCCCCTTTTCCTCTTAGATTTTACTTTGTGTTTTGATTAAGTGAACTTTGTGGTACCTATATGTTTGATGTTTGTTTATTTGTATGTCTTTGGTAAGAGGTAGGCCTGTTACCTACTTACCTAGACGCCTGCATTGTTGAGATATTGTCACGACATTTGTGTCGCCATCTATGATATTTCAATTTCATTTAGTTCTCTCTATAGACACGCTGTTGTTGTGATGATATCCATACGTCGCGCCCCATATTCCGCCATGGTGGGGTGTGACAGTTGTGTGTGTGTTATGAGTGGAATGAATGAGTCAAAGGGGGTTAATTGACCATAAATAATGAAGGTAGTAACTGTTCATTGACCCCTATTAATGGGGGGTTGCCCTTTCAAATTAGACAATTATTACATAGTAACCATTTGCCCCTTTTAACATAATTTCCAAATTCCAATTTACCAAGGTTAAATAAGAGTGTAAATACCAGAATTGGAAGCGTTGACTAAAAGTCAAAGCGCACAATGGTCAGTACTAGAAGCAAAATGTGGTCAACAAAAGTCAATAAGAATGAACAGTGTCCCAGACCAGTACCAGAAGCCAATCATCACTTGACAAAGAAGGATTTTTAACCACCAGAAGCCAACCAATAATGACTAGAAGCTAACCAATGAGGACCAGAAGCCAGTCATGAAAGAATATAACCACCAGAAGTGAGCAAAATCCTCCACCAGGAGTAACACACACCACCAGAACCAATGCAATATGTTGTTAAAATCTACCAATATGTTAGTATGTGCAAAGTAATATGTACACGAAGCCTCCCCTTAGGCTTAGCCTCCCCTAAATCCTAGACCTCAAGGATTGACCATCCCAATGTGAACCACTAAGTGGTTGAACCGAGGACCATCAAATGCTTTTGTCAGCAAATCAGCAACAATATCATCCGTATGAACTTTAAGAACCTGTATCAACTTCTTCTCATTGGCATCCCATATAAAATGGTGCCTAATTTCAATATGCTTTGTTCGCTGATAAAAAACAGGATTCTTCACAATGCAGATAGTGCTTTGATTGTCAATAAAAATTTTGGTGTTCATAAAATTGAAACCATAATCCAACATTTGATTTTGGATCCACAAAACCTGTCCACAACAACTAGCAGCAGCAACGTATTCAGCTTCTGTTGAAGAAGTAGCTACTATTGTCTGTTTCTTGCATTGCCATGAAATAAGTCGACGACCCAAAAATTGACAACCACCAGTAGTAGACTTTCTGTCATTATTAGCACCTGCATAGTCACTATCACTATATGCTTCTAGAACAAAAGGTGATTCTCTAGGATACCATAAGCCCAGTTTAGGTTGAGCCTTGATATACTTGAAAATCTTCTTCACTGCATTCAAGTTCGAAACCGTTGGATTCACCTGATGTCTAGAACAAGCACTTACTACAAACATGATATCCGGACGTGATGCAGTCAAATACATGAGTGAGCCAATCATAGACCTGTACATGTGAACATTGACCGGGGGGTCTGGCTCATTCTTGAGTTTGACTTTAGCAACTTCATAAGGAGTTGTTGCTGGTCTAATAGGATCCATGTCAAACTTCTGAAGGATCTCATGAACATATTTATCTTGACTGATGAAGATCCCAACCGACTGTTGCTTGACTTGAAGACCAAGGAAGAAGGAAAGCTCTCCCATAGCACTCATCTGAAACTCGCCTTTCATCAAGTGTTCAAACTCATCACACCATTCCTTCTTAGTAGAACCAAAGATAATGTCGTCCACATAAACTTGAACAAGGATAATGTCCTTGGTATTCCTCCTAAGAAATAGTGTTTTGTCAATAGTACCTCTTCTATAGTCATTCTTTAACAAGAAAGTTGAAAGACGCTCATACCAAGCTCTAGGAGCCTGATGTAATCCATAAAGAGCCTTGACCACATTGTAAACTTTCTTGGGATGAAGTGGATCTACAAAGCCCTTAGGTTGAGTGACATACACCTCCTCATCAATTTTGCCATAGAGAAATGCACTCTTGACATCCATCTGGAACACCGTAAAGCCCACATAAGAAGCAAAAGCCAAAAACAGACGAATGGCCTCAATCCTTGCAACCGGAGCAAAAACTTCAGTGTAGTCAATGCCCTCAATTTGAGTGTGGCCCTGTGCAACAAGCCTAGCTTTATTCCTCACAACTATCCCCCGTGCATCCTTCTTGTTCTTGAGAATCCATTTGGTATTGATTGTTGTCTTTCCATCTGGTAAGTCCACCAGAACCCAAACATTCTGAAACAAGAATTGCTGCATTTCCTCCTGCATAGCCTCCACCCAACTTTGATCCTCAAGAGCATGAGTGACTGCTCTAGGTTCCACCTGTGAAAGAAAACAAGCAAACAAACAGTGTTGAAAGTCCGTATGATTATTACGCTTTTGATCTTCAATATAGCTCACAAGAGCATGATGATCAGACGTGGCTTTCTTCTGCATCCTGCATGTCTTGACAGTAGAACCAGGATCTCCAATGATTTGAGTGGTAGGGTGATCTTTGTGTGATTGCAAGACTGGATTGGAAGCGACCTCCACTTCTGGTGCCAAGTTATTGACATTCCTAACAAAGTTAGCATCATATGAGGCAGTGTTGAAAATGCCATCTACTGGTTGTTTATGAATATCATCCAGCTTGGTAGTAGACTTCTTTTGATGGTTCCCCAAATCAGAAGGACTGGAGAAACGAGTATCTGAAGCAAACGCACTAGCTGGAGTACCAATAGGTGATAAGCTAGCACTAGGAGCAGAAGTTGGGGTACTAGGAGCAGCTTTGTCAGTAGGCGTATTCAAGGGAAACTCAAAACCACCTTGAGCAGCTGCTGTAGTAGCTTCTTGTTGTTGTTTGAGTAGAGTGTCAAGAGCTACTTGGGAATCCAGTACATCCAGTGGAGTTGCATCACTAGGAGGAGTAGGAGAGACTATGGTGGAGTAGGATGGAACCACAAAAATGTCATCCTCGTCGTCTGAATCAGAAAGACTAGAAGGAACATCTGTACTAGAAGTTGCAAACACTTGTGGACCTACATCATGGTTAGTTTTGAAACGAAAATATCCTAATGAATCACTAAGATAATCAAGATCAAAATACCATTCAGGACCCTTGCCCTGGATGTTTGACTTCTCTTCAAAATACCTGAGATTTATAGTTTCAATGATCCGCTTGGCTTGGAGATTGTATACACGATAAGCCCGAGAGTGAGCTGAATATCCCACAATGTATCCTTCATCTGCCTTGCCATCAAACTTCCCCAAATAGTCACTAGTATTCAGAATGGTGACAGGACACCCAAAAGGCTTCAAATGAGCAATATTTGGAACTTTGCCCGTTAGAAGCTCATAAGGAGTCTTCTTGTGAGGATTGGTAATAGAAACCCTATTCAAAACATAACTTGCAGTATTAACGGCTTCTGTCCAGAACATGGTTGGAAGCTTGGAATCGGCAAGCATTGTTCTTGTTGCTTCTATTAGTGTCCTGTTCTTTCTCTCTGCCACGCCATTCTGTTGAGGAGTTCTTGCTGCACTATAATCTCTTTTGATGCCCTTAGCATTACAAAGTGCTATGAGGTCTTTATTTTTGAACTCGGTTCCATTATCACAACGAATACCTTTAACCTTCTTGGTCAACTGGTTCTCTATAAGGGTAAGAAAATCTCTAAGAATTGAGTAGGTCTCACTCTTGGCAGCCATGAAGAACACCCACGTAAACCTGCTATATCCATCAGTTACCACCAGACAGAATTGTTTGTGGTCAATGCTCCTAATGGAAGTAGGACCAAATCTATGTGTAGTAGCTGCAATGGTTCAGTAATAAGACTAAGAGCAGTAATGGCCTTGAAGGATACTTTATGCTGTTTGCCTTTGCTGCTAGCAATGCAATTTATATCATTCCTAAATGACTTGGGAGGTAAACCAGAGACCAGATTCAGATTTGCAAGTTTGTGAATGGTCTTGAAGTTCACATGCCCCATCCTTCTATGCCATTGAGTGGCTTCATCTTGTGAGGCTTTAGCAACCAGACATGCTAGTTGACCAGTATGGTTGACTTCATTCAGCTTTATGCTATAGAGATTGTTCTTCTAGGGATTCTGAGCAGAACCTGTGAGTCATCCGGAAGCTGAAAGTCTTTGGAGAGCACAAGTGCATCAGTATCCGTGAAGAGAACAAACTGCTTCTTGTCACAAATCTGAGAGACATATATCAATTTGAAGTGTTGAAATGCTTCCACATAGTAGACCTGCTCAAAATTTAGATTAGGCGTCTTAATTGTTCCTTTGCCAGTGATCCTGCCTTCACCTCCACCAAAATAGACCTTGCCGCCTTGAAATGGTACAAAGTTAGAGAGAAGACTTTTATTTCCTGTCATGCTCCTTGAGCAACCACTATCAACAATGCCTAAACTAGGATCTTGGTATGGAGTAACCTACAACAACAAGATAATAAAAATGCAAAAGTTAGTGTCTTAAGGGGACCCAAACCTTTTCAGGTTTGAGCCTGCCTTGTGGATCTTTAGGAGAGAGCCAAGAAGATTGATGAGATCCACCGTTGTTCCTTGGTTGCCTATGCATCATATGGGTATTATTTTTTGACCAAGAACAACCTGCTGAGGGCTTAACAGAAGTTCCCAAACCTCCCAAACCAAAATACATGTGGTCAAAAGTATGTGGATAAATTGGATTAAAATTTTGAAAATAGTTACTGGTGGTTCTATTTGTTGTTAATCCAATGTTTCTCCAATGATCAGAAGGTAATGGAGAGGACCTTCTAGAAGAAGAAAACGATTGAGCACTAGGATTGAGTCTTCTAGAAGTATATGTGGCAGCTCCTGGTGGACCAGGAGCAGGAAATGCTTGATTAACAGAAGCATGTGTGTCATAAAAATCATAATCTTTAATAAAATGAAATGCACTTCCACAAACAAAACATGTTTTAATAGACCTTTTATTAGAATGATATTGTTTCATACTGCTAACATTATTACACACAATTCTAGGAGTACCAAACTTCCTAGGACTCAATAAACCAGGACCAGACACACTTGACTTAACAGCAACTCTTTCTTCACACATCCTAGCACCAGTAGCAGCATGATCATTCGACTTGGAACTTGTAGGTCTTGACCCTTCACTTGAATCACTTGATGCAGAGTCACTGGCTTTGTCACTGAAAGTACACGAGACAAAGTCATTAGAATTAGTAGAACTTTTTGGGGACTCATGCATTTGTGATCCATCCAAGTCATTATGCCAAGAAGTGGGCATAAAAGTTCCAGTAAGAGGGGGAGGGACAACATGCATATCTGCTGCTGGTTTAAACCTATTGTAACTAGGTTTTCCCTCTTCCTCTTTGTCGACATCAAAGACACTCGAAAAAGATAAATCAAACACATCTTCTGAATCAATATACTTATCAAATCCTAACCCTCTTTTAGTCCTACCAGACATGCTACTATCAATTAATTTTGAAAGATTTTTAGGTGCCTTTTGCCATTTTTGAAATCTCAACATTGTAGCATCTAATTTTTCTTGCATCTCCTGTTTTTCTTTGATACTGGCATCTCTTACCTTTTCTGTATATTTAAGCATATTAGTTGTGTTTTCTAAATCGATGCTTAGTATCCGAATTTTATCCTCATACTCAAGTTGAGTATCTTGTAGCCACCTTTTTTGTTGTTCCAATGTGTTTAAAGAAGCCTTATAGGCTTGAACCTCTAAAAAATACTTATCATTTTGATCATTTACTTCATTAAATTGGGACAACAATTCTGAGTATTTATCATGACAACCAAGAGGACAATGTTGTACCTGAGGTGAGATGCCCATAAGAGCAAACTCGTCTGCTTCTTCTGCATCAGAGAGATTCCCAGCAATCATTGCAAATACGTCAGTCGAGGATTCAGCGGATTCCAAAGTGGTAGTCTGATGATCATTCCAGTTGACCATAGAGTCAACAGATACCAGTGCCTTCTTTTCATCTTTTACCTCCTGACTGCTCTTCTCCTGGTCATTCTTGCTAGGGCATTCCCTTGCAAAGTGACCTTGTTGCTGGCAGTTATAGCATCAAACCTTGCTTCTGTCGAATCTTGCTGGCTCCCGTGGGTTGTAATTGAATTTTCGACCTGCTTTCTTCTCAAACTTGTGAACCCTAAGAGTGAGCATGGCCATCTGCCATTTAAGATCCATTTCATCCAGGTCAAGTTTATCGACCTATTTGAAGTCATCAAAAGCAAGTTATTGTTGAACATCAACATCAGCCACAAAAGAATGAAGAACAGCTTCTACCATACTACCAGACTTGGCAGTAGGATCAGGAGCAGAAGTATGCTGAAAAGTATGTTGAGAGGACACAGTATTGCTTGGGCTACTAGCATATGACATGGGACTGGATGCCATAGAACTCACAAAGTCAGAATTAGCAAGAGTAGGAAAAGAGTCACTTGAATATCCTCTCACATGAGGTTCAAAAGTTCTGAGCTTATGAAATAAATCATCAAAGTTGAGACAGTCAAGCCCACCTTTGGCTTTGAGAGAGATCACCACCTGATTCCATGAGTAGGGTAAGGCTTTAAGAAACCTTGCATTAATATCACCATCGTCAGGCTTTGAACGAAGTTGATTCAATTGGCTCAATATCTTCTGAAACGTGTCATACCCTTGATGTAAACCTTCAGTTTCTGAGATTTTGAATTCTGTGAATTCATCTCTCAGCATGGATCTTCGTATTTTCTTTGACTCCTCATTCCCACCAAACCTTGCTTTTATACCATTTCAGATCTCTCTGGCATCATCCAAATGGTAGAAGTCACCCATGTGATCATCAGGAAGAGATTGAAGCAAAATAGTTTTTGCTTTGACCTCCTTCTGAATAGCTATGATTTCTTCATGAGATTTAGGGTCAAGAAGAGTAATATTACCATTCTTGTCTCTTCCAGTTAGGTTTCTGCTGTTCCCATTCAGAATAATCTTCCAAAGATCTTGATCAGTATTGGTGATCCACCATTCCATCTTCATTGCCCAACTATCATATTCATCCTTTTTCAGAAGAGGGAATTTACCATTCGTGTTGGAAACCGTAGCAACGATCTGCTGAGGTTGCACAATTTTAGGAGTGTTGTCTTCTCCTGTTTGAGTAGAAGTTGAGGCAGACATGATAAAACAAGAATGTCAGTAATAAGAAAACTTGATTCTTCTTGTATAGAGACCCTCCCAGGCTCTGATACCACTTGTTGGGTCTACTAGATGTAGATCTTGCAGCCTGTCAGGAACGGTGAATGACTTCTGTAATCACAAGTCAATCCACAGAGAGACTCTATACACAATATGAATGTAGAATACAAATATAATAAAGAAGAACAGAATAACTATAGAGACTTGATCCTTTCTAAGGATTTCTAATATTGATAATCACTAGAACTACGTTTGATGAAGGTCTGTATAACCCTTCTGCCTAAGGTTCCTTTTATACTACAAGGAAACCCTAATACAACATTAAACAAAACGTGTAAAACTGATATGCATATCCTTTACTAACATATCTCATGCATATCCTAACAGAATAATAAATAAATAATAAAGTTTGACTTTGACTAGGACCAAGAGCACGACTTGCTCTTACTACTACTAGGACCAGGAGGAACTACATACCTCCTAGTCTACCTATTACATTTAACTATTCCAATGGTCCTAACATTATCTCATTTACGCATAAGCTGAGTCATGGTAAGATTAACCATGCAAATCCATGTGATCCAGCGTGTCACTGTAATCAACCGGAATTGATATTGGAAATTTCCAGGGTGGAATTTCTCTTGTCATAGAATTTGTAACATGGTGCAAATATAGTCTTCCTGTTCTTCTCTAGGCTTAGAGGGAAATCAGGTTATCCTCAATGAAAACACTGATGAATTCGCTTATGAGTCCATGAAAACTCATTTGCTGCTGGAGCATTGATGGGACTAAATCCAAAATCATAAATCTAGCCTGACCGAGTCGTGTACGAATAGCAGTCATGGACATGTCCTGCTCTTTCACTCGTCACTGTTGGCAGCATGATCATGAGTTCGATCTTGGAAAAGTGATTAACACTATAAGGTCGATTGGATATGTTGTCAATACGTGGAGGAGAATAACGGTCATGAATGGTGATTTGTTTAAATCGATGGTGGTCGGCACATAATCTCATGGTACCGTCCTTCTCCTTGTAGGTTCTTCTGGAATGTATGGGAAGATTTTTGAATACTCGTCTGGTTATGCGTAAAAGGAACTTCGGTGGTCATGTCTTAACTAACAGCTAAAAATTTTAGCAGTCATGGCTAACAAAGCACGTGCTTGTAAAGCATAAATGATTTGTACAGATTTTCTTGATGGAAAATCATGATGAATTATATTTAGGAGTCTGAACATCACCGTACATACTCATGAATCGTAGCATGGTGTATGGTTCGTAGTCCATAATTAGGATTAAATTCAACTGGCATCTGTCCGAGGTAATGCGTTATCAGTTGGGATCTTATCATTAGGCTGAAGAAAACCTTCGTATACATGGGGAATACGAATGGCGTCCGATATGGTCATGAACATATGAAATATAGGTGTAAGAAAGGAAAGTGTCATCCAGCGAACGTGACTGACCTTACTAATACACCGGTGATGGTACTGAAATTCTTGTGGCCTGATTAATACATGGCACAAAAAATTAGATATACCCTGGGAGGGTACCCTGAATTTCTTAGAAATGTTCCATAACTGGACGTGAGTCATGTGTCTTGACTCGTGTCTTGGAATTATAAGCATGACATATTTCTTGACTGGTGTCATGACATATGTCTTCAGAAAGTATACGTGAGACATGTGTCTTGACTGATGTCTTGACATGTGTCTCGAGACATGAAACAATAGAACTACAGTATTAGGTTATTATGCCAGAATTGGCGGATCGGTTGGACTACTGATCATTTGTATGTCTAATCATGTCCGCGGCCGGAGCCTCGGTTGCAATTTCTAGGATATTTGTTGTCATAGTAGTGGTTACTATCATCCTGTCTGTCAGTTCCGTGACGGTCATTCTCATGATCGTGATTCATGTAACTATTCAGCTGAGTGGCTGGCTGGTACCGGTTTGCACTCATATGACTGAAATGACAACTGAATGACATGTGACATGTAACTAAGAATTTGGGACAATGATTGATGAAAATCGTCTGATGGTGAAGTATCTCCTCGTCCAATTGCTTTGCTCTGACGCCTTTGTCTTCGTCTTGTAGATCTCCAGGTTGTGAACATCATCAGCATCTCGTAGCGTCTCCAAACATCAGCAACATCAACCCTAGTAACATCTCCAAGCTATGAGCGGCATCAGCAATCTTGTAGAATATCAGCAAGTGGACATACGCCTGAGGTGATTCAGAATCGACTAGCGAATACTCGTGAAGTATTGCAAGTGAAATACACATGGATTTAGGTACGTGTAATACACATGGAATACAGTACATGGAGTACACATGGAATGCACATGAAATGATTGGTATGGGGTCGATCATTTGTCATGATTTAAGGAAAGTATATCGGTTAAACGGTTAGGAAAACCATCATGATAACCTGGCAGTATTAGCATAGACATCATTCTGGTTGTATCGAGAAACGTTAAAGTGTGGTTACACAAAATTCAACGATGATTTGCCTGACAGCATGATCAATGAAAACCAACCATGACTATCATGAAAGCAGGATTCAATGAAATCCAACAATGTCTTGCATGAAAGCATAAATAACAAAAGAGACGTAAGACATAATCAACATGAAGACGGAATTATCATGAAGAAACATGAAACAATCTATCAGGAAGGAGTGTATAACATAATCATCATGAAACTGAATTTAACCATGACAGTATGAAAACATACTTGACATAAAAACATAGTAACTTATGAGGGGACATGAAAAAAAATTTATGCCAATAAATCATGAGAAAAATTTTATGCATGAAAAACAGTGCATGAATGCGTAATGTAGTTTATAAAAACCTTTATATGTGCGAGGGGACGCCTATGGGTCGGTCCCAAAACAAAAGACATGGCGAGGGGACGCCTATGGGTCGGTCCCAAAGTTAAAAGTTTCGATAAAAGCACATGTGACTAAATAGGGCCAGTCCTGTACCAACCATTACTTAGTCATAATTCCTGCAACAATGATACTTGAAACATAAATAAATGAAACTCATCTGTCAAAACTTATCAGAAAAATTTTTATGTGACTAATTATGAACTACTGGGGTTCAGTCCACATAGCCACAGTTCACGAGGAACATTATGCATGAAACAATGACACATAACTAAATATGAATGACGGTTGTCCATCCATATTAGTAAAACAATATCGATGAAAACATCCAGGTTAAAACCTCAAGGTGCTGAGAACATCATGGTTAAAACAACAATGCGCTGAAAACATCAATACGTAGAATAACAAATGTTGGCTTAGGAAGCTCCTGGTGACTACCCACTAGTCACAGGTCGAGTTTTAGAGCCTACAGGTCGAAGCCTTGGCTCTGATACCATAATTGTAACACCCCACTTTGATAAGTGGACCGTTACGCGTAATTATGACGTGTCATCAAAGCATGCAAGGTAATATGTAGTAAAACATACATGACCATAGGGTAAAGCGGAATCAAACATCGGTCCCCCAAACATAAGCCCAAAACATAATAAAGTAAATGAAATGAATTGAAGATTTATACAAGCATAAGTATATGAAGGCAAAAAGGAAAAGAAGTCTATGGCAGCTTCCATCCTATCCACGTCCTCCAAATGCTCGAGTCTGTCCTAGAGTACCTGCCGTTTTGGGACATGGAAAGGAAAGCAACGGCTGAGCATAACGCTCATTGCATGGATATACAAGCATAAAATGAATAATATAAGTATAAAAAACATATAGCAGCGGAAATGTATATGTCCTGGAAAACCTGGTTATTTCTTAGTAAACTGGTTTTATAGTTTGAAAAGCCTTACGTTTATCTTATGAAAACTGTTTAACATATTTTACCATTAGCCAATATAGGTCATGAAAATCCACCGTGCATGAATACTTGGAGGGGTGACCTCATCATGCAAATTAGAGGGGCTGCCTCTAATTTAATATACTGGTTTGGGTTAGGAGGGATCAACTCCTTGTGAAGGATGCAAGGCACACACCTCATTTACACTGAGTAATCTGCTGAAAACATGTAACTAGGATGCACCCATACGCCCCACATGATAAATATAATAATATGGCCAAAAGCTGAAGGGACGCCACGAGCAATCACTCCGCCGTGGGGAAGTCATAACACCAGTGCCTCTAGTGTTATGGTTATGGTACCTCCATAACTAGGTGAAACTGGTCATGCATGTATATGGCTTTAGGTATTCTAATTAAACATAAGCAATCAAACATATAAACTTATACTATGGGAAAACAGTTGGCTGCATACGGGGAATCCTAATAAGGAAAGAATGTCCATACTGAAAGGACGGGAATCCGTACCTTATGTCTAGTGAACGAAGAAGACGAACGGAAGAGAGTCTTACTTCAGTATCACTAATGCTACATAAATACATACGTGTATAAGTATCTGATTACTAAATACGTAACTGATTTTATGTCATGTCTTAACTTATTTTATACGTTCATGTCATGTTTTACAGTTTTAAGCTTTATACTTTATTTATCCTATGTTCTGTCTATTCTGATTAAGTATTACTTGTATTTCATGTATTTTTATACTTGCTGTGTAATAATAAGTAACTTTCTAAAAATAGCAGGTTTCCTAAAATAGAAAGTTTCCAAAAATAGAAAGTTACCAAAAATAGAAAGTTTCCAAAAATAGAAAGTTTCCAAAAATAGAAAGTTTCCATAAATAGATTAGCTGCCTTAATTAAATAAGTTTCTAAAAATAGAAAGTTTCCATAATTAGATATAAGCTAGTTAAATAAGCTAATTATATAACCTCAGGTGTTTTCTGATTATTATTCTAAGTCATGTTGTTATAAAGTATAGTTTATTAATTATTACATATAAATTTAATAAACTATAGGTTAAAAGTATTTAATTAAATATATCATGTTTTTAATTAAATAAGGTAAAATACTTAGGTTAAAACATGTATTATTAATTATTAATAATATAACCTAAGTCATGTTAATTAATTAATTATAGTCATGGTTTTTAATAATTAATTAATTATAAAGTCTAGTTAATATAAATACTTAGGTTAAAATTCATGATCTAATAATTACATTTATAACCTAAGTCATGTTAAATTAAATTAAACATGTCATATTTATTAATTTAATTTTTAACACATAACTATTAAAATCATAAACCTTAAAATAATATATGAACCGGATCGTGACTAGAAACCATGAACCGGACCCGTAATCAACACCAAACCCTGAAACAAGGTCGGAGTTACCCCTTGTTGCTGCTGCCGTGACCATCATCATCACCATACCGAGACCATAAGGTCTCGGTGGTGGGTAATAAGCCAAGCCGAGACCCCTTAGGGGTTCGGTTAGGCGTCGGCTAGAACAAACACCCCTAAAAACCCTTGTTTTGATTTACCCCATAATCATAGAGATGTTTTAATAATTGTTTTTAATTAGTTTTTAAAAACATCACGATTTTATGTGATTCAACAAATCAAAACATAAAAGAAAAGGGTTAAAAAGTTATACCGAATACGTGGATCAATTAAGGATGAACACACACGAATCCTTGAAAGATTTCCAAGATCAAAATCAACCCGAACACCCCTCTATGGTGTTTTAAGGTGGCGGCCAAAAGGAGAGGAAGAAGGAAGAATTAGGGTTTTTCTTATTTTCAATATTTTGTAAATAATGAACATGTTTTACCCCTTTTTCCTAGTTAGTTAATTTTGTATGGGCTAAGCCCATTTCTTCTTCCTAATTTCATGGTATGGGGCCCACATGAGGTAACCCGTACTTTTCTCGAGTCTAAATATTATAGTGTGTTCTCGTGTTTTATCGTGTTCGTGTTTTACGTGTTCTAATTAATTATTAACCGTGACTTAATATATTTATTCGTGTTCGTAATAAATATATATACGTAAATAATATTATCTCGTGATTAAATTACGTTCATGATTTCATGATCGCATGTTCGTGATTATAACTATTATTTGAATAATTATCGTGTGTTCATACGTAATAAATACTTATCGTGTTCTAACACGTACGTAATACTTAAAATTCTTATACGTGAAACGTAACGTGCTATAAAAGGAAAGTTCTACTCATATACATACGATTTTAAGGGCACTATTCATGGTAAAAACATGCGGGTTTTACAGTTTTCGTGTGAATTTATTATTGTCTTATAACGTTCTATAAATTGATCCTTACAAAATCCCTGATTAGGGTTTTGGATCTAGGGTTTCTAGTTATAATATATACACAAGTTGTTCAAGAAGTGAAGTTACTACTAGCATCGTAGTGATTGTTCATTTGACGTGTCATGTGAGCAAACGATAGAGACGGTAATTTAACCGTTAAAGTTCAAGATCAAGATAAAGACTCATTAATTGATTTGTTCAATTAATCAAAGGTTGGTTTTAAATTATTTTTCTTATTTGCATAATATGTATGTCATACTAGATTCATTATGTTGCGTACTCGTAGTTAATGGTTTAACTAGTATTCAAAATCCCAACAGTGGCATCACGAGTCATTGTATGGCATTCATGGGTTACACATAGAATGAACACATGATATCCGCTTAAATACTCGCTTTATTTATTGTATATGGCAATAACATGCATTCTTGCCATAAATTTTTAATCTTGATCTAGATCTAATAAAACTGGGTAAGTTAAAATTGAATCGGTTAATAACATATTATGATTGTTTGTTTATCCGGCCAAAAAGTTTACGCAATCAAGTTATTTGATGCATGTGCATTCCTTTGGTTATCAAGTGGAAGTCTTTTCGTTCTTCAATTGGGGAAGACCCAAGTGAGATCTCGTATCTTATATAATTCTTTCATATAGATGTCTTCACATGTACCTCTTTTTGTTTGTTCTTATGTGGTTATTTGTTTTCAATTATGAATTACAAAACATAATTATACAAGATTCTAGTAATCATAAAAACGGATCTCTACCTATATCAACTAGATTTAAAATTATGTCACATTAATTACACTTATTTTCCTTGCGAAACGGCTATGTGTTATTTGTTAAATTCGGTTTTTGAACAAAAATTAATATTGACGTAATATCTATGAAACATGGTTTTATTATAAGCTAATTGTTTTGTGAAATCATATTGTCACACGAGTTGGGCTTACATACCGTAATGATAGCTTATAAACCATCCTCTCAATGCCGTGATTTGCTAAATTTAAATATCTTATAATACATAAAAACAACATGTTTTGTGAATCACTAATGATGGATCTTGCTACTATACTTAGTGTTTTAATCAAACTATCTAGGGTTTGAGTGATCTTTAATCTTTTCCCGTGTCACATACATGTTTCGGGATCTATGCGATAATTATCATAAATACTTGTGCCTACGGGCACATGAAGTGTAGGATATAGGGTTGATCATTCTTTAATATTTTTCATGCGGTAAAACATGCCTAAACTAAAGTTGACAAAAAAACAATCTTAACTTGTGCTAAAAAGGTGATTGCAAGCATCTTGTACACGCTTTTGAAATTTGTTTTTTAAAACTTATGTGATACCTATTTGATTTTTTAAGTCTATGTCGTCAAGTATTAACACTTGCAATTGGTTTTTATCATCTGGTCTGCCCTAGGATGAATTCCAACCCAATGCCAATTTTGTCGTAGGTCGGATCTATGTCAATTTTTGCAAGCTTTACATTGGTACAACTTAATTCGTGTTCCCAATCAGATTCGAACCCGATGCATGAGATGAGATGAAACATATTCATGACTTTATTATTTGTAGAACAAGTTTGCTTGAGATGTTCATTGGTACTCGTGAGAGTTGTGAGAACATCCCATTCAAACACTATACAACAATAAACTTCATGAACCGTCTCATAAATTCAAATATTCGCAAAGGTAATGCAATTAACGCTCAACGCTTACCTCTTGCCCTACTTATTATTAGATGGTCAGACCTCCTAATAATGAGTGGGACGACAAGCAGGATCTTAGTCTTATTAGTAATTAATTGGGTACTTAATTATATTAAGAATTTAATTATTGAAAATACTAAATTGAAGTTTTTATGTTCTGATTATTTGTGTTATTGCAACATAATTCGTAAAGTAAAGTTGTTTTCTTATATAAAACAAACATAGTCTCTTTTCCTGGTAAGAGGAGCGAGACTTACTCATATCTCTTCTCATTAGTTGACAAGAATAAGATAGGACTATAATCAAATCATTATCGATTGTATTGGAACTCACCTTTAATATTTCATTATCCTAATCAGGTTCATTATCTAAAGTACATTTGTTTATAGCTACAAAAATAAATGACATCTTGGACTTGTTACGATGTATGAGTTTAAACCGCAAAGAGTAAAGAATTTACTAGCACTTCGCTATGTATCCCTCTTAGACTCTTTGTTATTCCTTAAGTGCTAAATACCTATGTGGCTATGAAGACGATAAAGGAGGAACTGCATGTTAAATAATCAATTTAATGGAAAACATGAATGACCAGTCCCTTGTCTATATAAGTATAATTTCATATACTTTGCTCAGTACCTAAGTACATTTTATTTGTAGGCATTTTCAAAGATTAAGAAGGTCAATGAATTGTTATTTTCTTTCCACTAATCATGCAACATTCATAATGTTGACAAATCCAGTGGGATCGTTACATCTTATTACTAAAATAATATTCATGTAATATTGTCAATTTGAGTGGGAGCTACAAGAATTATTTTCTTGTGAGTCACTCATATTATTTCGAACTTGCTTTTAAACAAGTTATTACTATCCAATATAAACGACCATTGCTTAAGGGAAAATTGTATTTTATTTTATAAATAACATGTTTCCTTTCTTATGTCACCTTCTGAAACGTTATCTATATAATAATAATACAACAATTCCTTATTAAAAGTTAAGGTTCTAAATCAATCTGTAACATCTATGACATTATCATACTGTATGTACAATCAAAGACATGTTATGTTGTTTGTCTTCATAATATGATGTTGTGCCTTACACAAGTGGTAGAAATCGTAAGTGTGTGCAAGGAACAACATATAATTAGTTTCACTTGCCCTCGAGGTAAGAAAGCTAATAATTCTACTAGGACTTAAACACACAAGATGCGTGTTGCCCTACTACATTCAAATGTCATGATATAGTAAAAAGCTACTTCAACTTTTACTACATGTTTAGTAAATATAATTATGGTTAAGTTATATTAATCGTAATTTTGAAGTATAAAATTAACTTGAAATTACTATTGAACCCTGATGAGATGGCATTTATACATGATCTCATAGTTCTTTTTGGGCTTTAAATGCATTAAATATCATAAAATGTGCCAAATATATGCTTGTTTTTATCCCATGTGTATTTTAGGTACGGATATTGAGAAAATCACAAAAGATCACAAGAATCAAAGAAAAACGAACACGGGAAAAGAAGCCGCACAATGAACCGGATCCTAGAGTTTATTTTCCAAGTAAACGTCCTTGAATAATTGAAGATTTACAAGAGAGATCATTTATCATTTAATAGTTGACACTTAATACCCTTGTTTATTCATAAATACAAGTTTGGCCCCTTAAGTTTTTCAAAATTACAAAAGAGTCCCTCAACTTTGAAGAATTGACAAGTTTGGTCCTCACAAAATGAAGACTTGTCAATTTAGTCCTCCTCAAAGTCAAACATACCATGAAGACTTTCAAGATACAAGAAAGAACAAGTTTGGTCCCTCAAATATCACGAAATGACAAAACAAGTCCTTTAAATATCTTTTGGAAAGTTTTTGGGGGCAAAAGTGTTAAGAATGAAACTTGGTTAACAAAGGGATTGAAGTTTCAGGCTGAAAAGTTGCAAATGAAAGGAATAAAAGAGATGAGGGGTAATCGATGCCAAGACAAGGAAACTAACCTAGACCAACCACACCTTTCCACGTGTCCCACTACCTCCTCTCTACCAATCACAATCCACCCAGCCTCCACCTCACTTTCCACTCACCAACGGTTTAACTAATTAATATAATTAGTTAAAATTGGCGCTAAACACCATGTTTAAACCCAAACAAAGATCAAATAGCTATTCTTCATGTTCATATCCAAGATTGGGTTTTTCTTACATACTTGGAACTCACCTTTAATCTCCTCCAGAATTAAGATTAAGGGATGACTAATCATAAACCCACCCTTAAACCCCTTGCCACATCACCCCAAGGCTCACATGCTACACCCTTACTACAAGTTTTCTTAGGGAAGAAGACAAACCATGCAGAGAATCAACCATCCACAATGTAGCTTCATTTCTAAGCTCATTAGGAGCCCTTTGATCACATTTTCACCACTGGCACCCCAACAAAACGCCAAGATTCTTCACATGTTAGCAAAAGTTCAAAATCACTAAGGGCATACTTGGAACTTCAGTAGCTAGGGTTTTATTGTTTCCTTAGTATTCTAGAACTATTGTAAGGTCTATATAAGGCCATTAGATGAGTAGCTTAGTTCTTGTTCTCAGTTTTTCATTTGTCAAATCTTGTAAAGCCCTTTTCTGAGTTTATGAAATTGTGGTATTGTGTTATGATTTAAAACTGAGTTCCATTGTCTTGTTATTGTGTTGAGTAGTTGTTTGTCACGTTTTTGTACTTAATCAAAACCTTGAATAAGTCCAAGAGCTCCTATAAGCCTGTGAGTCCCTTTGTTCTTGGAGGTCAAGAATTTGGCTTGTGCTTGGAGAGGATTGTTCATTGAGGTGTTTCCTTAAGTGACATAAGTCACAATTCAACGAGCTTAAGCAATATTGGAAGTTGGTATACGTTTTTATAACAAAAATATTTCAAGTGGTTTGCTAAGTGCTTGTGGTTTAACAGCTTGCTTATTTGAGCTTAAGGGTGATCATAGCCTCCTAATCTTGGTTGATTAAGGGGTGGTGAGGCCTTAAGGGAAGATTCAAGCCTTGTGGGAACCTAAGTTTTGCATAGACTTGACCATTTGTCACCCTATTTTATCTCATTTGTGCTAACCTAGGCTCAAGCCCTTGGCTGAGCTTGTTTCTTGTTCTTAGCAGTGGAAAGCTGGTGCTTGTTAAGCTAGCACCTCAGCTCTTTGATTCTAAAGTGTGGATGTACATTTTGGAGGTTTGAATTCTCAATCTTAATTTTTCTGTTTAAGTACTTGTTCTTAGTGATTTGGTAATCTGCTATTGTTATGTGTTGTTTGATGGCTGCAATCTAGTTCTTGATGCTTGTTGAGGTTGTTATGAGGCTTGTTTAGGCTTGGTGAAGTCTAAAAAACATTTTGGGTTCATAAAATCTTGATTTGGCCTTCTAAAGGACTATTTGGGATTGTCTTCTTTGTGGTTTTTATGCATGTGTGAGTAGTTGTTTAGGTTTGCTTATTGTTGATATCTGTTATTGAGGTGTTTGTGGTCTGATATTTGCAAAAATTGAGCTTTGTAACATCAAATCTGAAATCATTGCATAACTAGCTTGTTTTAGGTCTTTGTTGATTGAAACTTGGTGAACACCTAGATTGTATGCATATCTAGGGTTAAAAAGTGTTAAAACATAGTTTGAGTAATCTGATTTGTGGATCTGAGGGTTTAAAATTCAAGATTTGGTCAGTTGTATCAACAAAGGAAATTTTTGTGTGTTCATTGTTCATTAGTAAACTTGCATAAGCTTTAATCTAGTGTTAATCTTGGATATTTTGTTTGAAAAAAGTTTATTTGTGTGTCACTAAGTCTGATATTGCTATTGCATGCTTTTGGTTAAGTTTGGTAGGCTTATACTAGCTTAAAAGTAGCTTATAACCACTAGATCTGCTTATAACATGTATGTGCCATGTCTGTGGACTAATTGATTTAACTGTATCATTTGGCTGAGTGTAATTGTGTTTTCTTGCTTGATTGTGACTCCTTACAACCCACTGGTTGTAAGGGTGCCTTGATTGTCCAACAAAACCAAGTAAATCACTATAAAAAAGCAAGTCAAAAAGTCAAAGCAGTGGGAACTCCTTTCCCCTGCTGCTAGCCACTGCTAGTGCAAATTGGTCATCAGCTTATTCATAAGTCATTCCAGCTTATTCTAATGTACAACAACTTATTTTTGTGATAGATCTTAATATTTTGAGCTTATAAATCAGTTTGAAGTTTACAGCTTTTGGTTTTAGCTTTTGACTAGAAAATGACTATTTTGTCTTTTTCAAAAATAGCTTATTTCTTATTTTAGCTTATTGAGTGTGCTTATTGGAAAACTTTTTGTTTATTAAGCTTAGTTTTTCATTTAAAACCTTTTACAAGTTGAATCCGCTTTTGAAGTGGCCAAGAACTAAAAAACGACTATTTTGCCGTTTTCTGTAGAGAGCTTTTGCTTATTTCAGACTTATTTCTTGGTCTTATTCAAAAATTCTTTTTACAAATAGCTTAATTAGGTCAAGAGAAGGTTGTGTGTCAAATTTCAGCTTATGTCATCATCTTATAACTTAATGGGCCAAAAAGCCCATTAAGAATAAGCTGTTTTGAAATAAGCTGTGATAAGCTCACTTTCAGCTTTTGGGCCTTTGAAATTTTGTGTTTAAAATTTAATTTTGAGTCATATAGGATATTTTGAGCTTATTTGGTGAAATTTTTCTTATTGGGCCAAAATCAAGCCCATTAAGGGGCTGTTTTACTATTTGGCCCATTTGGAGACCCATTAGGGGTGTTTTTGGTATTTCAAGTTCGTTTTCTGTTTAACTAGGTTAAAATAAAATAGTTTGCAAGCTTTTAGAATTTTTTATAAATTTTAGATTTTTAATATTATTTTATTATTATTTTATTATTAAAAATTAAATTTACATTTTTGCAAGTTTTTTATTTTTAATAGCTTAAATACATTATTTTAGGAATTTTAAAACTTTTAGATTAATTTTCTTGCCATTTAATTAATTTTTAATATTATTATAATAGTTTTAGAGTTTTTAATCATTTTTAAATCGTTTTAATGAATTTTAAATTTTCCAAAAATAGTTTTTAATTTACTTAAGTTAACTTAGAGGTTTACAAAGTGAAAAATCTCATTTTGGGCTTTTTGTTAATTAAATTGATTTTTTGGGCTTTAATTAGCATTAAAAAAATATTATTTAATTAAATAAAAGGTTTGTATGATTTTTGATTTTTTGTAAACTCTAATTACATTATTTAGGATTTATTGCAATTTTCTAGGAATTTTAGGTTAATTTTTAAAATTTTGTTACTTTTACGGTTTTACGTGCACGACTTTTCGTCTTAGTTTAATTTAGAATCGTAACCGTCACCCTTTTCTCTTTTCTTTTCTCATAATTATAATCACAAAGATTAATCATTTCTTACACAACATACTAGCCTCATTGAGAACGAACTCTCCCCACTCCTTTGGGTCATTTACACTTGGTTTTCATAAACCACTTGTTTAATACTTACCCTAATTATCTCGTTTTCCTAAACGAGTGTGAATCTACAATCATCATTTTGGCGCCGCTGCTGGGGAGGCGTGTTGTGTTTTGATTTGAACAGTTGTTGTTTTTATATTATCCATAAATATATTTGTATTAGTAGCACTCTACTAATACGTATTATTTGTTTTTCGTTTTTTGTGTGAATATTATTACTATATTGTATACGTAAAACAATAAATTCACAAGTACTCCAAAATTGTGAAAACACAACCTTGATTCGGGATTTCATCACTCGATCATTGTATTCGAATCTCAAACAAAGAAAAAAAGGCAAAATAGATAATTACTTTCGTGAAGCTTAATTTTGACAAACACAAACTATAAGGTGGGTATAAGGCGGGTATTATAAAATATACCCTAAAGAAAAAGGCTCTTAAGTGCTTCGCGTCGCCTCGTTTCTCCGCTTGCTTGTGCGTGTTTAGATAAAAAAGGGCTAATCGAGGGTTTTCCAACCAAAGTATTATCTACATATCATATATATTTTCTTGGTTTTAATTGATTAAACCCTCTTGAACGTTTTGGTGTTCCACCAACATTCTAAAGTCATCGAAGGCGTTCACTTCACGTGATCGTTTTCATTCCTTGAGCCTCCTTTAATCAAGAGATATGATTTGGGGAGAGATTTGTATATTTTTGTCTACGTAATACATCACAAAATCTAAAAAAAAAGTAAAAACAATCAAAAACACCAAAAAGAATCTTCTTTGCTCATCCCCTCGTTGTATGTTACGTTTATGCTTACTCGTAATCAAGCAAGACATGCACGTAAACGTCGTAATTGAAAGGAAAACACACCAACACCTTCTAGTGAAGAATCTCCAAGTGAGGAACCTATTCTAGAACAACAAGCTATCATGGCTAATCGTACTATGATGGAGTTGCTTCAAGCACCCACCGAGGGTTTTGGAGAGGCCATTGTGATTCCCTCCATCCTTACGGAGAACTTCGAGATCAAGACGGGTTTAATGTCTATGCTTCAAGCCAACAAGTTTCGCGGACACGAAAAAGACAACCCACATTATCACATTAGGCAATTCAATCGTCTCACCGCGACTAGCAAGTTTAAGGATGTGCCCCACGATGCCAATAAGATGATGTTGTTTCCATACTCGTTAGATGGACCCGCCAAGATATGGCTAGAGAAAGAACCCCCAAATTCAATTTTGACGTGGGGTGATCTCGTTTCTAAGTTTGTGAATCAATTTTTTCCACCATCTAAAACAACACAACTGGAAAACGAGATTTCACGATTTACTCAAAGGTCTAATGAGAGTTTTTCTATGGCTTGGGAAAAATTTAAAGAAATGTTACATGAATGTCCACACCATGATTTTTCCGAATTGCATCAAATTGATACTTTTTACAATGGGCTTAATGATCATGAACGAGATTACTTAAATGCCGCCGCGGGTGGTAATTTTTTGTACAAAATGACCGATGAGGCTTTGAAAATCATTGAGAATAGGTCTAAGGTTTACAACCCTCGTAACACACCGAGTGTTGCCACTATGGGTTCGTCATCATCGTCTCGTAACATGAGTGCCTTGCAAGATGAAGCAAATGAGGAAAATCGGTTTTTCGATAGGTTTTTGACTCTTATGACTCATTGAAAAGCACAAGACGCTTTGAGTTCCGCATCGGTTAAAGCGGTTGGAAAGAGTTGTATTTCGTCTTGTGGAGCTCATGATTTTTCCGAGTGCATTACCGTGGATGGTAACACTTCGAGTGCTTATGTAGCCACGAGAACTTATAACCAAAACGGTCAAGGTTCCCGCCCAAATCAAGCTCCACAAAATCAAAATGCTAACAACCATCGAAACAACAATCAAAATGGTGCTTATCAAGGAAATCAACGTAACTACAACAAGGGTAATTACCAAAGTGGGAACAATGGGCAAATTTCAAATCAAAACCAAAACCGTGATTTTCAAAACACCACACAAGGTTTTCAAAATGCTCACACTAAAAATCTTAATGGAGAATTTTTGGATTATGCAAAAGCAAACGATGCTAAGTTTGATAACTTGCAACGTGAGATGATTAACTTAAGATCCGAGTTGAAAAACGAGCTTAAAAACGAACTTGCTAATGAATTGAAAACTCATGCTAATAAGATGGAAGGAAATGTTCAACTTCTCCAACAAAATCAACAAAAAATAGAGCAAGGTCAACATGAGATTAAGCAAGAGTTGTTAAAAGCGGATGCTAGGCAATCAAAATTTGAAGATCGAATGGGAAAAATGTTTGAAGCTATCATGTGTAAACCCTCTTCTTCGGGTGGTCTTCCTAGTGATACCATTTCAAACCCGAAGGGAAAATTGAAGGTTATTACTACTCGTAGTGGTAAAACTTTCAAATAACCCATTTCTCGTCCAAGTACTTCTATGGAGAAGGAAATAGAGAAAGAGCCCGAGGTGATGGTCGAAAAGGAGCATATCTCAATCCCACAAAGTATCGCTCAAACCACACCTACGGTTGAACCAATACCAATAGTGGAACCCGAGATTCCAAGGCCGATGCCTATGCCCCAACCCACACCACCCTTACCTTACCCATCAAGACGAAACAAGGAAAAGGCACAAGAACGTAACAATTATCAATTTGAACTTTTTATGAAAATGTTTCGTGACTTACATTTTAACATAAGTTTTGCCGACGCTTTAGTCATGATGCCTCGATTTGCCGCAAACTTCAAAAGTATGTTGAATAACAAAGAAAAATTGCAAAAATTGTCTAGTTGTTCATCGGTTTTTCTTAGCCGCATACCTCAAAAAGTCGGTGATCCCGGTGAATTTTTAGTTCCCTGTGCTATCCAAGATATGGAAGAATGCTATGCCTTGGCCGACCTTGGTGCTAGTATAAATTTGATGCCTCTTGAAATTTTTAAGTCGCTCAATCTTCCTAATCTCACTCCTTCAAGAATGTCAATCGAGATGGCCGATCATTCTACGATTCTAGCTTGTGGAGTTGCCGAAGACGTTTTCGTGAAAGTTGGAAAGTTTTACTATCCCGTGGACTTTATCGTTGTAGACATTCCCATTGATCCTAAAGTTCCTCTAATTTTAGGTCGATCATTTTTGGATACATCGAGAGCACTTATTGACATTCATGCTAGGAAAATCACTCTACGTTTCAATGAGGAGGAACTCGTCTAAATGCAATTCAAAACTCTACGCTTTCTCATGTTTATTCTATCACGTCTTTGAACCATGTTGATTCAATCAAAAACATTTGCAAAGGATTTTCAAAAAGATTTTTAGGAGTTGTTGATAAAAACGATTTTCCATCCCCTCCGCTGGTGGAGGTTAAGAGTGTTAAACATACGTCTCCAATCATGGAAGATTCTTCGGATGATGAATATGTTGATCCCGATGGGGCGGTGTTCTTTATTGATAAACGTTTTGAGAACTTACCACCACCAAAACGCAACTTAAATGTGAGAATTTTTAGTGTGCCTAACATCGTTTTAGAAACACCAAACATTTTTGACATAATCAAATCGGGTTTTCATAAGGATTTTTCAAAAGATGATAAAGGAAAAGATTTTGAATTGGATTTAAAAGATTTTTCTACAATTCTAACTCCGTCATCACCTCGTGTTTTGAGTACTACAAGCTCGTCTACTTCTTTTGACGATGCTTTGTGTGGATTTAGTGTGGGTGAAGCCCCTAATGTTCCATCCCCTTTCTCCACCGAGGACGGGATATTCGATCCCGGAATTGATTATAAAGAAAAATCTCGGTCTTCCACCAATGCAATAAATGGAAAATACTTTCATTTGATTGGTGTGAGTCTACCTCGAGTAGCTCAAAAGTTTCTCATACCATTTGTCCCACCCTTCTACTTCTCATCTCTTTTCTTCAAACTCTTTGAGTTTTTGGCACGTGTTGAAGTGGCGTTGATTTTTTTATCCAATGAAAACGAGGACGCCATCTTCGATCCCAGTATTTTTCATCATCAAAGGACTTACTCCTTAATACCGGTTACTTTTGGGCCTTGTTTATCATGTAAGCCCCACCAAAAATTAACCATACCATGATTATCCCTAAATGATCACATTTATGGGGATTCGAGTCGAGCTTTTGACTCGATTATCAAAACAAGGTGTCTCGTGGGGGAGTCGCATGCTTATCCATATACATATTATCGCTTTCTAATTAGTTAACGTGAGGGGATTTATGCCCTTCCAACCTTTGTTTCGTGGTTGTTTGTGAATTGTGGTTCTTAGATGTTCATGATCTTCACGATTGGAGCCTCTCGTGTTCGTTTTATAGGAGCACTCGATCATTTGCTTTGAATAATTTCTCGATATCCATATGATATATCCTTTGATGTTCTAACCTTAGGTTTTTAGCACACTTCATAGACGGATATTAATTTACTGGTTACACCCTTTCCATGCTAGATTAAGCATTCGACTTCGTCTCTAGTATGGGGGTATCCTACCCTCAGACTCGAACCATTGAGGACAATGTTTAACTTTAGTATGGGGGGGGGGGGGGGGTGAATAGATACTTGTCTTGCCAAACCTTCATGCTTTCCAAAGTTTATCTTTTTTATCGTTTTATTGCAAAATAAGGCTAAAAATGGCCAAATTTTAAAAAATTTCGCATGTTTTTTAAGTGTTTGAAGACACGAATATAGATTTTCCGATGGCGAGAATAAGAGTAATTTTTGACTCGACCGTGCGTGTTGAGCACTTAGCTTCGATTCCTTAACTTTATATTATGCTAAGTCTCTTAAATGAGGACTAGAAATGATAGAGTCAATTATAAGTTACTATGCTGAACGTAGAGTGCTCGTATTCTTTCAAAAACTCATGTGTTCTCGTTGTTTTCTTATTCTCCCTTCGCTTGTATATATATTTTTCTTAATAAGTATTGGCTTAGCGGTTTAGTCTTGATTGTTGGTTTCTAGTCTCTTATAGTAGCTTCCATGTAATTAAATTGGGAAAACATTAAGGTATCGCCAGCGTCACGGTTTTGAAGTATTGGCAACCCGAATAATCGAAAGCTTCACATAATAATAAGATTTCAAGTGCTCACCTAAATCAAGCAAACAATTTGAAGCTCACAAGGCTGAAAAATCTATGCAAAATTGAAAGTGAAGCAAGCCTTAATCTTTGAAGCTTTAAAGATCCAAAATTCGCTTTTAGCGTGAGGATATACGTCTTTGGCCATAATAAACACCTCATGGCGAGGTTAAATAAAAGGCAAGGCAAGACCGAAGTCATAATAAAAGCTTCATGGCGAAGTTGAATAAATGATGGAGGTAAACCTATGATAATAAGGCCCATCCGTTAGGGGGCGTACAAAAGTCTTGGTAATAAGTCTCATGTTCAAAACCGTTATAAAACCGTGTTTATCGATCCTTCATTTTGACTTAATTTTTTGACATCGTTGTCTATTAGGGGTGGTTATTAATTCGATGGTATTGGTTACACTGTTATGACTCTATTTTTAGACCTAAATCTCTATCATCGCATAAGTAAAAAATGTATCCTCGTGAACATTCAAGACAAAATTAAAATATAAGAGATACCAATTAGGAAAATGGGAGTCTAAGTACGTGATTAGGGCATATGAGTAGTGTTAGCATTACTAACTTATAATGACAAAGATCTCGTTACACGCTTGGCATGGAATTGGGGCGAAAATTGAGGACGATGAAATTATTTCTAACGAAGCATTCACTTGTTCTTGTTTTATTAACCTAAACATCCCATTTTGCGATGAAAATCATACATTATGTCTAAAACACAAGTAGTAGTAACAGTAGTAGTATAGCAAGTTTATGATTCAATAAAAGTGCATAAAAATGAATTTTGGAGGTGCTATTATACTTTATTCTAGCATTGCGTGAGGGCACGACAATGGTTTAGTATGGGGGAGTGATGAGATGGCATTTATACATGATCTCATCGTTCTTTTTGGGCTTTAAATGCATTAAATATCATAAAATGTGCCAAATATATGCTTGTTTTTGTTCCATGTGTATTTTAGGTACGAATATTGAGAAAATCACAAAATATCACAAGAATCAAAGAAAAACGAACACGGGAAAAGAAGCCGCACAATGAACCGGATCCAAGAGTTGATTTTCCAAGTAAAAGTCCTTGAAGAATTGAAGATTTAAAAGAGAGACCATTTACCATAGAAAAATTAACACTTAATACCCTTGTTTATTCATAAATACAAGTTTGGTCCCTTAAGTTTGTCAAAATTACAAAAGAGTCCCTCAACTTTAAAGAATTGACAAGTTTGGTCCTCACAAAATGAATACTTGTCAATATTAGTCCTCCTCAAAATCAAACATACCATGAAGACCTTCAAGATACAAGAAAGAACAAGTTTGGTCCTTCAAATATCAAGAAATGACAAAACAAGTCCTTTAAATATCTTTTGGAAAGTTTTTGGGGCGAAAGTGTGAAGAATGAAACTTGGTTAACAAAGGGATTGAAGTTTCAGGCTGAAAAGTTGCAAATGAAAGGAATATAAGAGATGAGGGGTAATAGCTGCCAAGACAAGGAAACTAACCTAGACCAACCACACCTCTCTACGTGTCCCACTGCCTCCACTCCACCAATCACAATCCACCCAGCCTCCACCTTACTTTCCACTCACCACCGGTTTAACTAATTAATATAATTAGCTAAACTTGGCGCTAAACACTATGTTTAAACCCAAACAAATATCAAATAGCTGTTCTTCATGTTCATATCCAAAATTAGGTTTTTCTTAAATACTAGGAATTAACCCTTAATCTCCTCTAGAATTAAGATTAAGGGATGACTAATCATAAACCCACCCTTAAACCCCTTGCCACATCATCCTAAGGCTCACATGCTACACCCTTACTACATTTTTTTTAGGGAAGAAGACAAACCATGCAGAGAATCAACCATCCACAATGTAGCTTCATTTATAAGCTCATTGGGAGCCCTTTGATCACATTTTCACCACTGGCACCCCAACAAAACACCAAGATTCTTCACATGTTAGCAAAAGTTCAAAATCACCAAGGGCATACTTGGAACTTCAGTAGCTAGGGTTTTATTGTTTCCTTAGCATTCTAGAACTATTGTAAGGTCTATATAAGGCCATTGGATGAGTAGCTTAGTTTTTGTTCTCAGTTTTTTATTTGTCAAACCTTGTAAATCCCTTCTCTGAGTTTATGAAATTGTGGTATTGTGTTATGATTTAAATATGAGTTCCATTGTCTTGTTATTGTGTTGATTAGTTGTTTGTCACGTTTTTGTACTTAATCAAAACCTTGAACAAGTCCAAGAGCTCCTATAAGCCTGTGAGTCTCTTTGTTCTTGGAGGTCAAGAATTTGGCTTGTGCTTGGAGAGGATTGTTCATTGAGGTGTTTCCTTAAGTAACATAAGTCACAATTCAACTAGCTTAAACAATATTGGAAGTTGGTATACATTTTTATAACAAAAATCTATCAAGTGGTTTGCTAAGTGCTTGTGGTTTAACAACTTGCTTATTTGAGCTTAAGGGTGATCATAGCCTCCTAATCTTGGTTGATTAAGGAGTGGTGATGCCTTAAGGGAAGATTCAAGCCTTGTGGGAACCTACGTCTTGCATAGACTTGACCATTTGTCACCCTATTTTATCTTATTTGTGCTAACCTAGGCTCAAGCCCTTGGCTGAGCTTGTTTCTTGTTCTTAGCAGTGGAAAGCTGGTGCTTGTTAAGCTAGCACCTCAGCTCTTTGATTCCAAAGAGTGGATGTACACTTTGGAGGTTTGAATTCTCAATCTTTTTTTTCTGTTTAAGTACTTGTTCTTAGTGATTTGGTAATGTGCTATTGTTATGTGTTGTTTGATGGCTGCAATCTAGTTCTTGATGCTTGTTGAGGTTGCTATGAGGCTTGTTTAGGCTTGGTGAAGTCTGAAAAACATTTTGGGTTCATAAAATCTTAATTTGGCCTTCTAAAGGACTGTTTGGGATTGTCTGCTTTGTGGTTTTTATGCATGTGTGAGTAGTTGTTTAGGGTTGCTTATTGTTGATATCTGTTATTGAGGTGTTTGTGGTCTGATATTTGCAAAAATTGAGCTTTGTAACATCAAATCTGAAAACATTGCATAACTAGCTTGTTTTAGGTCTTTGTTGACTGAAACTTGGTGAACACCTATATTGTATGCCTATCTAGGGTTAACAAGTGTTAAAACATAGTTTGAGTAATCTGATTTGTGGATTTGAGGGTTTAAAATTCAAGATTTGGTCAATTGTATCAGCAAAGAAATTTGTGTGTGTTCATTGCTCATCAGTAAACTTGCATAAGCTTTAATCTAGTGCTAATCTTGGATATTTTTCTTGAAATAAGTTTATTTGTGTGTCACTAAGTCTGATATTGCTATTGCATGCTTTTGGTTAAGTTTGGTAGGCTTATACTAGCTTAAAAGTAGCTTATAACCACCAGATCTGCTTATAACATGTATGTGCCATGTCTGTGGACTAATTGATTTAACTGTATCATTTGGCTGAGTGTAATTGTGTTTTGTTGCTTGATTGTGACTCCTTACAACCCACTGGTTGTAAGGGTGCCTTGATTGTCCAATAAAACCAAGTAAATCACTATAAAAAAGCAAGTCAAAAAGTCAAAGCAGTGGGAACTCCTTTCCTCTGCTGCTAGCCACTACTAGTGCAAATTGGTCATCGGCTTATTCATAACTCATTCCAGCTTATTCTAATGTGCAACAACTTATTTTTTGTGATAGATCTTATTATTTTAAGCTTATAAGTCAGTTTTGAAGTTTACAGCTTTTGGTTTTAGCTTTTAACTAGAAAACGACTATTTTGTCTTTTTCTCAAACAATTTATTGCTTATTTCACCTTATTGCGTGTTCTTATTGGAAAACTTTTTGTTGATTAAGCTTAGTTTTGTCATTTAAAACCTTTTGCAAGTTGAATTAGCTTTTGAAGTGGCCTAGAACTCAAAAACGACTACTTTGTCGTTTTCTGTAGAGAGCTTTTGCTTATTTCAGGCTTATTTCTTGGGCTTATTCAAAAATTCTTTTTACAAACAGCTTAATTAGGTCAAGAGAAGGTTGTGTGTCAAATTTCAGCTGATGGCACCAGCTTATAGCTTAATGGGCCAAAAAGCCCATTAAGAATACGCTGTTTGGAAATAAGCTGTGATAAGCTCACTTTCAGCATTGGACCTTTGAAATTTAGTGTTTAAAATTGAATTTTGAGTCAGATAGGAGATTTTGGGCTTATTTGGTGAACTTTTTCTTATTGGGCCAAAATCAAGCCCATTAAGGGACTGTTTACTATTTGGCCCATTTGGAGACCCATTAGGGGTGTTTTTGGTATTTCAAGTTCATTTTCTGTTTAGTTAGGTTAAAATAGACTAGTTTGCAAGTTTTTAGAATTTTTTATAAATTTTGGATTTTTAATATTATTTTATTATTAAAAATTAAATTTAGGATTTTTGCAAGTTTTTCATTTTTCATAGCTTAAATACATTAAGTTAGGAATTTTAAAACTTTTCGATTAATTTTCTTGTCATTTAATTAATTTTTAGAATTATTTTAATATTTTTAGAGTTTTTAATCATTTTTAAATAGTTTTAATTACTTTTAAATTTTCTAATTTTTTTTTTAATTTACTTAAGTTAATTTAGAGGTTTACAAAGTGAAAAATCTCATTTTGGGCTTTTTGTTAATTAAATTGATTTTTGGGGCTTTAATTAGCATTAAAAAATTATTATTTAATTAAATAAAAGGTTGAGTTATTTTTGATTTTTTGTAAACTCCAGTTACATTATTTATGATTTATTGCAATTTTCTAGGAATTTTTAGGTTAATTTTTAAGTTTTATAACTTTTTACGGTTTTACGTGCACGACTTTTCGTCTTCGTTTAATTTAGAATCGTAACCGTCACCCTTTTCTCTTTTCTTTTCTCATAATTATAATCACAAAGATTAATCATTTCTTACAAAACACACTAGCCTCCTTGAGAACGAACTCTCCCCACTCCTTTAGGTCATTTACACTTGGTTTTCCTAAACCACTTGTTTAATACTTACCCTAATTACCTCGTTTTCCTAAACGAGTGTGAATCTACAATCATCAAACCCCAGAGTTTGCGTTCATGATTATTTTAGTATAATTATGTTTTCTTGATAATACATGATTATAAAGTCCTTAAATTACTCACTGACTTATAATATAAAGTATGTAGTAAATAAATACGTCTTCTTGTTAACACATAAACATAAGGTCCTTGAATTCAAAGATTGATAATGTATACTTGATATGGTCTGTTTTTTTTAAATCATGAACATATAACTATAGAACTATTATTTCTTCTTCTAAACACATGGTTCTTGTATTATTCAAGAAATATACATTATTTCATGCACTTGGATTTAAAATACTGCTTTGTAATTTTGCACGACCCAATTGACAAGTATTTGATCCAAAGAAAATTAAGTTATCTATGGAATTCTAATGTAGTCTCACAATTCCAATACTCATAGAATACCAAATTATTATGGTATGTCAAAAGAGTCGAAACAAACTATATTCATATTGTTTGATTCATGATAGCTTTAATTACTTTACATCCAATATTTGTCAAGGTTACAAAATTATGTGTGTCATTGATACACTCAATATAGTTCAAACCTATAATGTATTCAAGACAACCCACAATTGAAACCCCTAAACCGTTAGGGATTTTTGGTTGTTTCCACTCAAACCCATTGAATCCTAAAACATTTTGGGTTTTTTCTGTTTATCTACACTTCCTAGCTTGACGATTGTAGTTTTGGTGTTCATCCTAGCTTGATGTAACACAAACCTTTTATAAAGTTATTGGTTAAATGTTGATATAATAATTAGGTTTTATGCTACAACCCTAATTAGGGTTCTTGGGAGGAATCTCGATATGTCTTGATTAAAGTTCATTAATTTGTTAATATCTTATAAAGCATACTATTAACAAACTTGAGATAATAATTTAAAATGTTTTTTTGTAGTTGCTCTATTAAGAACAAATTATTGTTGCTTAAATACTTATTAGAGAATTCTCTCTATATACAAAAGTAAGTGGGAGAATTAAACAATCTTTAGATAGCATTGCGTACACTTGACATTAAGTGGGAGCACTGTATTTTTCCTTAAAATTAGTATGTTGTATTGAAGATATCATTCCATCTAAGCTAGATGTTAATCCCTAAGATTGGAATAAAACGTCACTTGAGAACTTAGGGAATAAAACTAATGACTTTGGAATAAATATTATTGAAATAAACGTATGTGGTAATTAAGTCTAATACAAATGTGATACATCATTTAAGCAAGTGTTGAATGATATATCTCACTTGACACAATTTATTACATGGATGAAAATCTTATGTTTTAGCTAAGGATTCATTATTTATATATTATATTGTGTATAAGACTAGTTGTTGCTTTTGCACAAGATCAAGATGAGCCGACAACTACAATATCTAATTGAGAGTATTTAGATTATTGTTAATACAAATGATTACGAATTATAAAGCATACGCATGTGTACACTGATGCTAGAGGATAATCAATTCTAGTAAAGTAGGATTTTATCATTTATAATGAATCTGCTAACTAGATATGCTCAATCAAGAGCATTATTGCATTACACATTAAGGAATAAGAATACTTTACATTTTAAGAAACAGTAAAGATGACTGTCAGTATATCGCTGACTTAAGTACATTATACAAGGTATGACGATATCCCCATACTATGACACTTGAAATGGTATGGGCATGTGAATAAGACACTCGTCTTGTTTTTTAAATCTTTCACAATCTGTGAAGTTTAAAATATGTATTCAGAAAGTTTACTTAGATGACTATTTAGCTTTCTTGTAAAGAAAAGTTAAGAATGTTAGAAACATTTGACTTCAACTTGCTAAATTAGTTTCCTGCATATCTGTTTAAGTATTTGGATAATTGGAATTGTAAGACAGTTATTATTTTCTGATGAATAAAGATACATGATGTTTGTTATCATTCATATAATTACTGTTGTCCTATATCTATATGTTTAATCCTTGAATATTCGAGTATTCTAAATATGTCCATTATCGTATAGCAATATGGGAATACTTTCTATGTTGCGGAAAATATGAGCGTTGGTTATATTCTTGGAATATATGAACGGTCCCTACCAAACTCATATTTTATTTATAAGGGATGCATATTGGACACCCCGAACTTTCGAATATTACTTTGGATCATTGCCATGAGCAAGATTTAGAATATGGTGACTAAGTTGTCCTAAACTTGATAAGCAAACAAGTTTGTGCATGTGTAGATATCATTTCTAGATTATAACTTAAATGCTATTCTCGCAAGAGTTATTTATAAAGGCTATAGTTGGAAGTGTTGTAAAGCAACAATCCACAAACACTTGCAGACAAAATAGAATTTGTTCCGCCACTTGAGTAAGTGCATATTAGTACCACTAGGCCCTCTCGAGAATTAATTAGATAATTGTGTGGCCGCACCCAAAGAGTAAATCAAGATGATACTTGGTTATTTTTTGTATATCTGAATTAACTTCTATAACGAGAAACAAAAATTTAAATTGTATGGAATGAGTTAGGAACCGTATTCATGGTTTAACAGTACTAGTAACAAAGGGATGAATATTAGCAACTCACATAATCATATACCATTTATACTTTTGAGATATTCTTCTTGAAACTCAATCATTTCTTGTTATAATAAAGTGTTGCTAGATACTTTATTATGGACGTACTATGTATTAAACTTTCACAAGTGGGGGATGTTAGGATATGCGATTGTTTAGCCATCAAGAATGAGTGAGGCTATCAGGGGCACACACTCAACACGGAGAACACACTTTATTATAAAGGTATAATAAAACTTCACTATAATTATTTAATTAATGGTAGTTATATTAGTTACATGTTTAATTAATTAACGTGAGCGCGTAATTAAATTTGAGGGGTCAAAAATTCAATTCTATAACTCGTAGGGCGCTAGTTGACCGAATTATACCCATGTATATTCTAAAAGATTTATTGATTAATTCCTAAGGTAAACACTTACTATAATTAGGATTTCATTGAGTAGGAAAGAAAACAAAGGAGGTGTGATGTGACAATCCTAAATTTTGAGATTTGTTACTTTTGAATGTTTGACTATGATTATGTGCTTGGTGTGCGTTTATGTGCTATGTGTTCGTATTTGAGACTTTATCATGGTGTTAGACATTGTTTATGTAGTACGTGGTATGTTATATGATGATGCGATGGGGTTGGTTCGTGCTCATGAGTTCACATGAATGTGACTATGAAAGGGTATGGTATTTTATGAGGTCATTTTATGTGTACGTAAATAGTTATGTGTTAGATTATGTTTTCTATGTGATTTATGTGTTTATAGGTGTGATTTTAGGAATGAGAATGGATGGAATGAGTTACATGATGTGTAAATCATGATACAAGTTGGAAATAAAATGAAATGAAATGAAATGAGTTCAGAAATGAACTACAGAAAAGTTCGGTTATCGTTTTTATAAGGTTTCGTTTACATATCGTATGTTGTATGTATGTATTAAGTATATATAATATGATTAGGATAAGTTTTAGAGTTACTTTCTATATTTATAAACTTTTAGAAATGAAGGCTAGTTCGAAAATCGCGTAAAAAGTCGAAAAATTAGCAAAAGGGTGCACGATTTGGACCCGAAAGTGTATAAGAATATAAGTAAACATAAAATAGGAGGGGGAGAGTGTAAATATGATAAAACACAGAGGGGAGTCGAATTTGTGGGTCCCATAGTCGAAATTTTAATAATTAAATTAATAAAAATAGGATAATTACCATTTAAAAGTCCTAATTGGGCCTAAACTTGTCCAGAAGGTTACCAAGGCCTATATAAACACCCCTAGACCCCTAAAAACGACTAATAACCATAAATAAATCTACAATCAGTCTAACTCTTCCATGGGTATCAAGAGGAGTCGGAATTATAATTAGGTTTCATAAATTTTTCTTGATTCAAGGTAAGTGATCAATTAAACCCAATGTTTCAAAACAAGGTCTACAAGGGAGATTAATCGCCGATTAATAGCTACAAGGCACTCAACCTTTCTGATTAATGAAAAGGCGATTAATGACAGTCAACGACGGTCAAGGGAGGTCAAACTTGCCGAAAACGCTTAAATTTGGCCAAAAATACCTAAAACTCATTTTAAACTTATATTTATCAATTATATTAACTATTTATATGCATGATACGTTATATATTAAGGATAATATTGTCATAAACACTTAAATCTCATTAGAAATATCTAAAACTTGCCGAAAATACCAAAAATTTACGAAAAATGTCAATCCGATTAATCGCTGATTAATCCCACCTAGAATGATTACGAGTTACAAGGTGATCGACCGGCGGCTAGCGATTCACGATTTTTGCAACCTTGATTAAACCTTAATATAATTACTCTTTTTATTAATTAATTATAATTGTAATGTTAATTAACCATCATTGAGATGATTAGAGTTTTATTAATTTTCTGGAAAAATATAGTAATTAAGATCCATTAATGGTTTTAGGGTTTCTGTTAAGAATTTAGAGATAGTTAATGATGTTTAGAGGGATAGTGCATAAAGGCGTAAAATAGTATGATTTTTAGGGTTGTCTTGTGTCGACTGTTACGGGCTGTAGGTAGCACCTTTGGTCGAGTTTCGTTTTTTAAAATTAAGTTCAGAGAGTCTACTTTGCAAAAATGTAAGGTTCGTCGAAAATGGAGTTCGGGAAGGTCGTCAAATAGTTTTTACAAAAACAGTGCGTTATTCAGGAATAAATTTAGATTTCGGGAATTTGAATCAAAACCTAACCAAACGAATGAGATAGCCAAAGATTTTTGATTTGGGAACTCTTTATAATATATATTAAAGTACTGGAGGTTTTCAATAAAAGTTATGGTGTTTAGGTCGGGCTTTTGGTGTCAAAAATTTAGCATGTACAAAAAATCAGCTTTATGAAAACGGCTTTTGGCGTAGAGACTAAACGGAAGGGTTAAATGTGTAAGTAGAAAGTAAATTTAGTTTCTATAGTTCTTAGATAATAGAAAAACATAACTCTAGTAGGGGAGGAGTCAAGGGTGGTGATAAGTTCACTTCATGTGATCGTTTAGTGACTAGTAAACCGTACCGGAGAAAAACTGGATTTTTACGTATAGAATAGCTTGTAGTGGGAGAAATAGATAGTGGGGATTGGGGGATTAGATTCATCTCCCTAATTGTTAGTTAACTTGGGTGTTAAGACCCGAGCTAAGGGTGTCGTGTATGATTTAATAGGTTTGTAGGAGTGCTAGCTTGTTGTGCTATCAGGTGAGTTCATAGTCCCATTTTCATTGAGTTTCTAAATGTTTTCTTCTAGTATGGGATGGAGATGACACTTTTGGTGTTCTTAAAATGTTTTGGTACTATGTTTTTATAAATGTTTGGACATAGATGTGTTATTGTGTGACATGCGTGCTTATGTGTTCTCATATGTGCTTTGATATGTGTTTTGATATGTGAATCTTGTTTGTGTTGTAATTGGCTTTGGTACATAGATGTATGGGCGTCTATGGGACCAGTTTTGATGTGTGTGGAGCGTGGGGTACGATCCGTCCTGAGTTCTTGGTTCTAAGTACTTGTGCATCGTCTCCTCGGAGGCAAGATATCTCGACGAGGATATGGTTCATCTTCCACTAGTGGTGTGGGAAAGATCTGGATAGTGTGGTGCATTGTTCTTATTATGTGTTCTTGACTGATATAATTGCGCTTTGTTTGTAGTTGTATGTAACATGATTATCACATTATGGTCGATTTCTTTAAATTGTTTTCTTCAACTATTTATAACGGTTGTTAAGGGTTCCTAAGATGTTTTCGGTAATTTAAACCTATGTTCTCACCAACTTTATGTTGACAGATTTTAGTGTCATTTTCAGGTGGGATAATTGAGAAGGATGATGTTAGAAGTCGCTAAAGTCTAGAGGCTGCTAGGATTGCGTTAGGAGGAATCCCTTTCCTCTTAGTCTTTATTTAATGTTTGAATAAGTGATACTTTGTAGACACCTATATGTTTGATGTGTGTTATTTGAATGTCTTTGGTAAGAGGTAGGCCTGTTACCTACTTACCTAGACTCCTGCATATGGTTAAGATATTGTCACGACATTGTGTTGCCATTTATGACATTTCTTTTGCATTTATTTTTCTCTATGACATCGTTTGTTGTGATGATATCCATACGTCTCGCCCCGTGTTTCCGCTACGGTGGGGTGTGACAGAATGGTATCAGAGCCAATGGTTATAGAGAATTAGGTTGCCTAGTCGCGTAGCCTAGTCTATAGCTTAAGGGTCCCTGCATATAGGCGTCATAGGAGTATGTGTGCATTTTATATTAATTGATGTGTTTGGATGTTATTTTTGTGATGTTTGTTAAGTTATGAACTACTATGGTTCATACTTAGCTACATGTTATTTTCTTTTCGAGTTTTGACTAGTGCGGGTTGTACCATAGTCGTGTACACTAGTCATTGTCGGATTTCGTTTGATTATGTTTTCATGTTTTTATACATTTTGAATTTTATCTACGATGGTTCAGCTGGATTACGAGTTTATGTGTTTCATGCATTGGATACGTTATTTTGATACATGGAATTTTGGACCTTATATTATGTTGTGGATTATGTGCTTATATGAGTTGTAGGATCTATGTGCTTATTTGAATTGGTAGACTGATGTGTTATGTGTAGTATTAATTCTTATAAGTGTCATCATAGGAGGGAGTGCATTAGTGAAAGGGGACTGGTATAAGTATGGTGGCCAACATAGTTATACAAGTACCATGACATCAATGGATTCCTAAGTATGGTTGCATGAAAGAGGGTTAATACATGCTTGTATAGTATATGTTGGATGGATTTGAGTGTATGTACGCCTATGCCTATATATGTATATATCCCTTCTACTTATCAGTTGTATTCTTAGGATGGTTTGCTAGCTCGTTTCTCTTTGAGATGTTCAACTTTTGTAGTAGCGCATTTCTCGAGTCCCTAGTTTACGTGTTCGTTTTTTTAAATGGTACTTTTGGTGTTAAGGCTATTGAGGTGGGGGAGAAATATTTTTGGGATAACGATGTCTTTTGTTTTGAGTCTTACGTGGTAAAAAACATGGAATTTGCAAATAGTTAAAATAATTGTTATTAGTCGGTGAAATAAGGGTAAAGTGTTGAAACCATATTTAAAATAAGGTGTAATATAAGCTCTTTAACATATAAGCATGGCTTGTTTATTTAAAAAAATAAAAAAATCGGATTAGGGTTATATTGTCAGAACCATCACTAGTGTTGGGCAGATTTTGAGTAAAAACGTTTTGGTCATAACTTATTCGTTTTAAAAGCTTTTTGGGTGATTCAAAAGCCTAACATTATGTACTCGGATCGTAATTTTCAAATATTCAGAATGTATAGTCAATGGAGTTCAATAGCTTGGTCGAATTAATTGTACAAGTGTCGAGTGCAAGGTTAATTTTTGGACAACATGGTTTAAACTTGTGTTTTGGGTATTTTGGGGTAATGAACACTTAGAGGGATAACATAGGGCTGAGTTGGGATAGAAATTGAGAGTTCTTTATACCTTAGAATACGTGGTTATATTTTGATGAGTTTTGATTTATGGTATTTATGAGTAAGATTGAAATCGGGGTGACAGTTTTAAACCCGTCGAGTTATGTGACGGCTCCTAACTTGGTTTCAAGACAGTTCTTGTTTGATGAGTTGCGAGATTTAGTTAGGTTGGTTACATAACTTTATGGTTTTGATAAGTTTCTTCGCGCACGGTTAAGGCTCATGTGTTGTTGGTTGAAATTATTTTAGTATAAACTGGGTTCACGTTTGAACATGAAGGTTTTATCAGGGACATGTATCCTTGTTTGTTTGTTGAGGATAAGTTTGAGTTTGGGAGTAAATCTTGGGATGAGATTTCTATTAGGATGGAGTGCTGTGACAATCCTAAATTTTGAGATTTGTCACTTTTGACTGTTTGACTATAATTATGTGCTTGGTGTGCGTTTATGTGCTATGTGTTCATATTTGAGACTTTATCATGATGTTAGACATCGTTTATGTAGTACGTGGTATGTTATATGATGATGCGATGGGGTTGGTTCGTGCTCATGAGTTCACATGAATGTGACTATGAAAGGGTATGGTATTTTATGAGGTCATTTTATGTGTACGTAAATAGTTATGTGTTAGATTATGTTTTCTATGTAATTTATGTGTTTATAGGTGTGATTTTAGGAATGAGAATGGATGGAATGAGTTACATGATGTGTAAATCATGGTACAAGTTGGAAATGAAATGAAATGAAATGAAATGAGTTCAGAAATGAACTACAGAAAAGTTCGGGTATCGTTTTTATAAGGTTTCGTTTACGTATCATATGTTGTATGTATGTATTAAGTATATATAATATGGCTAGGATAAGTTTTAGAGTTACTTTCTATAGTTAGAAACTTTTAGAAATGAAGGCTAGTTCGAAAATCGCGTAAAAAGTCGAAAAATTAGCAAAAGGGTGCACGGTTTGGACCCGAAAGTGTATAAGAGTATAAGTAAACATAAAATAGGAGGGGGAGAGTGTAAATATGATAAAACACAGAGGGGAGTCTAATTTGTGGGTCTCATATCCGAAATTTAATAGTTAAATTAATAAAAATAAGATAATTACCATTTAAAAGTCCTAATTGGGCCTAAACTTGTCTAGAAGGTTACCAAGGCCTATATAAACACCCCTAGACCCCTAAAAATGACTAATAACCCTAAATAAATCTACAATCAGTCTAAATCTTCCATGGGTATCAAGAGGAGTCGAAATTATTATTAGGGTTCATTAATTTTTCTTGATTCAATGTAAGTGATCAGTTAAACCCAATGTTGCAAAACAAGGTCTACAAGGGAGATTAATCGCCGGTTAATAGCTACAAGGCCCTCAACCTTGCTGATTAATGAAAAGGCGATTAATGATAGTCAACTATGGTCAACGACGGTCAAGGGAGGTCAAACTTGCCGAAAACGTTCAAATTTGGCCGAAAATACCTAAAACTCATTGTAAACTTATATTTATCAATCATATTAACTACTTATATGCATGATACGTTATATATTAAGGATAATATTGTCATAAATACTTAAAACTCATTAGAAATATCTAAAACTTTCTAAAAATAGCAAAAATTTACGAAAAATGTCAATTCGATTAATCACCGATTAATCCCACCTAGAACGACTACAAGTTACAAGGTGATCGATCGACCGGCTAGCGGTTCGTGATTTTTGCAACCTTGATTAAACCTTAATATAATTCTGCTTTTTATTAATTAATTATAATTGTAGTGTCAATTAACCATCATTGAGATGATTAGAGTTTTATTAATTTTCTGGAAAAATATAGTAATTAAGATCCATTAATGATTTTAGGGTTTCTGTTAAGAATTTAGAGATAATTAATGATGTTTAGAGGGTTAGTGCATAAAGGCGTAAAACAGTCTGATTTTTAGGGCTGTCTTGTGTCGACTGTTACGGGCTGTAGGTAGAACCTTTGGTCGAGTTTCATTTTTTTTAAATTAAGGTCAGAGAGTCTACTTTTTGAAAATGTAAGGTTCGTCTAAAATGGAGTTCGGGAAGGTCGTCAAACAATTTTTACAAAAACAGTGCGCTGTTTAGGAATTAATTTGGATTTCGGGAACTTGAGTCAAAACTAACCAAACGAATGAGATAGCCAAAGATTTTTGATTTGGGAACTCTTTATAATATATATGAAAGTACTGAAGGTTTTCAATAAAAGTTATGGCGTTTAGGTCGGGCTTTTGGTGTCAAAAATTTGGCATGTACAAAAAATCAGCTTTATGAAAACGGCTTTTGGCGTAGAGACTAAACGGAAGGGTTGAATGTGTAAGTAGAAAGTAAATTTGGTTTTTGTAGTTCTTAGATCATAGAAAAACATAACTCTAGTAGGGGAGGAGTCAAGGGTGGTGATAAGTTCACTTCATGTGATCATTAAGTGACTAGTAAACCGTACCAGAGAAAAGCTGGATTTTTACGTATAGAATAGCTTGTAGTGGGAGAACTAGATAGTGGGGATTGGGGGATTTGATAATCTCCTTGATTGTTAGTTAACTTGGGTGCTAATACCTGAGCTAAGGGTGTTGTGTATGATTTTATAGGTTTGCAGGAGTGCTAGCTTGTTGTGCTATCAAGTGAGTTCATAGTCCCGTTTTCATTGAGTTTTTAAATGTTTTCTTCTAGAATGGGATGGAGATGACACTTGTGGTGTTCTTAAAATATTTTGGTACTATATTTTTATAAATTTTTGGACATAGATGTGTTATTGTGTGACATGCGTGCTTTTGTGTTCTCATATGTGCTTTGATATGTGTTCTGATATGTGAATCTTGTTTGTGTTGTGATTGGCTTTGGTACATAGATGTATGGGTGTCTATGGGACCAGTTGTGATGTGTGTGGAGCGTGGGGCACGATCCGTCATGAGTTCTTGGTTCTAAGTACTTGTGTATCGTCTCCTCGGAGGCAAGATATCTCGACGGGGATATGGTTCATCTTCCACTAGTGGTGTGGGAAAGATCCGAATAGTGTGGTGCATTGTTCTTATTGTGTGTTCTTGACTGATATTATTGTGTTTTATTTATAGTTGTATGTAACATGATTATCACATTATGGTCCATTGCTTTAACTTGTTTTCTTCAACTATTTACAGCGGTTGTTAAGGGTTCTTAAGATGTTTTCAGTAATTTAAACCTATGTTCTCACCAACTTTATGTTGACAGATTTTAGTGTCATTTTAAGGTGGGATAGTTGAGAAGGATGATGTTAGAAGTGGCTAAAGTCTAGAGGCTGCTAGGATTGCGTTAGGAGGAATCCCTTTCCTCTTAGTCTTTATTTAGTGTTTGAATAAGTGATACTTTGTAGACACCTATATGTTTGATGTGTGTTATTTGAATGTCTTTGGTAAGAGGTATGGTTGTTACCTACTTACCTAGACTCCTGCATTTGGTTGAGATATTGTCACGACATTGTGTCACCATTTATGACATTTCTTTTGCAATTAGTTTTCTCTATAGAGACACCGTTTGTTGATATCCATACGTCTCGCCCCATGTTTCCGCCACGGCGGAGTGTGACATGTGAAGGCTATATAAACCCTCACCCCCTCATTAGTATTTCGTCCCGTATACCCTAACGAAACCGATCAACCGATCGAAACACCCCTCAAACCCTAAAATCACCTAAAATTCAAACCTTTGCAAGATCGACTGCCTTTTGGTACTCCCTTGTGAAGTAACTAAGCTTTATACTAAACTCTTGGTACTCTGGTCAAGGTTTTAGTCGTTTTGTCTTGTCCCTTGTGGTTCGTCGACTACACAAACCCTATTAGGGTTTTTGTGTGATTTTATTTTTGTCTTGTAACGTTCTATAAACCGATCCTTACGCAATCCCTAATTAGGGTTTTAGATCTAGGGTTCCCAATATGAATAACAAATGCTAAAACTTTTTTTTCTATGTCCTTTTTCTTTTTACTCTCTCTCTCTCTCCCTCTCTCTCCCTCTCCCCTCTCTCTCTCTCTCTCTCTCTCTCTCTCTCTCTCTCTCTCTCTCTCTCTCTCTCTATATATATATATATATATATATATATATATATATATATATATATATATATATATATATATATATATATATATATATATATATATATATATATATATATATATATATATATATATATTATATATATATATATATATATATATATATATATATATATATATATATATATATATATATATATATATATATATAGAGAGAGAGAGAGAGAGAGAGAGAGAGAGAAAGAGAGAGAGACTTGGGGTAAAATAAAACAAATTTTAAAATAAAATAAATGAGGTGGAACCACATGCTGCCATGTGTCCCCCTTTTTTAAAAAATGGTGTACTTTTCTAATTTTAGAAACTTCAGGGGGCATTTTTATAATTTTTACTAAAACTATAGATACTTTTTTTCATATCTCACTTTCTCTCTCGGTCTCTATTTTCTGTATCCATCGATTCTCCACCGCCCTTCCATCGCACCACCGACGACCATCATCTTTTCAATTATTAACCACCGCCGTTCACCGGAATCGGTATCCACTCGCGATGTAGTTAGATTTTTTATTACCACTATTCACCACCTCCGAGTCTACTCATGATGTAAGCTTTCATTTATATGGTCATGTCTGAATATTTTGTTTAGTTTTTATGTTTTTATCTATCTAAATATGTTAGATTTGGATTTTCGTTCTAAATCTGGAAAAAGATTGAGTAATAGATAGAAAAAAATATGTTTATAAAAGTTGCACTAAAGGTGTTTGATAAAATGTTTCAGCGAGATTTTAGAGTTGTAATGCACTTGATTTATGTCGTGATGCAGTTGGTTTTAAGTAACGAACAAATATTAGTTTCAAAAGGCGGAAAAAAGTTGATCAACGATTGTAAAACATAATGCAGTATGATATACACTAATGTTGTAGAATATACGGTAATGCAATAAAACATAACTGTTGTAAAACACTAATGTTGTAGAATATACGGTAATGTTGTAGAATATACGGTAATGTTGTAGAATATACGGTACTGTTGTAAAACACTAATGTTGTAAAACACTAATGTTGTAGAATATGCGGTAATGTTGTAGAATATATAGTAATGTAGTTGGGTATAAAATAATACAGTATGATATACACTAATGTTGTAGAATATACGGTAATGCAATAAAATAATGCAATAAAACACTAATGTTTTAGAATATACGGTAATGCAATAAAACATAACTGTTGTAAAACACTAATGTTGTAGAATATATGGTAATGTTGTAGAATATACGATAATGTTGTAGAATATACGGTACTGCAATAAAATAATGCAGTATGATATACACTAATGTTGTAGAATATACGGTAATGCAATAAAATAATGCAATAAAACGCTAATGTTGTAGAATATACGGTAATGCAATAAAACATAACTGTTGTAAAACACTAATTTTGTAGAATATACGATAATGTTGTAGAATATACGGTAATGTTGTAGAATATACGGTACTGTTGTAAAACACTAATGTTGTAAAACACTAATATTGTAGAATATACGGTAATGTTGTAGAATATATAGTAATGCGGTTGGGTATAAAATAATGCAGTATGATATACACTAATGTTGTAGAATATACGGTAATTCAATAAAACATAACTGCAATTCAGTAGAAACTATTTGTAATATACTTATAATTTTTTACCGCATTATAATGTTTTAGTTTGTAATTCACATTAATGATTCTATAGATTCACTAATGTACATAACATTTATGTTATTTCTTATTGATCAAGTGAAGTTAATCGAATTTTGTTATTGTATGAAGTATTGAAATGAATTTAGATGGTTGTTACAGTATTTGGTAATATTGTGCTGATGTTTGGCACGTATTAGGTTTAGATATAAATACTGTGATTTTCAGAGTTAAATGGTTGTTACTGGTCTTAAAGTTAAGTAGCTTTTCATTATGATAGAGTAGGTATAAAAGCGTGATGCAGTAAGATTTTCTATTGTATTGTGATGGAGTAGAATATACATTTTGATGTAGTAAAGTTTACATTGTAATGCAGGAAGATAACACAGTGATGCAGTAAAGTAATAAAACGAGGAAGTGTAGTGGCTGTGTAGAAAAAGAGCCATAATTTAAAAGCATGCCCATTGAAGTGGCCACCATCAAAGAACAACAAGCAACAAGAAGAGCCGACAAGAGAGACAAGATCTGGACACAGAATATGTACCCGTAAAGCTTACAAGCAATGTTTCATTATTCGTTTTATATTCAAAATATGTAGTGTATAGATATCAAATTATTACTTACAATCCATGTTTTCGGTTCTAAGATGTATAGTATTTGTTACAAAACATGAATACAAAAGTATCTTATTGTATTTTAAATATACTCGGTATCCTTTTGTTTTACGAATAATAATTAATAATGTATATTATCTTATTTGTTTGGTGTATTATAACGCATTAAAATATACATTATATTTGGATACAATAGCATTTACATTATGATGCAGTAAAATAGTCAATGTGATGTGGTAAAATAATACAGGGATGTACTAAAGTATTATTTTGATGGAGTAAAGTTATATTGCAATTCAGTAGTATGGTAACAATCTGACGAAGTAAAACAATATTGTGATGCATTAGCTGTAGTCGCCAGATGCAATATTAGTTTCATTGCAACATACTTGATAACTTAATGCATCTATGTTCATTCATATATCAACAGTAATCAAAAGTAGTAAATATTATACAAAATTTGTCATCATTAAAATTTCAATACATCGTATTTACGTTCCGTATTCCAAAGTATTACATTTAATATAATTTAAGTGTTGTCTATAAATGATCCACCATCCACGAGTATCTTCCATGAATCTTTGTTACGCGTTCAATGCATCTGTGCACCATTTCGCCCTTCAATTTGAGCGTATCAATTGGTATTTGAGGATGCAATCTACTGCTTGTAGCTTGGTAAATGCATATGCCTTTGTCACTTGTGTTTTTTTTGCATGTTCTTTTCACCTGTGTAATAACAGTTGAAGCATTTTCATGAAAATAGCAAAATATATTATGTGATGCAATAGAATTTAAACTAGCATGTAGTAGAGTATAAGTATAATGCTGTAGAAATAAAGTTATAATGTAGTAAAAAACTACAAATACATTACAAATATTTTCTACTTCATTACAATTATATTCTACTACATCACCGTTATTTATATCATAATATAACACAGTTATTTTGTTAGTGCACTATATTCATTTACTAGTATAAAATAGCAGCACCAAATAACTTTAATGTAATAGAATATAAAATAACACTAATGTAGTAGAAATAAAGTTGCGATGTAGTAAATCATGCATATGAACAACATGAGTAACCTACTGCATTAAATGCATTAGAATTTAAATCTTAATGTAGTAGAAATAAAGTTTTAATGCATTAAATCATGCATATGAAGAATGTACGTAACCTACTTCATTACAATGTATTAAAATTAAACTGTAATGTAGTAGAAATAAAGCTGCAATGTAGTAAATCATGCATATGAACAACACGAGTAACCTACTGCATTAAATACATTAGAATTTAAACCTTAATGTAGTAAAAATAAAGTTTTAATTCATTAAATCATGCATATGAAGAATGTATGTAACCTACTTCATTACAATGCATTAAAATTAAACTGTAATGTAGTAGAAATAAAGTTGCGATGTAGTAAATCATGCATATGAACAACACGAGTAACCTACTGCATTAAATGCATTAGAATTTAAACCTTAATGTAGTAGAAATAAAGTTTTAATGCATTAAATCATGCATATGAAGAATGTACGTAACTTACTTCATTACAATGCATTAAAATTAAACTGTAATGTAGTAGAAATAAAAATGCAAGTATCGTAATATATTACAATGCATTAAAATTAAACAGTAATGTAGTAGAAAGAACAATGCAAGTGACCTACTGCATTACAGTGCATTAAAATTTAACTGTAATGCAGTAGAATCAAATTTGCTTATTATTATTAAAATTTTACCAAATCACATGCATAGTATTAGTTTTACTCCATCATAATATTAATTCTACTCAATCATAGTGTTAATCCTACTCCATCACAGTTATAATTTTACCAAATCACTTATATATTACATACAAATACTTAATTTCGACAAAACCTCAAAATACAACTTTATCCTACTCAAGCATATTCACATTAAAAATAATTCTACTCCATTACAGTTCTAATTTACCAAATCGCATGCATAGTATTAGTTTTACTCCATCATAATATTAGTTCTACTCAATCATAGTGTTTCCTACTCCATCACAGTTATGATTTTACCAAATCACTTATATATCAAAGAGAACTTTATAATTCTCATTGAGACATTATATCAAACACATTTTATACATCAATCATAAACACACACTTATACAAAACCTTATATATGTTTGATATCCTATCGCATTCTAGAGCATCATAGATCATTTTTAACACATTCTAACACAAATCATTCAAAAATTAATCAAAAAATTAAAAAAAAATTACCAGAGGATGCGCTGTTCAATTTGTTTGATTCGAGAGGATTCAGTAGGTTTTATTTGGTGGATTCGAGAGGATTCAGAGTGTACTGTGTGTTTTTTGATCGTTTTTTAGTATGTGAAGTGTGTGTTTTTTGATCGGGCTTATTTGGGACGTTTTAATTTTTATTATTTTCTACAATTAACCTTAAAGTTTGAGAGTTTACAAAAAAGGCACCATTTTTTTATCAAATTAGGTGATTTTGATCCAAGGGGTGAGATTTCACCTCATTTATTTTATTATAAGATATGTTTTAGAATAACTCCACTATATATATATATATATATATATATATATATATATATATATATATATATATATATATATATATATATATATATATATATATATATATATATATATATATATATATAGTGTAGCGCTATATGCAAAACCACTTTTTTAGTACAGAACTTACAGAACTAGCTTTTTACTCATAATTGTGCATAATGTACATCATATTAATGCAAGATGGAAGTTTGAAAATATAAACAACTCATTTTATAAAAAAATAATGTATAAAGGGCAAATCAGACATTTTTTATATCCAAAAAAATAGCACCTCGTACCATCAGTTACATATTAAAATTACCCATCACACATCTTCTAGATCTAAAACTACCTTTTTCTCTGTAAACCTAAAAAAGTCCATCTTAAAAATCTATTAGCCGCCTCTTATACGGTAATTCCTACGTGTGTGTGGAGGTGAGAGAGACAAGTTTAATCGATCCCCAAACCCGTGTTGATCTACGAACCAACAAAAAACTTACGAGCGGAATCAAACGCATAAGATAAAGATCAACACGAACCCGGTTAATCGTGTTTTCGGCTTCAAGACCTTCTATGAAGGTCTCGGGTATGTTTCATTATTTTTTTTAGTGTTTGTTTCGAATCATGTGATGAGATCTTTTATATCTTCGTTTAATTGCAATTTATTTAAAGATAAACAATGTTGACTTTTGTGAAAAATACGATGTATTTGTTTGTATCTCAAAATGAGAAATCATAAACGTGTGGTTGCTTTGTGATTGTTTAACGGTGAAAAGCAAGATAACATGCACCATAACTTTTTTAATTTTAGTTTTGGATCTAAATGTTTTTTTTTACTTTTTTATGATTCATAAAATAAGAATATTAACAGGGAGGATAATTAATAGAAGACAAAAGAAATTATTGTACATTGCTTCATTTTTGTACCACTAATTTAAAAAAAACATTCGTGAATTAATTGGTTTAAGTTCCTAGTTATGCTACTGTATTGTGGTGGGTTTATAGCTGTTCATTGGAAAACTGATCGAGTTTAAGTCACATTAATAATTTTCCGCAAAATGCTTACAATAAGGTAATTTCCCAATCTTATTATTCGGAAGTGGATATTACGGGTTTTTTGTGATATCTAAGGACTTTAGAAAAACAAAAGTCTTAATATTATTTTCTAATTGTTTTGTTCTTCTCAATGTTTGGGTGGAATGTAGATGTTTGATTACTTTTTTGTTTGTTATTTAATTCTTAATGTATAGCATTTAATATTTGTATTAGTTGATTTTTCTTTTGGTTAGTTAGAGAGTAATAAATTTTTTGTTTTGTGCAGGGTACATATATGTTTACGACGATTAGCACATAAATGTTAATGATATCGACGAGAAAGCTTAGTGCACATACATGTATTTGCAGTGTACATATATGTATTTGCAGTGCACATACATGTTTTCGAAGACGTGAACATATGGCCACCGGAAACATATATGTTTTTGAGGACGTGTATATATGGACACAAGAAACATACATGTTTTTTACGACGGTCATATATGGCCACCGGAAACATACATGTTTTTAAAGACCTGCATATATGGCCACCAGAAACATACATGTTTTTAAAGAAAATACCAAACTTTGTATATGTTTACGATTTGTTATGAATTTTGAGGTTACATGTATATGTTCATGTTTTTAGTTATTAATTCCATAGAGAGGAATAATGTACACACAAAACATCTCTGCAATTATCATATTAAGCATAATAAATTTGATGTCTAAACAGTTCTAAGCAAGAAACATATGTGAACATAGAATGTTTAAAAAAAACATATATATGCAGCTCATTTAAGCGAACCAAGTTTCATGGGTACAAAAAAAAGTATATATATTTAAGATATTAAAAAAACCATCTATGCACATTTACTTTAAACATGTATGTTCGAAAAAATATAAACTAAAAAATATTATTTTTTTAATTATGAAAATAAAGGGGTTTAAAAAATGTTTTTTAATAAAAAAATGAAGAAAATATAAATTAAAAATATAACTTTTTTAATTCCGAAAATAAAGGGGTTTAATAAATATTTTTTAATAAAAAAAATCAAAGAAAACTGTGAAAATGTATATTACTAATATAACCTTTTGATTTATATAAAAAAATTTAATAATAAAAAAATTCTATTGGTTGAAATTGGTTCTGTAAGTTCTGTACCAAAAAAGAGGTTCTGCAAATAGCGCGCCCCTATATATATATATATATATATATATATATATATATATATATATATATATATATATATATATATATATAGAATTTGGATCATATGAGAACTTTTTAAAGTTGTAAAAATGAGAACCAACCAAAATCTCACAAATGACACTCTATTTGAAACAATTTTAAAACATAATTAAGTAAAAACATAATTTTTAAAGATTCAATGGGCTTTCTTTTAAAAATTGGCGAAATATAAGTGATACATTTTGATTCGAAGTGTGATACGTATCATGTTTTGGTAGTGTGTATCAAGTTATTTAGTGGTGGTTGTGTATCAAGTGTACCAATTTATGTTTAAGATATTAACTTTTTGAGATTTTGATGTAGATGTATCACATTCTTAATTGTGTATCAGTAATTTATTACACACTTTCCATTGTTTATTAGTCGGTAGAGTGTTTAGTTGTATAAATAATGTATATTTTGGTGTAGTATTAGTAAAATGGTTATGTATCAATGTTTTAGTGGTGTTTAAGATTAGTTCTCATTTTTATAACTTTAAAAAAGCTCTCACATTAACCTCCCTCTATATATATATATATATATATATATATATATATATATATATATATATATATATATATCTTTATATTATATATAGGTATAATTATGACTTGATAACACACCCTTAATCCCAATCATATGTGACATGGCACCTCTTAACCAATATGATTTGATTTTTTCCTAAAAAATCTTAAAATTTTCCATAATTCGTTGTTAGAAAACGTATTTTTGAAAAAGGTTGCGTTTTGATAGCGCGGGTATTTATAATACATCTACACGTACTTTTTTTTATTCTATCACAACCCAAAAAAACACACACATATACACAGCCGCCAAGAAAAACACACAATTACACAATTACACACATAAACCTATGACATCAATTACACATCAATTACATCAATTACACAAAACATTCACTGTCCCATAACCTATGACATCACGTGTTTAATATAACGAACCCAGATTCAAAACCCACAATCGAATACTCTCCCTCATTTGAACGCTGTCACTTTTATACCGGAATCTTCTCGGTAATAGGTTTTCTTATTGGAAACATCATCGGATCCTCTCTTCTTCTCAGGTTACCCCTATTTATTCTAGATAAGGTTCAGCTCGTGAAGTTTATTCGATTTTCATCAATTATAGGTATAATCTACTCTTATCTACATGTATTCTAGATCAGTTGTTGATATTTTGTGATTATATTTTATACGCTTTGTGTTGAATTGATGATAAACTGAAACATGGGATTAATTGTTGTCATTACGTGATTTGAAAGGAGTTGTTGCTTGGATGATTTGATTGACTTTCCATTTTGAATCGTGCATATACAGATAATTCCAATGGCATGTCTTCGCGCCAGGAACTTTTGGTGGATATATGTGAGGAAAACATAGAGTAAATAGAGATAATTTATAGATTTTTTTTAACATGAATGACACTTCTGGGAGAACGCATCATTGTTTCCTTTGCGTCAACTCAGACCAAAAGGACCGTCTGGTGCACTCGAACAAAGGGGACCGACCTGTAAATTCAAATCAGAATATTGACAGACTCATGAATCAGAACCGGTGTGGTCGCCACACTAATTCAAAACATATGGGACACGTTAAAAAACACGATAATGGGATAAATGTATTTACAAAATGCTACTTGTCAGCCGATTATCTTATTATGTAACTGTGTACAGACATAAAAATGTTCTTTTATGCAGTTAGACCTAGGTATATTTTCTTATATCTTCAATTCTTCATATATGTATTATACTATCAGGCATTCTTTTATTGTGAAAAAATGGTTTGTATGTACCCGACAATGGTTTGTGCAATAAGTCATGACGCCTCTTGGAATCGACCAACTAATGGATCAACCCATTAAGGATCTTTTTTATGCTAAATTTCAAAAATGTGCCTTGGCCCTGTTTCTTGCCCATGTAAGTAATTTTTTTGTTTATTAGTTTTAAATTTGTTTGTTGTTACTCGATATATTATTATTATTATTATTATTATTATTTGTGTGGCAGATTGGATTGGCGAGTTATAGGTCAAAAGAACTTGCTCTTTTCTCTACTTATTGAATTCTTTTTAACATCAATTGTGTTGTATCGTCAGTAGTTGCATTCTTTTGCAACACTCATATGACATTCTTGCCTTTTAAGTTCCATCGATGAATGATTTTGGCTGTCACGTGTGTGTTCGATCTTTATATGTTATCAAATATGATTATAGTCCGTCAGTGTATTAGTAATTTTAGGTTGAATGTTTTGTCTGTAATAGAGCAGCAAGTTAGAATAATGAATGTACCCTCATGACCAAGTTCCCTTGGACACATTCTTGAGTGCAATAGACCAAAAAAAGGAAGCCGATATGTCTCCTATGCTGACAAAAAGTGCATTAGGTACCATAGCAGATTATTGTTTTATAATATTGTCAATATTGCATTCCAAGTTTAAATATTGTAATGTTGTTTTAAAGGTTGTTTTAGGTCTTACAAAGTCTAACTTTAGATCAGTTTGCAGAAGATAAAGGAAGCGACTTAGGGTCAAATGCGAGCAGACCGACATCTTAAGAAAATGATGAGGTTGAGCAAAAAGTCCTGCTTACTACACAGTTTACTTTTAACCCAGAGGCTGACCCAACCTACACAGTTTAATTTTAATTCTGAGGCTGATGTCCTGGTATACAGTGAAATCAGTGCTGCTATGCGAGTAAAATTATCTCATAATTATAAAAGTAAGCTTATTCTGGTAATCATTATTAGGAGTTATCTAGAATAACCTCCGTAGCATAAGTTGTAGTACCATGACAGTGGGTAACTCATCTCTAAAGGTACTTTGGTGTGTAATTACCTCAAAATTTTGAAATATAGTTCCCTTACATCATGTTTGTTGTATTTCAGGACATGGGAGAATTAGATAGGTAGTTGGAAGCTTCACAGATTAAAGATCGAGTAATTGAAAGGATCATTAATGCAAATAGATTAAGGACCTGATCCTTTCAATAACATTGTGCCAACTCAACTTCAGCAATTGTAAATAAGTAACTCTGTTTTGTTGTTAGATCCAAAACGCAAACCCAAACGCCCCCGTAAATCAATATCTTTTGTCACTGTTATTATTTTCTTACTGATTTCTGGGAGTGGTTACGGAGGGCATGATGTTTATTCAGGAGGCCCTTCTAGCACCATGTAAAGATTCCTTGTCATCATCTCTTCGTTTCGTAATATACTTGCATTTTGTTCTCTCTATCTGTTTTACTTAAATACAAATCACAATTATGTGATCATTTTTGTTTGGTGTTATTCTCAGTCCTTATTTCACAAGACATGTCTTCTATGCACTTAATTATATGACTAAATTTTTTTTCAATAACGGTATTTATTTTTACATGGTGACAACTATAAACTTGCATGATTAGTTGTTGTTTTTTAGAAATAAAACACCTCAATTATAAGCCAAAATGATAAAAACTGAAAACTAAGTAGTCAATTGACTTGGATTAAGGCCAAGCCAAATTCGAGATGACAAGTCTCCTAACAAAGAAAATTACAATAACGAGAAGGGATAGAAATCCTGAACAATTGTAAGTTCATCGATTTGTATTGGGAGGTTTTTGCATATGTGGCCACACCTAATAAAATCTCCATTCCCAATTTGAACACGAAAAGGTGCCACTGCTGGAGTTAAAAGTTGCAGGTCCTTTACCAATACATCGGAGATAAAATTATGTGTAGATCCCCCATCAATTAAGATAATTACTTCCCTAGAATAAAGCATACCTTGAACCTTCATGGTTTTGGGGTGGGGTTTTCGAAGTATGGCACATCGGAGATAAAATTATGCCATATATTCAACTTCGCTGGTAGGATGCTCTTCGGGCTCTTCCACCACTTCCAACACCTTAAAAGTACCTGTTTTACACCTATGACCAGGCCCGTATTTTTCCCCACACCGATAACATTCACCCTTAAGGTAACGAGATTGTCTTTCAACGTCAGAAATTTGTAGGGGTGGTTTAAAGTTGTTAGATGAATTTGATGTAGCGGTTATAGCCTCGGAGTCGGGTTGGGTTGACTTTGAAGGTGCTGTCCAAGTCGGCTCTCTCCCGGAACGGGTATGGCTAATTTTTGACTCGAATTCTAAAGCAATACTCACCGCTTTGTACACGGTTCTCGGTTTCTGAATTCTCACATCCGCTTTTAGTTCTTCTTTGAGGCCATTGAGGAACACCCCTAAAAGGCAATGTTCAGGCCAGTTAGAAACTCCGGAAGAACGTTTAGCGAATTCCTGTCGGTATTCTTGCACCGTTCCTGTTTGTTTTAAACTGCACAAATATTCATCCGGATTTTGGAACTCAGTAGGCCCAAAATTTTTCTGCAAGGCACGAACCAGGTCTTCCCAATACTCCATCGTCTGATTTGTTGAAACCCAAGAATAAAAATCCAGTGCATCTCCTTCTAAGTGCATCGAAGCAACATCTACTTTTTCATCATCTGGTATGTCATAGTAACGGAAGTACTTCTCCGCCTTAAGGATCCAACCTCGCGGGTCTCCATCACTAAAGGTAGGAAAAACAATCTTATTATGTAGACGATACCTTTGATGATGCCAAGATGAGTCCCCTTCATCTTGCCTTCCAGAACCATTACCCGATCTACCATGACCCGATCTGTCCCTGTTGTGCGGTTGAGATTTAAGGGCTGCCACATCTTTCTGCAACGTATCTATAGACTCCAACTTCTTAGCTATAGCGGCTAACTGTACTGCTACGGGATCTGATGGTTGATTGCCTGCGTCTGAGATGCTCCGGGTGTTTACCATGTTTTCGTTTCCCGGCATCGGAACCAAATGATAAAAACTGAAAACTAAGTAGTCAATTGACTTGGATTAAGTCCAAGCCAAATTCGAGATGACAAGTCTCCTAACAAAGAAAATTACAATAACTTTATTCTTCACTAACTGCTAAAGAAAACATAGACTGCTACTAATATATTAGATCATAGAAACTGATGCTAACTGCTCCTCAAATGAGGGATCTAAACTGCTCCTTTACTAGCTGGTCTTTTTGACCCAGTGGGTCCACCCAATAGCATTAATTTGAACCAGGTGTCTTTTTCCTAGTGTACACCCTAAGGTTCTTATCACCATCCAAACAGCCATTTAGATCAGCAATCCAAACAACCCTTGACAACAACTAAACATGTGATAATGAGAGTATTTTTTTAAAGGTTACAAGGCTATTTGATTTTTTGCCAACTGCTCTATTTGTATTATCTCCAAATTATATAAGGCTGTAAGGCTAAACGCTTCTTCCATTTGCAGAAAATGCTAAAGGATGTCCTGAGACCAAGACCTATCAAAATATTATTTACAAGAACACATTTTCGTTCAAGGACAAGATTGTTCTTGATGTCTGTGTGATGTACTGGGATGATGTCTCTCTTTTTTTTTGGTAAAGGGTTTCCCCAGTAAATATATTAACCAAAAAAACGTTGAAGTACAAAGGAATGTGGCTAAGATACCACATTAACCGCATGCTACAGGCAGCATGTTAACACGTGGTTATGACATGGCATAAACACAGACTAATCTAATTGGTAAACTAAGTGCTATTAAGTTTTGAGAGAGGAGACCAGGGTTCAAATCTTGTTAGTGGCATATTTAAAAAAAAAAAAAAAAAAAAAAGATGATGTCTCTCTTTTGTGCAAAAGCTGGTGCAAAGCATGTTTATGCCGTAAGTATACAGTTCTTGCTAACACCAATATTATAAAGAAGTTGTTTCCTTATGTGATTTTCTGTCTCCCATTTACTAGAAGTTGAGACTATGCTGGCGATTTCGGGTAATGCACAAGTTTGAAAATTTTGATCTCTCTGTTAGTCGATCATTCTTGTGCGTAGTCACAATCACAAGCACATCCAATTGTTCCCCGAGCCCCATCCCTTGTCAATAATCCATTATTAAGCGTAGTACCAGTCTCCTATTGATATTTTTCTATTTAGAGTTCAAACTTTTGTAAGGGTAAATCCAGTTCATTTATTCTGAATATACCCGTGTCCCTTGGTTTATGGAACTTTGTGTTTCTTATTTTTTAGACTGCTTTAAGTTAAAGCATCTGAAGAACAAAGACCTTCACGGTTCATTACAAGAAAACGATTATTTTTCAATTACCTGATGGTTCAAGAATTTTTGTAGCTATTATTCAGGGGTAAATTCAATGACTGGTTCATCAATTTAAATGGACTATAAAAATATTGGTGCAGGATGTGTCAGTTCAGGAAGATAGCAACCTTGGCATCCAAACACTGCTACGATATCACGTCATCCTAGTACGGGATTGGTTGGTGGTTGATAAAGTCTAGGTGTCCGTGTCCCCTCCTCTTACAAAGAAGTTCAGGAGAGCCACTTAAGAACCCGAGAAGTTGGTCACTCAGACTGCGTAAAGCATGTAATTGCGTTAACTATAAAGGCTTATTCTACTATAAAGAGAGGATTGTCCCCCCAGTAATCTCCCGTTCACGCCAAATACGACCGCAAAGGAACTTGTGTACGCCTAAAGTGTCGATATTGTCTCTTCAGATTATGTTGACACAATATAAGACGAAGCAATAAACACTTTGCAGAATTTGCAAACTCCAAAGATAAAGAAAACAACGTACCACAGGATGAATGTTTTAAGCTTCCTTACAAGTAATTTCTCTTTAATATTTTATCAATAAAGTATTTATGTAATAGTTTTATTGTAATTTTTTATATCTTGAAACTTCTCCATTTGTTCATAGGATTTAGATCAACAAAACAGAAAGCTATTCAATCGCGCAGAGCTTGAACACATAGGAGAACTGGGCCAAAGCTCTTAAGTACGCCCTCTGCAATTTGAAATGGACGCTCTACTGGTTTGTTGGTTAAAACACTTTTTGTTCAACAGGTTGCCTCACATCCTGATAGCTTTAATCCGGGCTCTTCGCACAGAAAAGGACCACCCAACCAGTCTGGACTTGAATATACAGCTAGATGCCTATTTGGTAGTCTGCTACCACCTGTCTGAAGTTGTCCTTTGTAGTTGAAGTGACACTTCCCATGATGGCTGAAGCACATGTAATTTACCCACAACAAATGTCTTTCAAACGTCCAACTCTGTAGACACGGCGCAGGGGGAGTTTGGATGGTTTGTATGGTGAGGACTTAGAGGCTGTAATTGAGCAACCTTTGGCTATATGGATATGTAACATATTTCTTTCAATTATATATAACCTATAAAATGGCAGATCAAGCGATTGGTCACAACTATGCAACTTACTAGCTGTAGCAGGATTCTCCTGATTGGAAATAGAGCTATCATTTTTGATTAAATCATATGTGAATTAATTTATGATATTTCTCAATGGCGGATGGGTCTGAGGGTGGAAACTCTTCTATGGCATTTATGTGCAAAATGCAGCACAAGAAACATATTTTAATCATTTACCGATTTACTTACAATCAGGGTTTAGGAAATCAAATCAACACCACAGTTATAACGTTATTATACGCAGCTCTAGACGCCTAATGTTTTGGTGGTTCAAACGGACAAAATTATACAATCTCTTTAGTGCTCGCGGGTCGCTACAAAGCTGAAAAATGTTTGGATTTACCTGCTTTTAAAGTAAAGGTTGAAGGACACTGACGCATCGCCTGCTGAGGTGATTAACTTTTGACAGATCCAAAACTCTTGTTTCGGTATATACATTCTTATACTTAATTATTACATAGTATAAAGTTGTGTCGTCAATATACCAAAGACTTTGGAATCAAGTGCACTAATGTTATAAATGGTAGATCTGAAATATGCAGGTCATCCATCTATGGGAAATGTGAGCACAATAACCAACTGCAAATTGCATCAACATTTGCTCAACATGGCTTCTATTTATATGCAAAAATGTGTATCTGCTGGATTAAATGATAGACTGGATTTGTTGTTTGAGATGCTTCTTTGGGAAAACTGATCAATCAAAACGCCAAATTGGTCGAGAGTTTAGGAAAAGGAACTTGAAAGATGGGTTCAAAGGGTATTTCTGATTTTCTGCTACCAAATGACTTAAACGTGACACGTAGCCATTTTTTGTGAATTACTTCTGCATAAGAATTACTAGCACAATAGCACGTGAAAAAAAGGACAAACAAGAAAGTAGAATATAATTTCATGAAAAAGAACCCGTAATTTTGTTTGCGTTTAGTGTGCTATTATGACATTTTTACCCTATTTTCAGGTTTCTAAAGAGTTATTTCCTGATGTAGCTGTTGGGTATGAGGATCCTCGTGTCAAACTTCACATTGGCGATGGTATATAAACAAATAAACCTTCTTCCATTTGTTTTGATAGTCTTCATACTTTTAACATAATTTTTTGATTATGTAGGGGTTGCAATTTTTGAAGACTGCTCTAGAAGGAACTTATGATGTTGTAATTGTCGATTCTTCAGATCCCATTGGTATTACCTCTACCTGATCCTACCTGTTCGATATTATTTATTCGATATGCTGACATGGAAATTATATTTCAGGTCCAGCTCAAGAACTTTTTGAGTAGCCTTTCTTTGAATCAGTTGCAAAAGCACTTCGTCCCGGTGTTGTTGTGTGCATGGGATTGAGTGCTTGGTTCCCTAGCTACGCTTGAGTTAAGTTGCATCTCTTTGCATTTGATGTCACCTTATAGATATCTTTAGTTTTAGAAATACCTAATTCCGACAGATTAACCGATAGCTTTTACTTAGAAGCACACCCAAACACTATTGCATGCAGTTCCTTTTGAAACAACTGATTAGTTAATTTCGATTACCATATCACATCCTCACCATTAACTTCAGTGTCTGCTGTGTTTTCTGTGATTTCAAAATTGTATCAGTTTAAGGTTTGGTTCTGGGTGTTATGCATCTGTATCTGGTATTCGTGTTCATTTTGATAAATTTTTCACTAGCCAACCATTGTAAAATGGCATATCAATGTTACCATATCCTCCTGTACACTCTAGGAGACCGTCTTCATTAACTGAGAGCATGAGGTGCAAATAGGTAACCTGCATACATGGAAAAAGCAAAAAACAAAACTTTTATGTAAACATGTATCTTGTTCTTCTGCAATGCACATTTTTTTTTGTTAAAAATGGTATTATATCTGTACATTACAGTGAATTAACTTGTGGTACCACATCAAAACTATACGGATTATGAGCAGCTTTCCTCATCAATCACAAAAGCATCCAGTCGCTAATTCCCTACAAGGAAAGAAATTATTCCAACCTTAACAAAATAAAAGGAATTGGTGGATATAGCACCTTGCAACCAATGACTCATTTTTCTTCTGACCCTAAGGCAGGAAGTGAGTTCCTGCCACCACCTGCTTTTATAAAAGATCAAAGATCATCAATTTATTAAAAGCCAAAATAAGACCGGCCTACTTTAATCATACAAGTAGATCTATAGATTAAAATAGCATATAGGCATATTATTATGTGTTACAACCAATAATTATATGTTCAGCGAAAACAGATGCAATAATACATGACTTGATTAAAAAATATACGAAGATTTATTTTAAACGACATTTCTATCAAATTAAGTTTCTTGGCTGATTTAAGAAATGAAACCGAAAGCTGATTATTATTGAATCATTTTTAAGCACATAAACTGTGATCGTAACTGAAATGATACATCAACGTGTTTAATCGCAATACACGATTCCTCCATTCTTCGTTGCCAATCTCCCCAGCATGTGTTGTATCAGCTAACTCAAATGTCTATATGAAGTTGTGAATATTATTGTTTTCTTCTTGATGATTTAGAGTAAATAAGTTTAGTTCTTGGCTTTCATCTAAGATTAACATATAAAATGCTATGTAACAATTGGATTATATTGCAATCTAGGTAAAAGAGTAAAGTGGTTTCCCCTGCATGCTATCCGGCCAACACTTTCCACCGCCCATTCCTTGAGTATTGAGTACCTATATGGCTATGTGTGTTTAGAATAAGTTGTTCTTGCGGGAAACTCCACCCACTCCCTATGGCCTTAGTAGTATTACATAGGAATTTTCTTCTCTAATATAATCGTATCATAAACACAAAATCCAGTCTTTTTTCTTTCTAAATTAATAAACTTAGTGATTACTTTAGTCACTTTATTTTCATTCACTTTTACAGGCTAGAGTGGGTTATTGGCTGCTAAAATGTTAGCTGTAATGTCATCTATACCGATAAACATCCGTCGGCCTTTCTTAGCTATATCGATTTCCGAAATGTTATATGCAGCTTTGGTGAATTTAGTGGAGTTGGCAATAATGAGTGGTGGGCATGCTAATATTGCTTCCAATAATGTTTTAATTACAACTCTTCACCTTTGACGAGTGCTTTCGTATCCCTTCAATGGTGTGACTATTTTATTAGCGATAAAACTCAGTAGAAACTTATGTGCTAGAGAACTGCGGAATCAAGATTCATTACAGAAGTTCAATCTGTGACTTCCGGCTCAGGTACAACATTTGTTAGCTGAAAGAAGCATCCACAATCAGGAACTTGTCTACAGGTATTGTACCTTGAATGTTTTCCTTGCACACGGGTTAGATTTAGTCAAGGTGTGACTATTTTTTTTTTTTGTAATAACATATCAGGGTATCAAGGGATAACGTGATACAATTGTTTCTGAGTTGGAATGTTGTGGTGGCTTAGCGGTGAAACATAACAGAAATAAACTCATTTATAAAACAAGTCAATTAATGTCAGCTTACGTTGGCTTGACCACAAACCCAATTGTGGACTACTTTTAACCAACTAGACTCTTTCAAATGAAAATCAAATAAGGCCTATGATCTATAGTTAACTTACTAACATGTCCAAATCTAATAAATGAAATACATTTATTAGGACATAGGTGAAGCAAGCTCGTGAACTTGAAAACATCCTAACGAAAAAGTTTATGAGATTTTTTTCAATGAGGGCCGAAGCCTTTCAAGTGTTGCGCAGAAAGCCAATGCAGGTACGTAACGCATACAGTGCTTTTCAATTTCAGTAATTGCTTTAATCTCTTTTTTTATATTTGATCAGGGGTATGATATAAGTTTTCTTATTACTAACTACCACTGCGAAGAGATGCAAAAGGAGAAGCTTATCGATTTCATTGTGCAATTCATGGAGGTGAGACTTTGATCAGCTGCAGAATAACATTAAGGTTGGATATTTGACGTGTTAGTTCATTCACAGGACATCGAGAAAGAGATAAGTGAACTGAAGTTGGCCATGAACACAAGAGGACGGTTATTGGCTACCTAATTTCTTAAGCAGTTCATACGAAGTCTACAATTCGAATCTTGACCTCTTAATACAGATCATATTTTGTTACAGCAGTATGTGTTGCTCTATAACTCCAGCATAATTGGATGCTAATTCAGCGCAAGTTTTAGTTGTGTGGCTTAACGAACCCTTTTTTTCTCGTATCAATTGCAGACTTTTACACAGCTGGAACCGTTCCTTTTTATACTGATCTAACTAACACAATAGTAAGTTGGGCATTTTGAATTGTAGTTTTTTAAAGCGTATATTTGAAGTGAATGTTTGATTTTTGATAAATTTGAGTACTATTATTCCAATTTTGACAAAAAAAAGGTTGTTCACATAACTGAAGGGTGTTCAAATAACTTATATGCCATTCGATGAAGAGAAAAGCGAGGGCATAGCAGCAGTTGCATTCTTTTGTCATCCTGAGTGCACTCACAACCATATGGGGGATTAAAAGATGAAGGGAACGCGGTATGAAAAAAATTGCTCTTTATTTATATAGCTATCTAAATAGTTTCCATTTAAAACGCATAATTGCATAAAAACAGGCACACGACTGGAAATAAGAAACAAGCAGTACACATACTCGGAGGTACAAAGTATCACAGACAACTTTAATGTTGTTCTTGGGAACGGAGGATTTGGAACAGTTTACCATGGGTATATTGATGATAAACAAGTTGCTGTTAAGATGCTTTCTATATCTTCACCCGCATATAACTTTCTGAAATCCGCCCCCCAATCCTACACGTTTACCATGCATCAGGAAACATGTATTTTTTTGTTACTAAATGTAACTTTTGTACCCAAGAACGGGTGAATAGATATGATTTTTGAAACTAACTATTGCAACTTAGAGTACCAATAGCCAGAGTCACAGTGCTTGGATATGCTAGCGTTGTTTGAAGTTGTGAACACTAATTTATATCTCGCTTTAGTATCTGATTCTGATTATATTACTACCACATAATAACTTTTAAAATTGGTAAGGCTACCTGAAGGCATCATGTCGATATATATCTTTCTTGACCACCAGTTAAAAATCGATGAAGCAGTGGCCCGAAGTTCAAATGCCCATTAAACACGGTCCATCTCGAAAACCATGTTTTGCTAAGGTCGGTCATATTTTACTCAAACCATTTTACAAATCAGAGGGGTAGCTCAACGTCTAGGGAAACGATTCATTTAGCAGAATAATTAGGATGATGATAATTATAATGATTCATATCGTATTGCTCTTTGGTAAACTTTCTAATTGTTAAAAAGTGGACCACTTAAGTGTTTTTGTGAAGAAATTATCTCGCGCCTCATCTTTATGCTAAAACTGTAATGTAGATGACAGAATACATGTTCTTTTTTCTTCTTACTTTGTGTATTGGTTATGAGTAGTATAGTCATTGCTCTGCTATCATGTGGTTGGATTTGCTTATGAATAGTATAGTCACATAGTCTGGTCTTTCGGTAGTCTGATTGTTTGAGACTAAAACAACCAAATATCGTTGTTGGACTTTTCTAGAAATCATTTAAGGGTAAACTAAAACTACCAGTTTACTCTTCCTTTTACCTGATATGACATACATTAGCTTTCATTCTATAGTTAGTTTTTGGTTTTCGATATGATTGAGCGTCTTTTTGGTATGACACTTAAAAAACACTACCCCATTCATCTTATTTTATTAGTACAAAAGAGTATCCATTCTGATTATCTGAGAACAGGATATCACATTGTGGTAACATCATTAACTTGCTGCAAAGTTTTATGGTTCAAAGTGGGTGTGCGGGAGTCTAAGAACTTTGGTTTAGTTTGTAGTTTGACTTTCAAAGTTAAGAAAGCACCTCATCTGACTCAATGTTGTCATTAGTAGTTTCTAACAAATGGTAAACTTTATTAAAAAAAACATCTTAATTATTGTTAGTACATATTACGCCAAAATTGAAAATTTTGCTACAATATTGGAAACCATTCACCAAATTTTTTGTGACACAAAATCGGTTAGCCATATCTTTTTATGTTGCGAATGGGTTTTTAGATTGTTTGTTTTTATCTTCTCGAATCCAGGTGAAAACCGAACCACTCCAGTTTAAACACATGTTAAACCAAACTTATCTGGCTTAAAGCATAATCGTTTAAGTCAGACCGTTTGTTGACATGTTGACTAAAATTGAACCGGTTAAAATCGGTGCGATTTTGGAAAAAAATCTGTTTACTTACCTCTAGATACAACTCAATGTACTTGTACAAGAAAATATTTACATGGGACAAAAAACACATAATTGATAGCAAAAAAAAACAAAAATAACAAAGGTATAAAACCTTTTTCTTTCCTTTAAACAAAACGATACTCACTACCAACACATATAACGGATACACAAACATACTTTTAAGAACAAATTTTAAAAACTCACACATTACTTGGATGTCGCAAGTAATAATAATATCAAACGATAATTTACATTTAACCAACATAACTTTTAAAAAGAAATCCGATATCATTACACAGAAATATTAACATTGGACAAAACAAGTTCTTTATGTCCGTTGGGTCGACCAAGCCCCAAAAAATATCAAAATATAGTTTCTTTTTAGTTTTCTTTTAACAAAAACAGGTCATACTGCCAACATATATAAGTAACACACAAACGTACCTTAAGAAACAAATTAAAAAAAACGAATCCGCCCATTGGGCGGGTTATGACGCTAGTATATATATATATATATATATATATATATATATATATATATATATATATATATATATATATATATATATATATATATATATATATATATATATATATATATATATATATATATATATATATATATATATATATATATATATATATATATATATATATATATATATATATATATATATATATATATAGGGGAGAGATCAAATAAAAAGACTTTTTTTGTTGAGAAGGATAAGAAGGATTTTTAGCCATTGATTTTAAAATCAATGGATGAGATTAAACCATAATCCTAACTAACTAACCAACTAACTAACTAACCATTTAAATATGATTTTTAAAAAGTTTTTCAAAAATTCTGAAAAAATTCGAGTAGATCGGGTATCTTGGTGCAATAATTCAAAGATTTTTACGTTTTTATAATGCACAAAAACGAAATTTTGATGCACAAAGACGATAATTTTTAGGCTTTTTACGTTTTTTATGCATCAAGAATTCATTTTTATACCCAACTTCTTTTGACTTTTTGCTTTAAAATTTGATGCCGCATCAAACTAAAACAACTTGAAAATTTTGTGCATGGAAAAAATTTGTACACAAAATTTCATCTTTTTGTGCATCAAATTTCGTTTTTTGTGCATTAAAAAAACGCAAAAAACTCAAAATTAAGAAAACTTTCTTCACAACTTTTTTATGCACCAACATATCCGATATTATGGAATTTTTTCAGAATTTTTCGAGAACTTTTTTAAAATCATGTTTATATGGTTAGTTAGTTAGTTAGTTAGTTAGTTAGAAATATGGATTGATCTTATCCATTGATTTTAAATCAATGGCTGAAAATCCTTCTTATACTTCTCACAAAAAAAATTCTTTTTATTTTATATATATATATATATATATATATATATATATATATATATATATATATATATATATATAATATATATACTAGCGTCATAACCCGCCCAACGGGTGGGGTCGTTTTTTTTTATGTGGAGGATTTGTGGTTTGCGTTTTTTTGTTTTCTTTTAATTTGTAATTTAATATCTAGTATATTTTTGTTATATTTTACGCTAAAATAGGTTTTATATATAATTTAAAATATATAATTCTTATTTTTATTTTTATATTGTTTTGTGATTGGGTGTGTTTTATTAAATGAATACATAGTTCTTTGTTGAAGTTATGTATAATTTTGTAAGATTTGTGTCAAATCGCACATAAAAATATCATCAAAATACCCTCTGAATAGACCGATAAAACCAAAATATTCTAAATATAAGTAAAAATATGTTTGTTATACTTTATTGAGTGTTGGAGATACAAAGAATATAAAAGGAACTAAAACAATGATTTTCGGATGCGTTTTGTCGACGTTTACACGTTTTTTAAAATGCAAAGGGGGTTTATATTTATCCATGGGCACACCATTGGAAATAGCACGAGATTACGATTCCAAAAGCACTTTGATTTTTTATTTAGGCCATCCAATGCATCTTTTATTCTTTTAATCACAATACAAGCATATGTATTATATTAAACCGAACACAAACCCAACTTCATCAATGCTATTCCTTTGTTTAGTTTTCCCTTTGCACACTTATCTGAACTTTGACGTCGAAGCGACAATCTGTCTGTACCATATTTCTTTTCTTTTTCTTGCTACACTTTTTAATCAATCAGAAATTCACAATCCGTTTCAAAATATTGATATTATAAACGCTTAATAAATTCTAGGATATTAACTATGTTATTCATGTTTAAGTTGCATAGAAGTTTCATTGTTAAAATATGACAATATTTGATATCTTTTTACATGTTTAACGAACTACGTGCTGATGACTATAGAATTAGTCAAATGAGGTGGTTGTAATTTTTGGAGATGACTATAATATTAGTCGAATGACATTATGATGAGGTTTTTCTCCATCAAAATTAAAATAAGTTTTAATTTTGTTATGCCAAAGATGGTTGTTCGTTTGTGCACAAAAAGAAGAATCAATGTTTTGAGACCCCCAGTCGATCCGGTCGGATCAACCGGTTGAATCGATTCCGGTGGAAAAAATCGGTCATTTTAACCTGGGTTTCACATTTTTAAAAACGGTTAGACCCGTCGGGTTTAGGGTGACCCGGGTCAATCCGGTTCTAGAGACCTGGTCAGGTTTCTATTTTTTCGAGTTTTTTTAAAAAAAGTATATAAATTTTACGTATTTACGATATAATTTTATTTTTATATATTATATTGGTTGTTAAACAATTTATATCTTCAATATACGAAAATTTTTATTATTTTTATATATAATTTTTGTTAATTATAAAAAATATTAATTTTTTTATTTTTTATTTAAAACCGGATTAACCCGAGTTGACTCGGACCTAGTTAGTCGACCGGGTCAATTAAAAACCGGGTTTTAAAACATTCAGAAGAGCAGTTGCTTGAATTGATCACTCACTGACACAAGGTTTATATTGCTTTGAATCGAATCTATATAATGCGTTTGATAATGAAACCAATGTATATAAACAATTTTGATAATAAAACAAATTTACATCAAAAAGTTCATTGTTTTGATGACTTTTAGATTTTCTAAAATGTATTTTTTTATACAAATTATTCATATAGTATGGGACATGTAATATTGTTTTATTAATTTCCTAATAAAATGTTTTATTAGTAGATTGATCATGTGTTATTAAATCTTGCCGCTCGCACAGATCTCGTTTCGGAGGTCAAGATTACGGTAGTCGCAAGCTACTATAATTAATTACTACGTACTAACTTATTAATATTATTTAATTAATAACTATATAATTAGTCAAATGATGTGGTTGTAAATTTTGAGATGAGTATAATGTCAGTCGAATGCCGTTATGATGAGGTTTTTTTCCTTTGACTTTAAAATAAGTTTTAATTTTGTTATATAAATATGCTTGTCGTGATTACATGTAAATAATATTGAGGATCCGGAAGGACCAATGGGTATATTTGTTATTTTGAAAGTTTAGTGGTGAAATATGTAATTAATGGTGTTTTAATGGGATGTATGTAATTGCCTTTTAAATATATAGGTTTGAATGATTATTATTAAAATAATACATAGCCTAGTTGGTAAACTAAGTGCTATTAAGTTTTGAGAGAGGAGACCAGGGTTCAAATCTTGTTAGTGGCATATTTTTGTCAATAAATGATTTGACCCGTTTAATGCCCGACCCAGTCCAAACAACGCTTGACCCAGTTCAAATTAAACATGGCCCGTTCATACGAAGTCTGACCAGTTCAGATCAGACCCGTCTCTGCTTAGACTTGAACCGGACCGGTCTAGAGCCAGCTCGACCCATACCTTCAAAACGCAAATTACAAAACGCAGTTTTCAAAACTGCGATTTCAAAACGCGATTTTCAAAAAACTGCGATTTTAAATGAGATTTTCATGAAATTTCGAGATTTTATAGGAAATTCTGAAATACTATTGGTTAAAAGATGTGACTGGGATATGACTGGATTAAAAAGTGTGGTTTCAAATCATAATTATACCTATATATAATATAAAGATATATATATATATATATATATATATATATATATATATATATATATATATATATATATATATATATATATATATATATATATATATATATCTCATTTTCTTCTATAAAGAATACAAGAAACACATATAATGTAATTGTAACATCCCGCCTACAAAGACCACAATATTGTCCACTTTGCCCGCAGGCTCACGGCTTTGCTTTGTGGCCCTCGTGTGAGTACTTTCCGCCAGGTCACCCAAGCTAGTACTACTCTGACATGAGCACGTTTAACCGCCAGTTCCTTAGAACCCCACGTGCAGTAGACCACAAAACGCGTTGTGTCATGAGAAAGCGACTGTTATCTTATGAACCATGGATCTCTCCTGGCCACAGCCGATGTGGGATTTTTCTAGGGTGTCACAATCACCCCCCCCCCCCCCCCCCCCGTCGGTACTCATAATCCTCGATAAGGTTTGCCCTACCATCCCAAACGGCTCAAGAGTGTCTCCGATACCACTTGTAACATCCCGCCTACTCAGACCATAATATTGTCCGCTTTGCCCGTAGGCTCACGACTTTGCTTTGTGGCCCTCATGTGAGTTACTACTCTAACATGAGCACGCTTAACTGCCAGTTCCTAAGAACCCCACGTGCAGTAGACCACAAAACGCGTTGTGTCATGAGAAGGCGACTGTTATCTTATGAACCATGGATCTCTCCTGGCCATAGCCGATGTGGGATTTGCCTAGGGTGTCACATTAACACGAGATCATGAATTAAAGTTTACAACAATTGAAGAAACATGAAATTTTTGGCCCGAAACGTTTCGCCAAATGTTTCCTAGAAAATGATCGGCATACCCAAATTTAAGAAATATTTCGAATTTTCCCGAGGATGTTTCGCATGCATTTCCCCGCATTTCTCGGTGTTTCCCGTTTCCAGGATATTTCGGAAACGTGGTACGACATTCCGGTGTGCATCATAGGTGATGGTTTAGTTATGTTCACTAGAAGGATATATTTAGTCCTTTCACTATCAGTAAAACTTTCTTGTAGTGGTACGTCATAACGCAGTTAAGGGTGTTATGCTTACAGGAGTTGTGCTGGTCAGCGTTATAATACCGTAGAGCCAGCGTCATAAATTTTAGAGAAGGGTGATGTTTTACAACCGTTAGTGTTTTAAGAAAAAATGACGAGTTCCAAAGGTGTTGTTATGATGTGTTATGATTGCCAGTGTTTTTTTAGGTGTTGATGTTAATTTAAGGTGACACTAATGTATCTATATTTTGTTATGTATTAAGATATTATGACAACTTATACTCTAAAATGTACATTTGGTATTTTTGAAGTATAATATTTCACTGAATAGACGTGATTATTCGTGCTTAATTGTTTTGAAGAAGACTTGACGAATTTAGCCAATGTGTGAGATTTTACATACGATACCCAATGCTCACATTTGCTATCACTATTGGTTTATGACTCACTTGAATTAATAAATGAGGTATTTGTCAAATGATCGAGGTCTAATCATAATCATCCGTATGAGTCTCATGGATAGTGCAAGATATAAGACACAAGTTCGAGATTTTCTACTACTATATCAAATTTGTAATAAAAAAATTCTTCATCAAGTAAACATGACATTTAGCTTATATAATAGAAGATTCAGGAGATGGTTAACATATAGGTTTCATAGGAAGCCTATTATTAAAAGGTTTAATAATCATGTGATCATGCACCGCTTATAGTGAGAAGTATTTTTACTAGTGCTACATCATTGTTACTACTGCTAGTTTGAATTTCTAATGCCCTAGATAATATTTCTTATGTTGCTTTATTTTATAATTTGTAATATTGGAAGGCTTGGATTAGAAGTGTGATATAAGGTTTGTGGTTGTAAAAGCTTCATAGTTTTTTATGTTTTTCCCTCATTGGATTTTGACAAAAAGGGGAAGATAGTTTGCAACTTACCGTGCATAACTTAAAGGAAAGATCTTAAGTTAAGAGGAAGGTTTTGTCATCATCAAATAAGGGAATATTTTTTGGAATTATATTTATATGATTTGATGATGCAAAATGGTACATGAAGGACCAAGGTTGACATTATGGGATTCTACAAGATGTAGGAGACAATATGGAAGACTTGGTTAAGAAGATAAAGATAATAGTTAAGAAGATTCTAGTTTCTTAATTATAGTGTGATTACGTTTCCTTGTAAAACTTAGTATCTCTATTATATAAAGAGATTTAGGACATGAATTTTAGGTGTGCACACATATACACAGTCTACACAATGTAGACGTGAGATAGAGTTAGGTTTTAGTCTAGGCGTGTTGCTCTTTGTCAATGCCTAAGACTAGTTGTTTAGCCCCAAGGATCATATGATTCCTATTATTGCGTAAGCGTTATATGAATGACCGCATAGCATCAGAGATTTTTGTTAAGGTTATTGATGAAAAGCTGTGATGAATAACTCTATTCATTATGCTATTTCTTCTATGCATCATTCTATGTTTATTGTTATTATCCTAGATGTCTTAAAACGATCTTAAAAAATGTTGTATGCAAATGATTCTCAGAAGTGGTTCTTGATTCCATTATTACAAAAACTGACGATGACATATTTCTTTATTAGTTGATGAGACTAGCGACGCATCTAAAAAGGAACAAATGACACTCTTTTTGTGATATGTTGATAGACTTGGAACTGTTACGAAGAGGTTTGTTGGTGTTATTCATGTGGATGACACATCTGTGACAACTCGTGAAGCTTCAGTCGATACTTTATTTTCTCAACATAAACTGAGCTTGAAGTATGTTAGCCTACATGTTTCATGATTATTTATTTAGGAATACTGTTTAAATATATAGTTTGTTATATAATCTATCATTTCTTTCCATAGGTTAGAAGTAAAGGCTATGATGGAGCAAGTAATACATGTAGCGAGTTTAATGGTTTGAAAGCTTAAAAGATAATAAATTAACATATTATGTACATTATTTGCTCACCAACTGTACTTAGTAATTGTAGCAGTTGAAAAACACCTGGTCAACATATTTAAGAAGCTACTTGGTGTGATAAGTGTCTGTTCTTTCTTGTAAAAGAAGTATATGATTCGAGAAAATTACCAAGAAAGAAAAGAAATAGTAATCAGTATGGGTGCAAATGAAACATTTGAGGGTTAATGCAAGGAATAACTCTTATAAGACCGAGAGATACACGTTGGGGCTGCTATTACAAAAAAGTTAGATATTGTTTTATTTGTTTTTAGAAGCTATTAAAGTACTTACTTTTTTTAAATAACTCTTAATGCTTGAAACCTGTAGAAATGTAAATCTATGCTTATATTTTTAGAGAGAGAAAGAGATAGAGAGATGGTGGATTTCACACAAAGCTAGAGAGAGAAACTAAAAAGAACTATGTGAAAATTATGAAACCACACCAACCTCTCCATCTAAGGAGAGGGTTTATATACCCAAGCCCTTGTCATGGGCTTGGGCTTACATTTGGGCCGGCCTACACATGTTGTAGGCTAGGCTTGTTCTTGTTTAATAAATAAAGAAAGTTAACTAAACTACGAGCTATTACATGGACTATCGTTGGAGTGACCGATCCTTCTTAATACGTAAAACGTATTTCCAACAATCTCCCCCTAAGGGAGGTCACTCCAAACAAGGGCATTACCCAAGTTACAATAATAAGATAAACCTAGCATACTATGCTGTCTTGAGCTCGTAGTCTTCGTCTTTCTTTTCTTTTTCTTTTCAGGTGAACATGCTGATGTGATCATTGATATCAGTCTTGAGCATTAATCTCTTTCCTTGATCTCGTGCATCCATCACTTGTGATCTTCGCCTCTTCGTGACACCATGTCCCACATACTTATACCTTCGTAATTCTTGAAAGCTTCAGAGTTTGATACAGCGGAAGACTTAACTTTTAGGCTTTCTGGAATTAAATGAGATATTAAGTGCATAAAGTATAAGCATGCGGGGACGATTTGTTCTTGGATTCCGCAACGCCATCGTCTTCAAATGCTGCAACATAAGTAGACACGAACGAAATGGCTTTGAACATTTCATTCTAATTCGGTAGCATTTTACCTCCGGTCGGTGAAGACCGTTGGACGATATTAGATATCGTACCCGTGACGGATAGTTTCAATTAAGTAACTTCCTGACAGGATTTCGCGGGTAAACCCGTTCTCTTTATTCGACCGTCCAAAGCTGACTGCGAACATAAAGAGTGAATCATTTGGATAATAATATCCGCATGATTTGAAGCCGTCAATTCATGTTCTTGGAAAAAGTGAAATTCAATTAAGAACCGCACCATTGTTGCTTTCCAGTTGTCACGAGCTTGATTCGTATAGAATCTTGCAAGTTACCTACCAAGTGCTGTTTGAGGTTAACACTAGAAGGATTTCCACTCATCACTGTGAACACTAAGGTATCACTCTGAGTGTTCTGGCAAGATCACTAAGATATTGCGTAGAGGCCTGGAACGTGTTTAGATTCAGTTAAGAATTAAACCTCTGTTGCTTTCCAGTTATCACAAGTTTGATTCATAAAGAATCGCACAAGTCACCTACCATGAGCTTTTTGATATTCGCTCAAGAAGGATTTCCATCTTCATTGTAAATACTTTCGTATTACTCGGATGTTCAGGCAAGATCATGAAGATTTTGCGTAGGACTCTTAAGATCTTTCTTACTTTTCACAGTATGTGAATAAGCAAGGAAATATGAAAGTGTGTCCTAATGAGATATTTGATGATCTCAAATGGCTCTAGACTCGATCGTGCATTTTGGATTTTAGTGATCGGAGGCTGGAGAGGAGTGCCACCATTTCAATACCAATTTATTCGGAGTGAATAAATCGATAGATAACGTGTTGTCTCCGTGTGATTAAAACAAATATCTTTTAAGAGATACCTGAGTTAGCTGGGATGGGTTGTGCATTGCATCACTGGGTCCTTGATGTCTATCTTCAATATTGAGCATCATTAAAATGATCTCAATAGCATATGTGTTGACCCGGTTTCTGCCTAAAGTTGTAAGGAGGTCTTCTTTCTTTACATCCTTTATCTTTACAATTCTTTTTCATTCTTCAACCCCTTCAATGCTTACCAATACGTCATCACTAGCACCTTGTTGTGATTGTTCTAGTGCTAACTTAAGTACTTGGTCGGCATTCAGCTACGTTCACAATCTTTCTCCACCTTTCCTACGGACTACTATTTCTAGCTATGGAATGTCCTTGGGAAGATTCCTCCGGTTCTAGAAGAATCGTTGGACTTAACCTATCCTACCATCCTTATGTCACCACAATCTTCATCGTCGTGAAATAAATGGGTTTTGGGTAAGTATATGTCACCATGAAAATCCATTTTGATATGCAAATCCGTTTTGCTCCCCCTTAACATACGCCACGATATTCGAAAAAATTTCGCACTTGTCGGGATGAGCCAGCACATTAAGTCAAACCATTTGTGACAATATCCCATATTAAATCACATTTTCTCCCCCATATTAAAATATTAACCCAATCGATGTTTTTAATATCAATTGATTTAATGAAGTTTTAACAAAGGTTTTGGGAAGAAAAATGAAAGTCCGTTTTATCTTCATGATATCAAACGTATGAGATATGATACCGATTGGTAACATGATCACATATTCACCATATTTAAAAAGAATTGACAAGGTTGGACCTGATTGATGAGAACATCATATGATAAGATCAAATGGTTCTTGTCAGCATATGTTGGTCGCCTCGTCACGTCTGAAGTCATCTCTTGACACCACGTGTACGATTGGTATTGTTGTATTGACACCAACTTGTGATCTAGGCACGTTCGGCATCGAAGATTCTAAATGCTTGAAAATTGCTCCCCCTTAATTGTTGACCCGTGTTCTATTGAAAGAGCTGTAGTCGTCGGTTGAGTAGTTGCATCGTCGAGTATGTAGATACCAATTGTAGATAGCAATGGTTGTAGAGATGATAGCTTCATAAAAACAAGACTTCTCTTGTTTTAACAAATAAATGCACTGAGGCGTACATAGATTTGTGTTAGACCAAGTTATAAAGTAATCTTGATCCCTTACAAGGTTTTAAAGTAAACCTTGCCCGAGAAAATTAATTCTCGTTGTGAGCCAAAGCTTTCATAAGAAATACTTGACTTTAATATGAAAACCGGGTTGCAATCTGAAATAACTACAAGCCATTTAGGCATGTTTTATGAAATATTTACAACTTTTGTACGAACTCTATTTATGGCGACGTGTCAATATTAATCAACATTTCTAAGGCCGTAAATATTATCGTACCAAAAGACATGCCTTTGAAATATAAAGTAAAAATATTTTTGGATTTTTATGAATTTTTCAATATTTATTGCTTTTATATGGTTTTATATTTTTGTATTTTGTTTTTGTGGATAAAAATATAAACAATATATACAAATGATCACCAAGGATACGGAGAATAGTTTTACCACCACTATTCTTTCGCTTCATCTGCCAGTTCCTTTAGAGTCTCAGGCGAGAAAGTTCTCATTCCTAGCTTGTCGGCCAAAAATTCAATTCGAGCGCGATCTAAAGCCTTCGTGAAAATATCCGCCAATTGATACTCAGATCGGACAAAGTAAAGCTCGATTACTCCATTTTCTACTTGCTCCTTGATGAAATGGTAGCGAATGTCAATATGCTTCGACTGGGAGAATTGAACATTGTTGCAGCATAAGGCAATTGCACTCTTGTTGTCGCAGTACATCGGAATTTTGTTGAAACCTAGACCATAGTCGGTTAATTGCGATCTCGTCCAAAGAATTTGAGCACAGCAACCGGACATAGCTATGTATTATGCTTTCGTACTTGAAATTGCAGCGCTTTTCTGCCTTTTCGATGCCCAACTGATTAATCGATCTCCTAGTAGTTGCAATGTTCCACTCGTGCTACGCCTTGTATCTTGACAATCCGCGTGATCCGCATCTGCATATGCCATTAGTGTAATAGAAGAGTCCTTCGAATACCAAAGTCCCTGATTAATGGTTCCTTTAAGATATCGAAAGATCCTTTTAACAGTAGCTAAGTGTAACTCAGTAGGCCTAGTTTGATACCTGGCACACATACATATAGCAAACTGAAGATCAGGTCGACTGGCTATGATATACAGAAGAGTACAGATCATTCCACGGTAAAGGGTCAGATCAACGGCAACTCCATGTGGATCTGCATCAAGCTTAGTTTGTTCCACCATTGGAGTATCCACGGGGTCGCAAGATTCCATCTTATACTTCTTAAGCGATTCAAGGGCATACTTGGATTGATTGATAAAGATGCCTCTGGGACTCTGAGATATCTGAAGACCTAAGAAGAATGATACCTTGCCCATCATTGACATCTTAAACTTGGAAGACATGAGTGTCCCAAACTCATCCGATAAGGTTTGGGTCGAGGCTGCAAATATAATATCATCAACATATATTTGTACCATAATCATATCTTTACCTCGTTTCTGAATGAACAGCGTAGGATCCACCTTGCCTTTAGCGAAGCCTTGCGTAATAAGGAATTGTGACAAAAGATCATACCATGCGCGAGGAGCTTGCTTCAACCCATAGAGAGCCTTCTTAAGCTTGTACACATGATTAGGATAATTAGGATTCACAAAACCATCTGGTTGTTGAACATAGACCTCTTCCTTGAGTTCACCATTAAGAAATGCCGTCTTCACATCCATCTGATAGACGACCATATTCATATGGGCTGCATAAGCGAGGAATATTCTAATAGCTTCCAAACGGGCAACAGGTGCAAAGAATTCCATAAAGTAGATGCCCAATAATTGCTTGTATCCACGAGCTACTAGTCGAGTTTTGTTCTTCAATATTCCGCCTAACTCGTCGAGTTTCACCTTGTAAACCCATTTCAAAGTGAGTAACTGCACTTGATCCGGGCATGGGACAAGTTCCCATACTTCAAGACGTATAAATTCATTAAGTTCTTCTTGCATAGCTTCTATCCAACAGGATTGAGTAAAAGCTTATTGCCATGTCTTAGGTTCAACTTCAGTGAGAAAAGCATCAAAGTGACAAAACATTGCACTTTCTTGTAACTGACTTCGTGTGGATACCGGACGATTAGGGTCACCAATAATAGAATCTATAGGATGATCCTTTGTCCACTTGCTGTCATGTTCACGAATCCGTGGATTGGAGTAAACTGTAGAAGGAGCTTCCTCTGAGGTGGACGACCCGGCTTGATTAGGGTCGGGAATATGTACACCAAAGAATGGAAGTTCACGCATTTGAGCGAATTCTAAATCGTGATCATCATCATCCTCTTCATCATCAATAGGCATGACATGGGTAGTTGAAACAGGTGTTGGTTGAGAATTACTTGTTGATGGTATATCTAGACCAATTGTAGGTGTAGACGTATCTGATTGTGCAACGGTTGCTGGAGCGACAACTTCGGTTACCGGAGCTATTACCTCAGGTTCTAGAGCAACGATACTTGGAGAAGTAAAGAATTCATCAAAGAACGGTTGAAACAACGTATCCCATTCATTCCTAGTAGGTGGTGTAAATGATGATGAAGTAGGGTTGTTTGGGACAAGACCAGAACTAATGTTATTGGGTCCCATTTCATGAAGTGCGGGTTCAGAGCTGCTTTGCTCAGAAGCCATTGCTGTCAGCTCATCAAAATCAACATTCATAGTTTCGAGGATCTTGCGAGAGTTACAGTTGTAGATTCGGTATGCCTTCTTTGCGGGTGCGTAACCAATGAAAATACCAATATCAGCCTTTGGTTGAAGTTTTCCCAAATTGTCACCATCATTATTTGGATAGCAAATAGAACCAAATACATGAAGATATGATAGATCTGGTACTTTTCCATGGAGAAGCTCATAAGGTGTTTTACCATGGCGTTTACGAATTAGTGACCGGTTTTGGGTGTACACTGCGGTAGATACTGCTTCTGCCCAAAAAACAATGGAGCCTTTGCGTAAATTAACATCGTTCGAGCAGCTTCCATAAGTGTGCGATTTCGCCTTTCAACGACACCGTTTTGTTATGGAGTGCGAGCAACGGATGTTTCATGAGATATGCCAACTTTTTCATAATAATCATGCAAGATTTGATTCACAAATTCGGTTCTATTATCTGTACGAATGCGTCGGACAGTAGTGTTGAGACGCACTTGAATCATCTTGAGAAATCTGATGATGAATTTAGGTGCCTCATTTTTTGCTTTAAGAAATTTCACCCATGTAAACCGAGAGTAATCATCGACAATGACGAGGATGTACTTTTTGCCACTAAGACTTTCAACACGCATTGGCCCACAAAGATCCATATGCAACAGATAAAGTTTCTCTTGGTTGGTGTCTTCCGTCTTGGGTTTGTATGATTTCTTAGTGGTTTTCCCCATTGTACACGCGGAACACAAATGATCCTTGTGAAATGATAGTTTAGGAAGACCACGAACAAGTTCGTTTTTCGCCAAGTGATTAATAGCGTCAAAGTTAAGATGAGATAACCGTCGATGCCATAACCATGACTTAGTCTTCGATGCTTTGGAGAGAAGACATACGGGAGAAGCGGCCATCATGTCTTGTAGAGACAAAGTATACAAATTATTCCCTCGAGTACCTTTCAATAAATCAACCCCTTCCAAATTACGAATGAAGCAGGTATGCTCTCGAAAAGCAACTTCTAGGTTTGCATCACAAAATTGTCCCACAGAAAATAAGTTGTGACCAAGACCTTCCACGTAATACACTCTTGAAATTATAACATTCCCAATATGATATTCACCGTAACCCATTATCTTTGCAATATGATCATTTCCAAATCGAACCGTACCAAGAAACTTGGTGACGAAATTTCTGAGCTGAGAGCGATCTCCGGTCATATGCTTGGAGCAACCAGAGTCCAAATACCAGAGAACAATTTGGACCACCTGTTTTCAATAACAACAGTAGACAATGCATTGGAAACTATTGGTTCCTGAGTGTTAGCAGATACAGATATAAGATTATCAGAATTGCTAACATGTTTATGACCCTTGATAGGTGTTAACACCCATCCTTTTTACCACTTAATTACAATAATAACCGAGCCAAAGCGTGTATTTTATGTCTTTTATGTCGGAATTATGCGTGGTTTGTGTTTTTGTTATGATTTAGGACGAAATTGTGAAAAGTGGAGAAAACACGGGCATTCACGGGCTTTTATCGAAGAAAAAGACGAAAGACGAAGTCAAGAAGTCAAGAGTGCAAAAAGAACGGAAGTCCAAGACCAATTCTGAAGATTTATCGAAGAAAAAGTCAAAAGACGGAAGTTTATCAAGAGCCGAAAAACTCAAGTCTAATTTATTGAAGAATTAAAAGACGAGTTCAAAGAAATCCCGAGCCAAAAGTCATTAAAGTCCAAGATTAAAGAAGATTTAAAGGCTTAAGGACTAATGGTGCAATTAACAAAGAGATTAAGAAGGAAGGACTAAGCATGCAATTAAGGAGAAAGGAAAGAGGGGAGGAAGCTTCCTAAGCATTCCTTAATCCTCCCCTATATATAGATTAGTTCTTAATCATTTTCATTTTGTTGGCTAATCGTGACAATTAGTTCTTCCACTTTTAATTACCTTGTCATTTAAATACTTGTCAAATTTAAATTCTTGTCTTGCACCTTAATTACCATTTAATTTCAAGTAAATTTTTCTTTTAATTCTTGTTAATCTTTATCTTTATCTTGTTAATCTCATTCTACCTTTCTTAATCTTTGTTTCTTATTGCTTATATTCATGTTTATGTTCTATTTTTCTTATTTTGATCAAGTGTTTTTGATTATTTTGATTAGTTTTGTGAGTTTGATTATTTTGGATTGATGGTTTATCATTAGTATATGTTTATTTGTTTGTTTGATTTAATCTTGTGGTTGATTTAGCTTTGTTTTGATTAAATTCGTGCCATATTTTGTTCCTTGTTCGTCGGTTCTTCTGTTTCTGATCTTACCAGGAAAAACAAGCCCAGCAGTTATTCCGAGCAAAGGACTTAAATAGCTTCTTATTCGGAATTTTCATTATTCCGAGTAGGGGATTTATTCCGTATAAGGGAGATATTCCGAATAGAGGTCTTATTCCGCATAGCTTGGGTATTCCGCATAGGTCTATTTATTCCGGATTGCTTGACATTCCGAATAGAAGGATTATTCAGAATAGGGGTTTTATTCCGGATAGAGTAGTTATTCCGAATAGGTGACAATATTCCGAATAGCCAAACATTCCGAGTAGGCTAAATATTCTGGATAGGCTGGATATTCCGGATAGACATAGTTATTCCGAATAGGAATTTATTCCGTATAGGATTTATTCCGAATAGGGCAAGTTTATTCCGAATAGGCTATTATTCCGGATAGGAAGGACTATTCCGGATAGGTGACATATTCTGCATAGGGATTTTATTCCGAATAAGAGTTTATTCCGTAAAGATTAACGGTTTTTTGTGAGAGACGCGTTGCTTTTTGGGATCCGTTCACTTGTGAGCGTTATTTTTCTTGGATAAAAAATTCAAAAAACCATAAAAATTAAAAATTGATAAAAAATCCATAAAAATTAAAAATTTCAAAAATCCAAAAAGATTTTATTTTTATTGTGTATATATATTGTCTTTGCGTTTGGTATTATTTTCTTTTGTCTTTGTAGGTGTATGCGTACTAGATCTTCTAATTATCAAGAGCCCGAGACTCAAGAAGATTTAAGTATGTCAGGTGTCAACAACAATAATCCACCGCACCTCAACAATAACAACAATGTTCTTCCACAGCCCGATCTTCGGACCATGGAGGAGCTTTGTCAACCTACCATGTTTGGCCGAGGAGGACCGATTGCGCCGATGCAAATCAACGCTCCAGAGTTTTCGTTGAAGCACCACATGATTCAGCAAGTGCAAACTAACCCATTCCGTGGATTGCCTGATGATGATGCCAACAAACACCTCGACAAGTTCATTACAATCACCCAAAGCATGAAGTTGCCTGGTGCCACAATGGATGTTCTTCGCCTACAACTCTTTCCGCATACTTTATCACATCATGCCGAGAAATGGTTTGATCGTCTCCCGAAGAATTCTATTCACACTTGGGATGACATGACTCAACGCTTTTTGTCGCGCTACTTTCCACCATCCATGGTCACGAGCCTTCGCAATCAAATCAGCGGTTTCATGCAAGAAACCGATGAATCTCTTTTTGATGCTTGGGAAAGATATAATGTCTTGATTGATCGTTGTCAAAACCACAACATGCTCCCTGTGACCTTAATTGATACTTTCTACAACGGATTGACTTTTCGTGATCGTGATACGATTAATGCAGCCGTCGGTGGCACATTTATGAAAAGGAGACCCGAGGAGTGTAGAGAGCTTATTGAGAACATGACTACTCACCACAAAAACTGGGATTCCTCTGCTTCTTCAAGGAACAATCCGAGAGTCAATGTTTCTTCCACCTCAGCAAACCCTGATATGACCGAACTCACCCGCATGATGACTGAAATGAGCAAAAGTATCACGCTTCTCGCTTCAAACCAACAACAACAACAAGTTAAAGCGGTTGCTAATCCTTGTGAAACATGCGGCGGTCCACACTCATACACCGATTGTCCTTCGACTCAAGGAAATCCGGAAAATGTGTGTGCAGCTTATGGTAATTATTCACCGGAAAATTACCAAGCTCGACCTCAAGGGGATAGAAATTTGCTGAGTTACCGGTCCAACAATTACCTTTCACCCGGTTTTTCTCCTCAAAACCAAAACCCCGCCAACAACTACAATAGAAGCAACCAAATCCCACCAAGAGCTTCTAATCCTTATCACCCACCCGCTCAACAAGCCCCACCCATGAATCCCGATGTTGAAGCCATCATGAGAACCCAAGGTGAGCAAATCAAGGATCTTCAGAGCCAAATTATCAATCTGAAAGGAGATATCACCAAGCAAGGAAATGAGATTAGATCCGAGCTTCGAGATAATATCCAATCTTCCTTCAGCAATCAAACAAATGATTTGAAGAATATGCTTGCTAGTTTCTTGCCCGCCGCTCAACCTTCTTCTTCGAGTTCTCTACCTTCAAACACCGTCACCAATCCGCGAGCAAATTTGAGTGCTATTACTACTCGTAGTGGAATTACCATTGTCGATCCACCTATCCCACCCCCATCATCTACACCTCCTCCACCACCATTTATCCCTACTCCTCCTACACCTAGTATTAGTGCACCATTACCGTCTCCGCCTCGCCATGACGATGTTCCTAGGAAGGACCCTTCAACATCTCAACCGTCACCTACACCTGCACCTTCACCACCCAAACCTAATATCCTATATCCTTCTCGTTTAGGCAAGACCAAAATGCTAACCAAGGATGACTCTGAAGTGTCACGCTATGTGAAGATGATCTCTCAAATGAACTTCAACATTAGCTTTCTTAAAGCACTTGTCCACATGCCCAAATTTGTTAAAGCATTTAAGGAATTTCTTAACAAGAAGGAGAAGCTGATTGAACTCGCCAACACACGCTTAAATGAAAACTGCTCTGCAGTTATTCTTAAAGAACTTCCAGAAAAGCTTGGAGATCCCGGTCGTTTTGTGTTGCCTTGCGTGTTCAACAAAACTGAAGAATTTACTGCCCTTGCTGATCTCGGGGCTAGTATTAATCTTATGCCTTTGAGTATTTGGAAAACACTATCATTTCCCGACCTCACTCCAACAAAGATGACTCTTGAACTTGCAAATCGCACTCTCGCTTACCCCGTTGGTATTGCCGAAGACGTGTTCATTAAAGTTGGCACATTTACTTTCCCGGTCGACTTTGTCGTTGTTGATTATGAAATGGACCCTCGTATTCCTTTAATACTTGGTCGGCCATTCTTGAGAACCGGACGAGCTTTAGTTGATGTGGCCGAAGGTGAGTTAATCTTAAGAGTCAGGGATGATGCACAAGTTTTTAAAATGGGGAAGCTTACAAACAACTCCTATGGACGAGAATCAGTGAATATGATTAATGTGCTTGATGATTTTGTCGTCTACAACAATCCTCTATTCGACTCTTGCAATGATAACCCACTGTTTCAAGATGATGTGGATGATTCTCGCTCCAGTGTGGAACCTTCTCCCATTTATGACTCTCCACCGATATTTGATGCTTATGATGATGAATCTAGCTCAGATTCGGATGATTCTGATGACCTTACTTCTGAGTATCCCGACCTGCCCACGTATGATGATTTCGATGAGGCTGATACTCTTTCGAGCGATTCTTCACATAATGAAGATCCTCCGCCATCACTCGATCCTACTTTGGACGATTACTCATTTGAGGAAGATTTCTCTACGTTTCTCAACACTTACTTCCCTCATGAGAGTGATGCTCCTCCTTATGATTTTGAAGATTATCGTCTTGATCCTACTTTGGATTTGAAGCACATTCTTTCAAAGGAGCAGAGACCGGTCGACACCAATATCCGCAACACATATAATTTAACACCTCTTTGTCCCCCTTCTGAGGACGAGGTTGTGCTTCTTCACGGATCTTTTTCACACTCTACTGAGCCTGAGTGCTATTTTACCCTAAAGGAAAAGGTGTTCGACCCCGGTATTGAAATCTTTAAGCCATCTCAGTATCCACCTGATGAAATAAAAGGAAAAATCTTTGGAAATTTTGAAGACATGCTTGCTCCACTTCAACCTTGCTTCCACCGTGCTCCATCGCTGCTTAAGGGAACCTTGCCTATTCTTCTTTGGTTTGCCTTGTTCGCCTTAAGCTTGTGCTATTTGATGGATGAAAACTATGTCTTTGATCCCGGTGGATATGTTTCATGCTTCTTCCGTTGATAATCAAGGTCGAGTCAGGCTCACGACTCGGTAATAAAAAATCAAGCGCTTCTTGGGAGGCAACCCATGTATCTATCTTTTAGTTTTCTTTATCCTAAGTGTAGAGGAGACCCCTTTGGTTTGCTATTTCCTCTCCTCCCTTCTTTTAATCAGGGATTCGAGCGCTCAATGATCCACTCTTGATGATTCTTGACGACCCATGATTCCGTGTTCCCTTCTTCCTGGTTCTATCCTAAACTCTTTTCGATTCACTATTTAATATTCTCTCAATATTAAAATAGGAATCTCTTTAGTTGTCTCTTCCTTAACGAGATTTAAACAACGTGCACAATATCCTAAGTGTAGGGGAGTTTACTCCCATATGCTTAAACATTGAGGACAATGTCTATATTAAGTGTAGGGGGGACTTCTATCGAAGTTAAGTGGTCTTTTCCTTGTATTTGTCCTCATTTTAACCGGAAAATCAATTTTTCGACATTTTTCAAAATTTCTAATCTATTTTGGCCTATTAGTTTTTCCCTTTGTATAGTTATTTTCTTTCCTTGCTAGAATAAATCTTTAATAAAGTGGTTTTAATTTTCAAACGTTGTGAATCTTTTGACTCAACCCGAGTTTACTTATCTAAGTTTACTCTAGCTAGTATCCTTAACGTGTTTAAGTCAAGTTTTGCTAGGCTTTTATATAGGGAGCTATAAAACGCGAAAGTCTTAACTCTCACGGGTTAAGAACAAGAACTTTTCGCAAGTTCCTATAATTGATCCTAGAGAGTCGTTTATCAAGGGAACTTTAAAATGCGATTTTTAAACTTGAAAAAGTCTAAGAATTTGCAAGATCCTATAAGCGACTCGAAAAACCAAAACTTTGATTTAATAGGCTAAGTATCCACGAGTCTCATTACTTGAGATTTTAAACTGTGGAGAACGAGAGATGATAGAGTCAATTATAAGTTTGGCATTCTTTCGTGAATTTATGTGAGTTAATTATGATCCTATTCTCCCATCGCCTGCTAATAAATTTATCTGTAATAAATAAGGTTGTACGATTTGAAAAGTTACTTAGCTTCTAGCCCAAGATCGTTTAAAAGTTGCTCGGGATGGATTAGAGTTCATAGCCAAGGCATAACTTATTGGAGCGCGATGCGAAGATTGGCGAGTCCAAAAAGGTCCTAACAAGACATGAGGGCTATATTTTGTTGCTAAAGATCCAAAAGTGATGTGAAGAATCATTTATCAAAAATCAATATGAAGGATCGAGACACACGACGAAAAGCAAAAACTCCCCAAAAGTCATGGAGAAGTGTATCCAAAAAGACCCTAGCAAGGTATGAGGATAAATAGATCCAAGTCATAAAAGGAGGCGGATCGTTGTATATCAAAGTCCAAAATAATGATTGGAGAAAAATGAAGAAGTCGTGGTCCAAGTATGAATCTCTCAAAACTTCAAGTGAAGTAATTCCTATATGAAGAGAAGACCATTATTTCATGAAAGTCTCTCAAGGTTTGAAGTATGAAGTCGCTGCCAAATATCGGTCCGAGAAAGGTCTCAAATCGCGAAGCGAGTTATGCCAAGATATGAACTTTATGAGGTCCCGAGAAGCAGTTTTAAAAGATTTTATCCTTTAGCTAACTATTGATTAAATCGTTCACTTTATTTTCGGTCTAAATAACTATCGAAATAAGTCAAACAATGCATCCTCGTGATCATTCAAGACAAAAATAAAATATAAGAGATACACCTAGGAATAAGGGAGTCTAAGTGAATAATTGGCCCACATGATTTCGTGTTAGTTTGCTAACTTATAATAACAATGATCTTGTTCTTAAGCTTGGTTTGGAGAAAGTGAAAACTTGAGGATGATGATTATTCATGACATTTCCAAAACCCAAGGTATGCTTTTGATTTCTTTACTTTGAATGTTTATAATTTTCTATCTCTTTAATAAAGGCCAACGTGGATTGATTATGAAGAAAAATGTAAACGTTCTTTGTAACTAATGCATTGCATGAGGACATTGCAATGGTCAAGTGTAGGGGATTTGATAGGTGTGTAAACACCCATCCTTTTTACCACTTAATTACAATAATAACCGAGCCAAAGCGTGTATTTTATGTCTTTTATGTCGGAATTATGCGTGGTTTGTGTTTTTGTTGTGATTTAGGATGAAATTGTGAAAAGTGGAGAAAACACGGGCATTCACGGGCTTTTATCGAAGAAAAAGACGAAAGACGAAGTCAAGAAGTCAAGAGTGCAAAAAGAACGGAAGTCCAAGACCAATTCTGAAGATTTATCGAAGAAAAAGTCAAAAGACGGAAGTTTATCAAGAGCCGAAAAACTCAAGTCTAATTTATTGAAGAATTAAAAGACGAGTTCAAAGAAATCCCGAGCCTAAAGTCATTAAAGTCCAAGATTAAAGAAGATTTAAAGGCTTAAGGACTAATGGTGCAATTAACAAAGAGATTAAGAAGGAAGGACTAAGCATGCAATTAAGGAGAAAGGAAAGAGGGGAGGAAGCTTCCTAAGCATTCCTTAATCCTCCCCTATATATAGATTAGTTCTTAATCATTTTCATTTTGTTGGCTAATCGTGACAATTAGTTCTTCCACTTTTAATTACCTTGTCATTTAAATACTTGTCAAATTTAAATTCTTGTCTTGCACCTTAATTACCATTTAATTTCAAGTAAGTTTTTCTTTTAATTCTTGTTAATCTTTATCTTTATCTTGTTAATCTCATTCTACCTTTCTTAATCTTTGATTCTTATTGCTTATGTTCATGTTCATGTTCTATTTTTCTTATTTTGATCAAGTGTTTTTTATTATTTTGATTAGTTTTGTGAGTTTGATTATTTTGGATTGATGGTTTATCATTAGTATATGTTTATTTGTTTGTTTGATTTAATCTTGTGGTTGATTTAGCTTTGTTTTGATTAAATTCGTGCCATATTTTGTTCCTTGTTCGTCGGTTCTTCTGTTTCTGATCTTACCAGAAAAAACAAGCCCAGCAGTTATTCCGAGCAAAGGACTTAAATAGCTTCTTATTCGGAGTTTTCATTATTCCGAGTAGGGGATTTATTCCGTATAAGGGAGATATTCCGAATAGAGGTCTTATTCCGCATAGCTTGGGTATTCCGCATAGGTCTATTTATTCCGGATTGCTTGACATTCCGAATAGAAGGATTATTCAGAATAGGGGTTTTATTCCGGATAGAGTAGTTATTCCGAATAGGTGACAATATTCCGAATAGCCAAACATTCCGAGTAGGCCAAATATTCCGGATAGGCTGGATATTCCGGATAGACATAGTTATTCAGAATAGGAATTTATTCCGTATAGGATTTATTCCGAATAGGGCAAGTTTATTCCGAATAGGCTATTATTCCGGATAGGGAGGACTATTCCGGATAGGTGACATATTCTGCATAGGGCTTTTATTCCGAATAAGAGTTTATTCCGGATAGGGGTAATTTTCAGTTTCTTTCATTTAGTTTTTAAGTTTCTGCCTTTTTAGTTTCGAACTTTATTTTGCCCGCCTTTTTACTTAGATGCACTTTAAGTTTATTTGCCTTAGATTTGTTTTAGTCTTGCTTAGGTTTAAGGTTTAGTTTTAGTTGCGTTTTAAGTTTGCCTTAGTTAGATTTAAGTTTGCGTTATTTACATTTAGTGTCCTTTAATTTCTCGTCTCGCCTTTAATTACTTGCACCATTTATTTTAATTAGATTTAGATTTACTTTACTGCACCTTTACTTTAATTGTTTTGCACATTTAATATACTACAACGACACACTTTTGTTTCACCAAAGAACAATAGAGTCACATAGAGAACCTAGATCAATTCGATTAGAACACGAGAACGATAATTTTCTTACTAGCTAAAAGCCAGTTATCAACCCTTAGTTTTCCTGCATTTTCTAATCTGAGTTTTAGCACTAACAGGTTTTACACTTCCAACTTTCTTAGGTTTTGGATTATCCGCGGGCACTACAGTGGGAGTAGACCTAGTTAAAGGGCACTTTGTTCCTACAGTAGTGTTGGTGTTCCTAGTTAAAGGACACGCTTGTGTTTTGGTAGCCTTGGTACTCCTAGTTAAAGGGCACACTTTCTTCGCTGTAGTGGGAGTGATCCTAGTCAAAGGGCACATGTTTCCTACTATAGTGAAAGTTCTACCAGTGGGGCGCCACATCCAGCCAACTTGGGTTAACACTTTCCCAGTCGGTTTCCATTCTAATCCATTTTTCCGGGCATACATCTCATTCACATGGTCAATAAGGCAAGAATCATGACGACTAGAAAACATACATTAATTGCAATTCCAACATTTTAAATTAGAATTCACAGTAGGCTTAGAACGCTGCACAAACGCAGAGCCTTTAGGTTTAGCTACATGATTCTTTTTATTCAAAACAGAAATAACATTCCTAGGATGGGCTTCTACTTTCTTCTTCACTTGACTACTAGATGGGGGCAAGATCCTATCATTCTTCTTGTTTCTTTTAAGCTTAGATCTTTGGTCCTTAGTAGTGGTGCTTACTCCTGTAGAAGGCAACATGGGAATATTAGAAGCTGGTTTTGATTCCGCCTTATCTTTAGTGACCAAAGTTTGAGATGGTTTAGTCCTAGGGCCCTTGTTAAGTGGTGTGACGGCTATAAGGTTCCTTTTGATTGCACTAGAGGACGATGCTGAGACAGTGGCTGCGTTATCCACAACATTCTTACCTTTTAGAGTACGAAGTGTTTCCTTTAACTAAGCCAAGACCAGATTCTTATCACAAATTTGTTCCCTCAAATCAGATATTTCCATCGACTTTCGATTCAATTGTTCAATCAATGATTGATTATGTGCAGTGGTATCAACACATGCGGGCTGTACTAAATCGAAGAGTCGTGTATTTTTCTGTTTTAAGTTATCAACTTTGGACAAAATCTTGGAAACTTGATTATCTAGATCAAGTCTAAAATTCTCAGCGGCCTCAAGTACATTCACACAGTTAAGCTCCTTAGATTTCTCTATTTCTATCGACAAAGATGTAGCAACTTTGTCACTTGGCTGACGTTGTTTTGATTGTAAATTCAATCGAAAATTCTTTTTAAAATTTGCCTCATCGATATTAACACCTTCGAATGACGTTTCAAAGATTTCTTGAATAAATTGTTGCTTGCATTCAAGCGAAATACAATGTGTTTGAATCTCATCAAAACGTTTTGAAAGCGATGAATATGAATCTTGAAGCTTTAAAAATTCAGCGTCAGATTCGTGACAAGTACTATCTACCACAGTATCCATAGATTCAACATTATGCACAATAGAATCATTATCAACACTTGTATTCACACAGACAGAAACTATATCATGAGACATCACTTGATTTAGAAGCAGATCATTATGGCGTGAAACCCGTTCTATTTCAAGTAAACTGTTTTCATAAGCATTATCCATTTCATTGAAAACACGTCTAAATTCTTCTATTTCCAAAAACAAATCTTGATCAAGATTACTAAGACAAGCCTTAACATTGTCTACAAACGGAACAATTTCATTTCAGAATGCAGCTCTAGTGTGCTCAAAGTTCCATTCACCTTCCGTTATGGCCGAAGCCGTCGTACGTTCCAAAATGACCTTGTCAAAATCGGCTAAGTGTTGGTGAACCGCATTTAAGTTAACGGACGCCTTGCTTACCCGTTGAATTAACTTTGTTAAATCCGTTTTGACAAGTGTAGGAGATGTACTAGGAAGGTTTTCTTTTGACAAACTTTGGGGCACAAGAACTGTCAATTCTGCTAATTCCTTTTGTAAACAAATGCGTGTCTTTTTCGAAAATTGATCTTTGTTATGTTGATCATAATCAATTGTATGGAATTTTGAAAGCATTTTAGAATGAGTTTCATCCCCAAGTGATTGTGTCTCCATAGTACTACGAACAAAAGGTGCTTCTTTCGATTTTCCAATTATGGTCATATCATAAAGACCGGGAATATATTCCTGAGCTTGTTTTGCATAACCTGGATTAGGTGGTAAATCTTGAAGACGCTTAAGTTCGAGTTCTTTAAATGATTTAGTTAAAAAATGAACCTTTTCTGTGGAAGCGTATTGTTTTAAAAGCTGTTGTTCTTTAAAGTTAAGAAGTTTGGTAGCATTAATTTCCGATTCAACCTTTTTAGACTCGAGAGTTTTGAAATCCATTTTAAGTTTCTGAAAATCATTGACAACCGACTCTATTTCTTTTAATTCATTGGAAAGATTAGCTTTTAATAATTCTATTTCTTTCAAGTGTTCAATCTTTTCAAAACGAAATTGGTCAAATTCAGAACATGTTATTTTCTCTTCTTGAGGGACCATTTCAAAAGTTTTGACATTTTCTTTATGCAACGCAAGCTCAGCAGTTAGGTTGGAATTGGTATCTACGGATTGTCTGAGGGCCATATGCATTTGATCAATTATATGTTTAGGCACCATTACCAAATCATGTTGAGCTTAAGATTCCATACCCGTCATAGCATTTGGTTGAGGTTCACTCAAATGTGTAGAATTGGGTACCACATCATTTGAGTTACTAGTTCCTGAATGTTGTTCGAGGTTGTCATTTTCATGCCCAACTTGATGTTGGTTATCATCAATATTATTAGATGTGGTTGGTACCTCACTGATGACATCAGAACCATAGTGAAAGAGATTAGCAACGAGAGCAGCTTGGGCAGAGTGAATGTCATCACAATCCGAATCGTATGCATCAAGATCATCCGCTTGATAAGCTGCATTAGAAGTGGAAACAACTGCAATGCCTTCAGTATCTGCTGCCCCTGGGTCTGCAAGAAATGCTAACTCCTCTGAATCCAAAATCTTCCCCTTAGACTGAGCATTAACCAAATACATCTTCTCACGAAACCATGCATCATCCCTTCTCCTTTTCGGCTGAGTGCATTCCCTAGCCATATGACCTTGTCCTCGGCAATTGTAGCAATTCAAAACCTTTTTAGGACCAATAGGACTTCCATTTCCATTAGCCTGAGAATTCACAGCTTGATTGTTCCCAGTCCTTGTAGGAGGTCCATATGAATTTTGCCTTCCCTGAATAGGTTGCACCGTCACTTGACCATCTTGAACAGTGGCTTGTTGTCGAGGATTTGATGAGGTGCGGAGCTGATTGTTTGTTGGTGGAAATCCTCTAGTTGCAACAAGTTTTGACAAGTAGGCGGTGAGATGGTTTAGAACATCAGCTGGCGTATCATTTGGAGTAAAGACCGATGCTTGGATTGGTGGAAGTTCATTAGAGTAGAAAGCTTGTGCTGGTTGTGCTTCTATTGGAAAATATCCTTGCTGAGTAGTATAACCCAATGGAGAAGTGTTGGCTTGTGATGGTGATGTTTGATATGGTGGTTGCTGTTGAAAAGATTGTTCATGAACACTTTGTTGATATTCTTGTTGTGGCATCATTGGTGGTTGATAAGATGGTTGCTGTGGTTGCTGATAGATGTGTGGTGGTGGCTGTTGCAAGTATGATGGTTGTTGATAAGTATAAGCCATGTTTTGTTGAGAAGCATACATTGCAAGTGGATCATGAACTTGAGGTGTAGACAACCGAGCCTCGATCACATGGCATTCGTGTTGTTGAAGAAAAGCTTGAAGTTGATCCACATTGGTGTTATGCAAGTCCTTAGCCAATTTAACATCCGTCACGTATTTTTTCCATTCTGGAGGAAGAGGGTTCAAATACTTGGTGTTCAATTGAAAGGTAGGAATTGTCATGCCATAGATATTGAGCTCATTCAACAATAGGGTAAATCTCAGATAGTAATCATTGAGAGTCTCCCCTGGCACATAGGCAAACTTATCAAAAGTATCATAAAGCTTACACTCTCGTTCTTGTTTAGTTAACGAGGTGCCTTGCATGAGAACACGAATTCTATCCCATAACTCTTTGGCAACTTTATGTTTGCTAACGAGTTTGTAGACATCTGGAGGAAGGGCTTGGAGAATGATGTTTGTAGCATACTTATCACATTTGTCTTGAATCTTCATATCTCCAGTCAACTCACCCGTTGTGCGAGGACGAGTAGTCGTACCTTCCGTCACTGTACCATAATCTAATGGTCCATTGAGCACCGATGCCCAAATGAGATGTCCATTCTCTTTGTTCAACATATAAAGTTCCATTCGGGAAGCCCATTCCTCATACATAGTCTTCACCAACATTGGTGGACGATTATCCGTACCCGAGAGGATGGACTTATCCGTAAGAGATATGTACTCCATTTCAATAAGTTAAGATTTACAAACGTTGATCGATCAATGAAAGAAAGTAAATGTGTTTGTTGTTCTGAGTTGAAGTCGAGAAACAATGTTAAAATCCCCTAAAATATGTCTTCGATAAACCAAAAATTCCAAGTCAAAATTACACACGATCGAAATTTTTTAAGGAATAATTTTTGTTATCGGAATGTTGAACAGAATAGTGATCTGAATGCTGATCGGAATGTCCTATCGGAATACTTTATAGGAATGCTGATCGGAATGTGATTATCTGAATGCTGATCGGAATGTGATTATCTGAATGCTGATCGGAATACCTGATCAGAATACCTTGATCGGAATATCAAATCGGAATAACTAATCGAAATACCTGATCGGAATACCTGATCGGAATGTACCCAAAATCAGAATCCCTAAACCCTATTCCGATTACACTAATCAGAATGTCCTATAAACCCTTTTCCGATGACCTGATCGGAATAATTCCCACTTTTCTCGGACAAAACTCAACCAATTCGTGATTTTAAGCCAAAAAATGATCAAAACACCCAAAAATTTTGTGTTTTTAGCCAAAGTAACTATACCAAATCCCTACCACAACTATGTAGAAGATTTGTATCAAGAAAAAACCATCAAAAACACAAAAAAAAATTTGGACGTGTGAAAATGGATCAAAAATAACGTATGAATCAAGAACACAAACACATGAATAATACAATCATCCTATGTCTCTTGATACCATTTGTAGAAATGTAAATCTATGCTTATGTTTTTAGAGAGAGAAAGAGATAGAGAGATGGTGGATTTCACACAAAGCTAGAGAGAGAAACTAAAAAGAACTATGTGAAAATTATGAAACCACACCACCCTCTCCATCTAAGGAGAGGGTTTATATACCCAAGCCCTTGTCATGGGCTTGGGCTTACATTTGGGCAGGCCTACACATGTTGTAGGCTAGGCTTGTTCTTGTTTAATAAATAAAGAAAGTTAACTAAACTACGAGCTATTACATGGACTATCGTTGGAGTGACCGATCCTTCTTAATACGTAAAACGTATTTCCAACAAAACCCAATCTGAAGATAAAGGATTGTATCATATTTTAAAATGTAGGAGTTTGTATTTTACTTGCATTTAGTGTAGCACATTTTAGGGGCAACAAATTTATTATCCAAGGCTCTACAAAGAAAAGATCAAAATATATTGAAAGCGGTTTTAGTTATAGACAGAACAGAAAAGACGTTAGAGTAAATGGTTTTGATACATTAATAAAGAAAGTGAATATCTTTTGTGCAAAGTATCACATTGAAGTGTTGAAGATTGACGAAGCAAGTGCGGCTAAAAGAAATTAAACAATTGGCATAACAAATCGGCATTATTTTGAGATTGACATATTTAACACGGTTTTGTATGCAAAATTTAAGAGTTTGGTGATCTCTTTCTTTAGATAAGCGCAACTTACCTTAATATGTCAACTTTGAGTCTACATGTAGGGATGACAGTGGGTGTAAAAAAGCCCACAAACCACGGGTACCCGCATAAAATGGGTCGGTAATTTCGTCGATTTTTACCCACGGGTGTGGATGAAAACTTATACCCATTTGTGTGTGGCGGGTGGGTGACGGGTAAAGTATATCCATCACGGATAAACCCAAGATTGTAGAAATTGCTAGGCGTTAGTGAGGCAGTCGACGACCTCAGAAGCGGAATTCATCTAGGCGCCGCCTAGGCGGATTAGAATTTTATGCATATAAATATTGTATATAATATGTATGGAATAAAATAATACTTCTAATTTCAAATAATTCGAAGTTCTTGCAAAATAGACAAATAAACCGTAACAATTTAAGTGCTTAAAACTTCAAAGGTGAACATATAATTCAATTGGTTCCAATTTTATACGAAAACCCATCACTTTAGGTTTATAATCATTCGTTTATCTCTTATTTTAAGATGCTACGTTAAAATATATATATGGGAAATATATCAGAAAGAAAAACCTTAATTTTTTGTAAAAAATATTGACTTTTTGTTGATTTTCTTGACTTTCTTGACCGCTTAGGCGAAGTATGGCCGCCTAGCGCCTAGCGCCGCCTAGCCCTTGTTTTACAACATCGTAAACCCATGATATCAACTTAAATACCTGCAGGTATACCCGTTAAAATACCCGTAGGAATACCCTTTAAAATACCCTATTTGTACCCATTAACCCATCTAAAATTAAACAATATTTAGGATGTTATAAATGTATATTTAATAACTATCAATTTTTAATGAAAAACACAATAAACTAAAAGTTTTTTGGTGTCTCGAGATTAAAAAGAGAAAATGAAGGATCCAACAATCAAGTATATATTCATGTCTAATCCACACTTCCCAGTTCCTCCTTTGAGTCAAGAAATAGTAGTTCTTCCATAGTCATACACGATTCACATATACTTGTTAAAAATTTTGTAAACTTGAGACACATGTTTGAGTCTTTTGTGAACTTGATACTTGAAAAAATGATTGGTGTCTTATTACTCATTTTAATAGCTAGTTTACATACATATCAAATATGATTTTGTTTTAATGCCTTAACCCATGGGTTTATCCACGGGTAACAAATACCCACATGTATGGGCATGGGTATAAATTTATAGCCACTATTGAGTGGCAGGTGGGTGATGGGTTTTCAAAAATGTATGTGGGTGGGTGACGGGTTTGATATACCCGTACCCATTACCCATGGTTGACATCCCTATCTGCATGCTTCATATTCCTTGTTTGACGCTTCAAAGCTGATTACTTTGCCTACTTTATATCCAACTAGTTTTACTGATTCTGATAGGTTTCATCTTATGCGAGAACTTAACCTAGACCATTTGAACGTGATTCAAAATGTATATTTTTGAAAGTAAATACTATGACGGAGCTTGCTAAGGATATGACGGAGCTTGCTAAGGAGATGGTGAGATTAGTTTAACGTATCTATTTATTTTGATACATAAGTCATTGAAGCTTTCTTTGGTGTTGCTTGTGGCTATTGAAACGGTGGAGAGATGTTTTTCCAAAGTGAAGTTGATAAAGTCGGATGTCCATAATTGAATGGGTAATAGATTTTTGAATCATGCTCTAGTTTGCAATATATAAAAAGTAGTATTCATATGTGACAAATGAAGATATCATGAAATGGTTTCGATCATTGTTCCTTTGGCTTCATCATTGTTCCGTTCTGTATGTCACTGGCGGGCCTTACCATGGCTTCCCATAAATTCTTATGAGGAGTGGCTTCAATGGTTTCAGTCCATCCGGTTGAATTCAAAGATTAAAAGTGTGCTTGAAGGTGTTTGTTACGTAGCATGGTGGAGGATTTAGAGCTATCGGAATCAACTCTTATTTGCGGTTAAGGTTCCTCGTAAAGATGTTATCTTTGATGATGTTACTAATTTTTCTTTTTTATAGTGTCGTTCTAGATGTAATATTTCTTTTAGTTGGGACAGTTGGCTTCAACACCCTTTTCTTATTTCTTTGTAATTTTTAGCTCTTTGCTAGAGTTTTTTTAATAAAATATTATCGTTCAAAAAAAATGAAACGGTTTCGATCCATAAAAGTTCGGAAGAGTAAAATAATTTAGGACGATTGATAAAACTTTGTTTACTTATGTAAAAGCCGTGTAAATATCCTACTTTTATTCTATATAAGTTAGAACCTGAAATTGAAAATATTATTTGTGCCACACATATTTAAATGAGCTTTTCTCCTCCAAGCTCTTCTTCGAGACCTTCAATGAGCTTTTCTCCTCCAAGCTCTTCTCCCAGACCTTCAACAATTCCAATTTCTTCTCCAAGCTCTTCAACGTGTGCAAACTGTGTGTGCTTGACTGGAATGATAAGGGTACTTGAGAAAACAGTAGAGTTGTACAAAAATTACGATAGGCACACAATGGATTCAACTGCACTACTTCACGACCTTTACGATGACATGGGGAACATTCGTTTGAACTAGTTTATGATGTATCTGTTTTCGTGTTTATGAGTCTATTATCGGTTTAATATCCATGTTTAATTAAGCGCGTATTTAAGTGTCCGTGTAGAATAAAGTTAGGTTTAGGCGTGTCTGTTTGTAAGCCTCAATGAATGTTAACAATTTTTAATTAATATTAACAATGAATGTTAACAATTGTCAGTGAATGTTAACTTTTGGCGGGTAAAATGTTGGCGGGAAAACATTGGCGGGAAAACATTAGCGGGAAAATTAACCATCTGTCTCACTTTTTTTATCATAAAAAGAGATATACTATTTTAAATTTTAATAACTATATTTTTTAATATATATTTTATATTTATTAAAATATTATATAAACATTACACTTTTTTTGTGAAAATTGTTGGTCAAATTGTAGTCAACGTTTCCCCAGCGACATGTCGCTGGAGAAAATTTTTGTTCGTCGTTTTGTTAAATAGGCGCGTTAACGAAAAACATTTGGAGGGTATCCTGAAAGTTTCCCCAGCGACATGTCGCTGGGGAAACGTTGGGCCATAAATAAACAAAACAATAACACTAATCACTTGGATTAGTCCGTGGAGGAATGTTTCCCCAGCGACATGTCGCTGGGGAAAATTTGGCGGGTTAATCTCCCGCTTGCATTTTTGTGAAATAGTTTGATCAAAATTCAGTCAACGTTTCCCCAGCGACATGTCGCTGGGGAAACTTTTCTTTATTTTTTGGTCAAATTTTCTACGAGCAAGTTTGTCACGTCAGAATGATTTTGTCGTTTAGCGTCGTTTCCCCAGCGACACGCTGTCGCTGGGAAAACTCCGATGGGGAAGGGTTGGATTGTTGTAGTGTCTGCCGTGGAGTATATGCTAAGTTTGATTGGAAATAAAACATCAGAGTTTGCCTCTTGAGATGTAGCACACTGTATAATTGATTCGTTTTCCTTATGAGTTCTTGGATTATATATGCGACAAAAGTCATGACATTTATTTCGTCAAAACTAGAATAACATTTATAGCATAAAAACTACAAACAAGGACAATCTTTTATATAATAAAAGAATTAGATTTTTTAAGAGTTTTAGTAAAAAGTGGAGGTTGTAGAAAAATTAATTGGACCAATCAAATGACTTTATTTTGACACATAAGCACAACTAAGCGATGTGATTGGTGGAGAAAAGTCAAAATTGAATTCAATTTGGTCAAAATTAAAGATTTTGATGGAAGATTTTGATGGAAGATTTTGATGTAAACACAAAAAGATATATGTGTCAAATTTGTGAAAATAAAAACTTAAAAAAGGAGGAGTGGATTAATAAAACTTTCATGGTTTAATTTTAAATATAATTAGATGGACTTAAATGTAAGCTTATAATTTTCCATGTATTTTATTAATTTTATAAAATAAACAAAATACCCTTTAAAATTTATACCCTCAAAATTTATATTTTAAAAATACAACATATATGTTATATTAAAAATATCAATAAATCACATGATTATAAAATTCAAATAAAAATATAAATTATTGTCTATATGTATTTTGACACTTAACAAAGTCAAACAATGAAATCTACATAAATTATTATTAACATAAATATAAATACAAAAATGAATTCAGGACCTCGGACATCGGTGTAAGATGAAAATGAATAGACGGGATTCTACATATTACAACAACAACATATATTTTTCCAAGGTCGTTATGTGTTACTAAACACACAATGTCTAGAAAAAAATATCTAATATTTTAGTTAAACAAAGTTAAATCCTTTGTGCAACAAATATTTATTCAAAATATTAATTAATATGATCACATAATGAAAAATCAAGTACAACTTGTGGGTCTATAAGCATCGTATCTATTTGAGTATTAAAATTCAATACTATTTTATAGAATAATATTAAACATTACAAAATCATGAATTTATAAATAGTGTACGTGTAAGGTTTATGTAAATGGTTTGTTGATCAATAAATAAAATATAACTATTTTTTAGAATAAAAATTTCAAAAGTAAAAAAGAATATAAAATTTAAAAAATAAAAATTAGCGTGAGTATATATTAGTTGACACATTGCACAGTAAAACAACAGTATAATCAAACATATAAACATTAAATGTTTTTAAAAAAACATATATAATATATATAAAATCGAAAAAACGAAATTATTACTTAATTTATTTTTTATTTTTAAGTCCCGTGCGTGCACGGGCATTAAAACTAGTGTGTATTAGGAAAATTAAAACATTTGACAAAATTTTACACTGACCTATAGAAGATCTAAGTACTCGACGAGTCGACGGGCGCTCCCAAATCCCATCTCTTTGGGTACGCCAGATGAAATAGGTATATGACTAAACCCTAATAATAATATAATAAAATAAGCGAGCAATAGTACCACAATTAGCAAAACAACCTAAATTCGTCTATTATGCTAATTATACAAATAGCAAGATATACTTTCACGGTTGGCTGTTCTTAACAAGGAAAAATTACATAAACGATTGCAGTATATATATATACTTGAAAAAGTTTCGGAAAACAATAATTACAGCAAATGAAATACGTTTTAGCTTACATACGAATAAGAGAGTAATTTCACACCGCCTTCTATGCATGCAATCTAATAGCCGATGCCGAATGAGAAATTGGACTCACCAACCGTGAGTTTCGACATACTGGACAAGTAGGATTTACCTTTAACCAAGTGTCTATACACGTACGATGAAACATATGATCACATTCCGGCAATGACCGTATGACATCCACACGTTTATAATCCACCAAACATATAGAACAGCCGGTCCCTTTAGCATCCGCAACTATATCAGAAAATACACACGTTTGGAAACTCATGATGACTTTTTCATCAAGGCCTTCGGACGCATTAATAGGCGTGTGCTCCTCATTGTTATTGTCTTGTGGTAACCGGAAGCTTATGTGGCGATTGCACCTGTGAGATATATACGAGACTATGAGTATGAGAATGATGAGGGCAACAGAAAGCCCAAAGACGTATGTAATACTTCCTTCGCTTTTTCTGGTGGCGTCGTCTGTGGCGTATGAATCTCCGGCGTCCTGGCCGCTCATATTTGTGTCTTAGAGGTAGCAGTTAAAGAAGTTAGTTTTTGTATGATGTATATGGAATAGACAATTCATGCTAATATATAGACGGAGTACTTGCATATAAAGACACATAAAATGTCAAATTCTATATAATGACGACTTAGATTAGTATTGTTTTTGTTTATGGTCACTGTGTTATGTTTTTTTTATAAGTAAATTACTTATTGATTTAATACAATTTGATAAATTTTAATAGTGTTGAGTGGCTTAACAGCTATATACGGATTATTTACATATAAAGACCTACTATAAATAGCAATATGCATAGAATGACAAGTTAGATTATTATATAAAATTGACTTAAATTATGATTTGTATTTAAAGCAAAATGCAATTGACTTTATCTCCAACTTTTAATAGTATTAATATGGAGAAAACCTGTGCAGCTTGCTCAAAAAAAAAAGAAGTGGCTTAACACCTCACCGGTGACGCTGTTAAGGTGACGGCAGTAGAAAACTAAGTAATATAGTATTTGATTAATATACATATTAACAATAAATATGAAGACATAAATATAATGTAAATATCTAGACAAACACAAATCTAAAATTATACTTGCATTTATACATGTGTTAAAAAAAATAATCATCGCTTATAAACTGCCAAAAAAAAGAAAACTAATACGTAAACGTAACTATCAATGAATATACGAGTGCATAATTAAACGGAGAGATACAGTCATATAACAACAAATTGCACGATGATGAGCAAGGCGATGTTGATTGAAAATATATTTTTCAGATTTTTTGTCTTTTATGATCAAATCAATAAAGCTATATATGACTTTTAACTTACCTATTATTGTTTTGAGGATTATGAAAGTACAGTAGTGATTCATTCCAGTTGAAATTTTCAATATGGTTTAAATGTTTTATAAAATTTATAAATACTACATATATATATAAAAAGAAAATCAATTCGCTTACTTAAAAAAATAAGTAATTTTATAAGACTAAAATAGTTATTGCTAACTACTAGTAATTATTTTAACACTTAATTAATTTGAATGAGTAACTTTGTTTAACTTCACTTCCTCGGTTACTCCACACTCATGTAGTCATGTTGATGTTAACACACAAATTAATGTTAGTATACAATTGTTGCTATGTACGGACAGGGTCGGATTTGAGTATGTGCAGGATGATCAATGTCACAGAGTCCTCGTTTTTTGACAGGTCTCTAATTTTTAATGATTAAAGTTATATATAGAGTCATTTTCGGATAATTTGATCATGTTAACTGATTTTTAGGATAAAAAAACATACATTATTTTATGTGATTATATGATTATTCAAAGGAAAAAAAACGAAACATGTATCTCTATTTCAATGGAGTCTGACTGGGTATGAAATATAAGACGAGGAAGACGACCAAAAGAGCTTTTGTGAGACCCATCAATTACTTTTCATTTTCTAACTCTATTAATCTGTAAAGCTGAACGGAGTGGCAACAAACTCACGAATAATTGGGAGAAGTCGCGCGCGACTTGTCACCTCCCTTTAAGTCGCTCACGCGCGACTTACTCATTTTCTCCAAAAAAAACTGGAGCACACTCATTTATCGCGACTTATAAGAAGTTGGTCCTATTAGCTGTCAAAGAAGATATTATCATATCATGTATTTCTAGCATGTATCATTACCTTGTATTATACACAGTTAGTTATAGGTTTAATGCTAGAAATACATGATATAATAATATCTTCTTTGACAGCTAATAAGTTGTCAAAGAAGATATTATCATATCATGTATTTCTAGCATGTATCATTACCTTGTATTATACACAGTTAGTTATAGGTTTAATGCTAGAGATAGTGTTACTATGTATAGGCATATCTTACATTGTATTTATACCCTACGTTTGGGAATGCAATGGACACACATAAAACATTACATTATTACATGGTATCACGCCTTCTTCCGATCCTTAAACCTTAAATTCAGTTTCTTCATCCTCTTTTCATTTTTTTTTCTTTAATCAACATCAATGGGAGCTCCCACTAAACTCAACCCTGCTCAACCTGCAAACTATATTGTTAACGCCGTTCCTATGAAACTCGAGATGGAAACCAGTCAATACACATCATGAGCAGAACTATTCAATTCATTGTCGTGCTCGTGATGTTATTGATCGTCTCACCTCCTTCACTCCACCAGCCCCAAAAGATAAGGAACCTGCCATGACTCCGACCTGGAGTCGTCTTGATGCCATTATTCTTCAATTGATCTATGCTACAATCTCAAAAGATCTCATGCACACCATTCTTGAACCTGATACCACCGCTAAAAAGGCATGGGATCGTTTGAAAAGTATTTTCCAAGGCAAAAAAAACTCACGGGCCCTTTCTCTGGAACACCTATTTTCTAACACCCACCTTGATAACTTCCCCAACATATCTTCTTATTGTCAAGAATTGAAGATGCTTGCTGAACAACTAGCAAATGTTGGTGCACCTGTGTCTAACGAACGTTTGGTTTTGTAGTTAATTGCGGGACTAAACGAAAGTTATGATGGATTTGCCACCATCATTCAACAAAGTTATCCTCTTCCAACCTTTTACGATGCCCGTTCCAAACTTATCTTGGAAGAAACCGGCAAAAACTGGCAAACCAATAATGCCTCTATCACTGCTAGAACCGCTTTGATTGCTTCCGGTGGTCCACGTGATTCAAAACAGTCCACCAATGATGGACGTGATACCACTCGCGACACTACTTCTCAAAATACTCATGGTCGTGGTGGTCGTTATGGTGGTCGTGGTGGTGGTCGAAATGGAGGTCGTGGCCGTGGTCGTGGAGGAGGAACCTACAACAACTCAGGAAATCACACCAACAACCACAATGGTCACAACAACTTGCCTAATAGATCTCGACAAACAGCATGGAATCAATACCCACCTTGGGCTTGGCAACAATATTGGGCATCCATTCCACCATGTGTAACACACCCAATTTCGGATAGCAGCGGAAGGGTCATTGGGAGTATTACTTCATAGTCACAAGCACATGTAAATGAGAACGACTCAAAAAGAGGCGTTTAAAAAGTTTAGTCCATTCAGTAATATAAAATAAGAGTTTACAGACAGGTCCCAACAATAATGGAATAATAAGCAGTTTCAAAAAGTTTATCGAATGGTAATTAGTATTTTATTGCCTTTAAAATATCCAGTGCGACTCCATGCTCCAGCTGCTCTTAAACCTGAGTACCTGAGAAATACATGCTAAAAACGTCAACACAAAGGTTGAGTGAATTCATAGGTTTGCAAATAAAAGCAGTGGACCACAAAATTTCAAGTATTCGGTTTTCAAGGTCAGAGAGCGCATTTAGCTCATGAAACCGAACATTAACATCCGTTATACCGTTCAAGTTTCAAATACAATGCGTCCAGTTGGTTTTCCGTTAAACCCGGACGGAGAGGTCAATCCCAATAGATCTATTCACAGCATTCACGTTTACTCGACCAGTACAGTCGGTCCAAGTAATTAACGGTTCAAGACTAAAATGGATAAAATAAGCATACTGTTCAAGCACTTGCGTCCATTCGTAAAAAGTAGCATGTATCCCCCTCGCGGGTTTAATAAATAATTAAAGTATTAAAAGCGAGGCTATGAACTCACCTTATCGATAACGATAACAAACTCAGATGTATATAACAGTTTGATGTGACCCAAGTAGGCTGTGTAATAAACTGTAGCCATGTCGTGAATCGAAAATAAAATAAAATACGAGTCCTGCATCATCCTGAATAAATCAGCCTAGATACTAAAGAAATGGTGAAAATTGATTTGGGTCAAAGTGAAATTAACTCAAACACATGTAGAAAGAAATACTAGCTCCAAAATCATTCGAATAAGATCTAATAAAATGAATTTGGTTATGATGTCTTTTGAGTATAGTTGCTTCGGTCAAAGACTGGAAGAAAAAAGAGCCGTATATCATTTGAAAAGATTTATATGTAATAATGTCAATTTGCGTTATATATACACATCTTACAAATGTTTATATTAGAACTAGTATAACTAGCAGGGTACCCGCGCAATGCGGCGGCGGGTACCCTAAAATTAAAATTCATAGCGTGTAATGTTTTATGATTATATATGTTTCGTGAAAGTAATTTAACAAATGATGATAGTTTTAAGTCATAGTAACTTACGCAATAACAAACCAAAAACATAAAAATGCCACCGAAACTACAAAAACATCAACCAAAACACCCAAACTCAAACACCACTAATTATCAATATATGCGGCGGTGTTGGTGAGGATCCTAATGGTGGTGGTGGCAGCGATTCAGAAATCAGATAGTATTGGTAGTTCGAGGAACTTTGACGGCTGAATCTTTTGTGCGTATTTTTTTCGTCTTTTAATAAATTTTAAATTCTTTTTATACTAAGATTTCGTAACTGATATTTTAATGTATATCAATAAGAAGTTAATTGTAGTTTTATGTTATATGTATTCATAAAATGGTTACATAATTTCTCATTAATATATTTAATTTCTCATTAAATTATTTATTAATGACCTAAACTCTTATTGATTCATATTTATTATTAATTCATAGTCATTTAAAGTACTTTTTAAATGTAGTTTGAAAAAACGTATATGCATTAAAACCTAGACTGATTTTAAAAATGATCATATATAACTTTCTTTTCTTAGCAATGTTTTATGCTTAAAATTTTAAGACTTCTAAATATAGAAAAAAGCTTAAATGTTTTATAAAGTATTAAGATTAAAATAGGGGTGACACATTAGAACTAATATTTTGGTGGCTTAATATACAAGGTAACACGTTATAATATACGTGTTCCTCATGTATGTTTTTGTTTTAAAATTTGATTTAATACATAATTTAATAAAGCGGGTGTTATTGAAAGTTACGTAAGTTAACACGTAAATCACGAAAAGTAAACGCTCAATATAAAATAAAAACATCGGCATTCCTAGAACATTTATATTTCGATATATAAATGACGACTTATTATTTAATAAGCGTTAACGCGTCATATAAGCGAATGACACTTAAGGATTTATCATAAAATTTACGAAGAATGCCCTTAAAACAAAAAAAAAATCATTACGACGACAATAGGTAATATTTCTATTATTTATGGTAAATGTCGGACATATATTTTGTCTATAAGTAATAATAGAAACGTATTTGATACGTTAAGCCATAACCTTGTCGATTAACCGATAATTCCATATTTATTTTATTATTTATTTTTTATTTTTTTATAAAAACAAACATGATAAATAAAAGCCGTGTTATAAATAATGATATGAAAATTACGAATTGCTACATTCAAGCCACCTTAAAAGAACTTTGTCCCAGAGTTCAGTTGTTTTACATGCTCACGATAAGTTCGAGAAGGTGAGAGTACTTTTAAGTTTACAAGAGTCGATACACGCTCAGAATAATCCATATAAATGTATCAAAAATATAAAAAGATTAAATAGTCATTCGTATAAGATAATATCGATACGAATTAGAATAGCGATAGATAGCGGATGAATAGTACAATCGAATTACGAGCCGAAATGAAACAGTTTGTGTGAAATCCACATGCTTAAGCCCACTCATTTACAAATCATTAATTAAATGGGTTCGTCAGATCCATCTAATTAATATTCATAAATTAATGGTTCGGTAATTTAAAATTTTCTTGTTCAAACGAGTGACGAATTCGTTTCAACAAAATAATTATAAATTAGTCTACCTAAAATCGAGGAAAAATAAACCAATCGTTTTTTTTTTATAAACTCATCGTGATTTATGTAGACCTTCAATTGGTATCAAGAGTCAAGGTTAGATTGGTTTATTCTTGCTTTTATTTTTATTGATTTTGGTGGGTTTTGATTTTTTCAAGCTTAAATCTTAATAAAAGTTTGTGTTTTTATGCTTTAAATCATAATCAAATCTTTGGGATTACTTATTTTATATAAAATCACAAATTTTTATTTAAAAATCTCGACTTTTATCCTTAAAAAGTTTGTATTTTTTATAAAAATCTTTTCTTTTCTAATTTTTTTCTCATTTTTTTATCTTTTTGTCTATCAATTTATCACTTTATAAAGTTTTTTGTCTATCCATTTTATAAGTTTTTTTTTTATCTTTTTTTATCTTTTCTAATCTTTTCTTTTCTAATCATCAGTTTTTTCAGTTTTATTATTTTTATTATTAGTTTTATTTTATCAATTTTATAATCATATGTCCAATCAGATCTTCTTGTAATCAGTTTTTCCAAAAAGTCTCAAACAGTCGTTGGTTTTTGGTCCAATTTTTAGTATTAGTCTTCTTGTCCAACAGTCCAACGTTTTCCGAACGAAAGATTTCTTCCGAGTGAACTGAATATTCCGAACGAAAGTGTTTATTCCGGATCAACCGTTTCATTCCGGATCAACAGTTATTCCGGATCAACAGTTATTCTGGATCAACAGTTATTCCGGATCAACAGTTATTCCGGATCAACAGTTATTCCAGATCAACAGTTATTCCGGATCAACAGTTATTCCGGATCAACAGTTATTCCGGATCAACAGTTATTCCGGATCAACAGTTATTCCGGATCAATAGTTATTCCGGATCAACAGTTATTCCGGATCAACAGTTATTCCAGATCAACAGTTATTCCGGATAAAGAAACTCAAAAAAAAAGATTCAAACATAACGGGAACAGAGACTCAAAACACTCACACTCTACTGACTGAATCAAGAATCCAACTGTCCCACAGCTCTCGACAATCACTCGACTCACACAAAACCCACACCCTCTGGTATCACCCACCTCGACTCACTGATTCAAGACTCCATTTCTTTTTCAAAAAAAAAAAAAACACTCACCCAAAACACTCGACACCAAAACACCCTCGACTAACACTCTCGACCCCAAAAGACTCGTCTATTACAAAAAAACCCACACTCAATCTCTCGACTCTCAACCCTCGACTCTCGACTCACACTCTAACACTCTCAACCCCACCCTCTAACCCTCGACACTCAACAAACCCAACCTCAAGCGACTCACTCAACACCACTCGACTCCTTGACTCTAGACACTCTCGACCCATAACTCGACTCGACCATTCAAAGACTCGGAAGAGATTTAAACAAAGTGACCAAAGACAATAACCCAACAACAGAACCCCTCATTCTCACCCTCTACTACCTCCCCCAAACCCTCAACAGACTCGATACGAAACCTCACCGACAACCTCCAACAAACTCTAGACTCGATTCTCACCAAAACAAATCAACAGTTAACCCTACATGAGACCACCTACGTGATCTTGAAGCCGATCTCTAGTCTCTTCAGGGGGATTGATATTCATTCAATTTAAGGTGACAAGGGTGTCATTTATTCTCGTTTACCATCATGGTATGGGTGATTTGATTTGATACGATCAGGGGATGAGATGCGTTAAGAGGTGAGACTTATTATATGATTGATTTGAGATGAAGTTGGGATTTAAGTTGTGGAGATGGTGAGATAGAAAAGAGGCGGTGAAACATATTTTGTGGGAGAGAGAGAAATGAAGTTAAGGCAAAGTATAAGGAGAAGTTATATATTATTGGGGCGGAGATTACTAAGCAATCTATGTGGGTAAAAAAGAAGCCACGTTTTAGTGGGATACTAAGCCACGCTTTTGGCACTTCTTATATTACAATTGGCTGTGTTTTAATATTTTAATTAGGGGAGGTGTAGGGCGGAAGTTACTAAGCCTAGTGGGATCTTTATTTAGTTTTTTAGTTAAAATATTTTTTGAAAAATCTAGGAGAACAGTTATTTTTTTATTTTCAAATTTCAGATTTTTTATTCTCTATTTTTAGTTAAATTTTTTTTAGCTAATTTTTTATATTTGATTTTGTATTTTTGATATATTTGAATTTGGTACATCGTGTTGAATTGGTAAAATATTTGATGGGCCGATAATTAAATTTACCGTAGCTTGGATTTATTCGTTGACGGACTTTATTTTTAGAGTGAGCTTTATTTGTATTGATCTTCGGTTTGTTTTATCAACGTTTGAGCCGACAACAATTATTGAGCCGATAAAATATTTATATCATCCGTCGAGAATTTTTAAGTGTTATTTACGGATCTTTCGTTTTTTCACGAAGTGTTAAATTCTGAAAACAACCACATCCACAATCATTTTTTTTATCACATTCAATGGATTCGTTGAGTTCGACATTTCAAGAGGGAGTATCGCATTCAATGCAAAACAAAGTTAGAAAAAGTGGCATCACTTCATTTCAAATGCTTCACTCTCATCTTGTCACTCTTTCAAGGATTCAAGGAGGGAGCGAATTTGTGACAATCTTTGGTCACGATCATCATATATTCATCGACTCAATTTTCACCACTTTGACCCAACCCGCCGAGCAACTCAACAATGAAAACTTTAATCACTCTGCATCGACACTTGCATATAAGACTCTTGTGACACAACTCACGCCTTTCCTCCAATTCAATATCATCAAGTCTGAAAGTTCAGTGATTTGCGAATCATTTCTTCAAGATACACATACCGAGCTTCGAGTTTTCCGTGATACAATATTGAAACTCATGACATCGGTCTCGTCTTCGATTTATGAAAGATCTCGACTTCAGCAAGCGTATGATAATGGAGTGCAAGAATCTGAGATGCAAGAAGAGAATGGTCATACGGTTGACAACTTGGAGCCTAACGATGGCAAGATCACGGAATCAGGAGTACAACATGATACTAGTGGCACGTCAGGGAATGTTCACGAGATTTCTCTTGATGACACCTTACCCGTTTATGACGAAGAGCCTGCAAACATGGTACAATGTAATGTTGTTTATGATGTATATGCTGATGACATGCCGCATATTAAGCATTCTGAACCTAATTATGACAAACATGGGATGGAAAAGAGTGATAGAAATACCACTTCTGATTCATCCGATGTAAGTCATAATGGGGGAGAAAGTGTTCAAAATGCTAAACATCATGATAACTGTCTTATAACTGATTCATTGACTGCTTCTGAATCCAAGAATAGAGAGCTCGAAACGATTGTAGCTCAACAATCAAAAGATCTTGAGGATGCCAAACTTGAATTTTCTAAGAAAACGGACAAATTTGAAACATACTTTGAAAAACTTGAAAAGTCTAACGTTGTTCTTGAAAGAAAATTGGATCAAAAAGTTTTAGATTCTAAAGCTGAAAAGGATAATCTTTTGAAACAAATTCAGTTACTAGAGTCTAAATTGGCATCCCAAGATGAATTGCACAAAGAAAATGAGACCTTAAAAGCTCTAGTTCAGGAAAAGGTTTTTGCTATAGCTGCGTTGAAAAACGAATTAAGGAAAAATAGAGGACCTAGTGTGGACACTAAGCTTGAAAAACTATCAATCTTGGGAAAACCGCCCACAAATAAGTTCGTCAGACAACCTACTGCATTTAGATCCGAGCGACCACAATCCTCGAGACCGCGGTTTGCCTCCCAAGTTGATTTGGTTTAGTTTCCTAGACCAGTCACTCCAGCAACTAGGCCCAATGTGATCAAAACAGCGTTAGCAAGATCTAATCAGATGATTGCCCCTAGTTTCCCTAAAAATACCAAGACCACGTCTAGAACTAGTTCAAATGACGATTGCCATAAATCTGGTCTTAGGGAAGCTAAGCAAAAGACACATGTAAGAGATAGCAATGTCAAACCTAGTCAGATGCCTTCTAGATTACCCAACACTGCTAACCGTAGCATGTCATCTCCTAGGAGCATCGATAAATCATCTAGGAATTACTCAGACATTAAATATGCTACTTGTAAAACATGTAGAAAATGTGTCTTTACGGCAAATCATGATTCTTGTGTCAAGAAATTACTTGATGAGGTGAACTCCCGTGCTAGAATTAAGTCCCAGTGGATAGCTAAAATCAAACCCTTTGGTAAAGTTTGGCGCTCCACTGGTAGAACTTTCACTCTTGTAGGAAACGAGTGCCCTTTAACTAGGATAGTCTCCGATTCTACTAAGACTACTAGGGAGGAAATTGATAAAGATGATACTTCACTTAATCCTAAACTTAAGGTTTTCTATAAAAGGAAACGTTTGCCAGCTAAGATAAGTGAATCATCTACTCAGGTCGCCTCTGACACAAGTAAAGCCAACTGTGAACCCCCACGTACTAACCCATGTCAAAGCATGCAAATTTCTAATGAGAACGCAGGTCCCACAGTTGATGTTCCAAAAGAACGAAGCGGTCCAATCGTTGTATACCGTTCAACAAAGGATACTCTCAGAGTTTGGTTGCTGAAGAAGCAAATATCAGAGAAACAAGTGTCTCAGGGGATTCATGGTTAAGCTTAACTGTAGTTAGGTTCACATTCTAATCACAGTCTGTGCCTCGTGCTTCAAAGAAAGGGAAGTTTATCGCCGATGATAAACTTATCCTAAAAACGAGAAATTCATTTTTCTCGGGCATGAGCTTATATCAAAAACATTCCAAGTTTTTAAGCTCATGCATAAAGGCTTACAGTCGGATCACAGATTGTAACCCGTGCTTCAAAGAAAGGAAAGTTTATCGCCGATGATAAACTTATCCTAACAATGAGAAATTCATTTTTCTCGGGCATGAGCTTATATCAAAAACATTCCAAGTTTTTAAGCTCATGCACAATGGCGTATAATCACATCACAGCTTATGCCCCAGACTTCACATAAAGGAAAGTTTATCGCCGATGATAAACTTATCCTCACTAACGAGAAATTAAATTTTCTCGGACACGAGCTATCATTAAAACTATTCAAAGGTTTTAAGCTCGTGTATATGGTTTATCATTAAATATCAGATGGTAACCCGTGCTTCAAAGAAAGGACAGTTTATTGCCGATGATAAACTTATCCTAACAACGAGAAATTAAGTTTTCTCGGGCATGAGCTAATATTAAAAACATTCGAAGTTTTTAAGCTCATGCACTATGACTTACAGTTAAATGTCAGACTGTAACTCGAACTTAAAATAAAGGAAAGATTATCTTTTATGATAACTTATCCTTTTAACGAGAAATTCACCTTTCTCGGTCATGAGCTTGTATTAAAACATTCGAAGTTTTAAGCTCAGAAAGGAAAGTGTATCTTTTAAATAAGATAACTTTTCCTCATAACGAGAAATTAACCTTTCTCGGTCATGAGCTTTCCGTTAAAACAGTCAAAGTTTTCAAGCTCATGAAAATGACTTCTAAGTAAATGTCAGCTTAGAACTCGTCCTTCAGATAAAAGGAAAGTTTATCGCTGATGGTAACTTATCCCTAACAACGAGAAGTTTACAACTTCTAGGACTTGAGCTTTCCTAAGATATTCCAAATCTTAAGCTCAAGTAATTGGTTTTCAAAACGTTGAACACAATTTTTCAAGAATTTTTCAAAAGTTTTTTCTAAATCTTTCAAAGTTGTGTGTTCAAAATGTTTTGATAAAAAGAGCATGTCTTCTGGAATCGATAATATTTACGATCCTAGAAATGTCGTTCAATAATGACACGGGGTTGTAAATAAAGTTCGAGCAGAAGGTTAAATGTTTTAAAACATGCTCCATTTGGTTTGCTATTATTTCCGATAGTAACCCGCTTTTCACATTAAAGTCAAGCATTTCACCGGAAAGCTTTGACTTCAGAATCCGAAGTTATCAACTCCACAATCCGAAGTTCGTTGCAATTGATATCTACATACTAGACGATGCGACTACTAAAACGACGACTACAACTCTTTAAGTAGAACACGGGTCAACAATTGAGGGGGATCAATTGTCAAGCGTTCAGACTCTTCGATGCCGAAAGTGCCAATGTTCACAAGTTGGTGTCAAGACAACGTTATCAATTGTCCATGTGGTGGGAGAAGATAATTTCAGAAGTTACGAGGAAGACCAATGTTCGCAGACAAGAACCACGTGATCTTATCACATGATGTTCTCATCATTTCAGGTCCTAACTCGTATACTATAATATTGTGAATTCATTATTATATATGATATTTGATCGTGAATATCATTATTTGCGAATCAAGTGCACCCTTATTAATTTGAGGGGAGCTTGTTAAAGTTCATGAAGATAAATGGATTTAATCGGATTTTCATTTTTCTTCCCAATTTTTTCTTAAAACATTATTAAATCAATTGATATTAAAAACATCGATTGGGTTCATATTTTTAATATGGGGGAGAAAATGTGATTTAATATGACTCAATGGTTTGACTTAACATGATAGCTCATCCCGACATGTGCGAAATGTTTTCGGATATCGTGGCATATGTTAAGGGGGAGCAAAATGGATTTGCACTTCAAAATGGATTTCATGGTGACATACACTTACCCAAAACATCTCTATTTACGACGGTGAAGATTGTGGTGACATAAGGATGGTAGGATAGGTTAAAGTCCAATGATTCCTCTAGAACCGGAGGAATCTTCCCAAGGACATTTCATAGCTAGAAATAGTAGTCCTTAGGAAAGATGGAGAAAGATTGTGAACGTAGCTGAATGCCGACCAAGTACTTAAGTTAGCACTGGAACAATCACAACAAGGTGCTAGTGATGACGTATTGGTAAGCATTGAAGGTGTTGAAGAATGAAAAAGAATTGTAAAGATAAAGGGTGTAAAGAAAGAAGCCCTTCTTACAACTTAGGCAGAAACCGGGTCAATACATATGCTATTAAGATCATTGTTTAATGATTCTTGATATTGAAGACAGACATCATGGACCCAGTGATGCAAGGCACAACCCATCTCAGCTAACTCAGATATCTCTTAAAAGATATTTGTTTTAATCACACGGAGACAACACATTATCTATTGATTTATTCACTCCGAATAAATTGGTATTGAAATGGTGGCACTCCTCAAGATCTTAAAAATAAAAAGAAAAAAAACAAATACATCTTATTATTATTGCCTATTCTACATAAATCTTGGCCAAGATATAGTAATTTCTTTTTCTTTTTCTTTTTCAATTCAAGAAAAAAAATAATTTCATGGTTTCACCAGAAAAGAAAAAGAAAAAGAAAAACGAAGACTACGAGCTCAAGACAAGCATAGTATGCTAGGTTTATCTTATTATTGTAACTTGGGTAATGCCGTTGTTTGGAGTGACCTCCCTTAGGGGGAGATTGTTGGAAATACGTTTTTACGTTTTATGAAGGATCGGTCGCTCCAACGATATTTATGTAATGGGCTCGTGATCTACTTAGTAAACGTATAGTCCATATAGCCCACATGTAAATATTTCATATAGCATCGTTTGCACAAAGCGCGAGATCAGGACCACATCAAATTTTCTATAAAAGAAATAATCTCCTTTGTGGAATGATTCTTCTAAATCGTCCGGAGTGATAAGAAAGTCAAGGAACGCAATAGATCGTGTTTCAAAAGAAATAGGTGTCCCAAAATGGCACATCCAGAGGTGACAAGTCAAAGCCGTAATCCAATCAACCGGAAGACTTTATATAGGCGTTCTATGAACCAACATATACGATTGAAAATTTTAAGACGAGTATTCAAACTCTGAATCAAAAGGTAAATAACCAGTGGAATCGGCACTTGATGGTGAGTTCACGCTTATATAAGATAGTGTCATAAAAGTTATGAAAAACTTTAGCAAGACTATTGCTTCACCCACAATGTCTTAAAATAGCTCAGTATTTATATAAATAATCCCTTCATATAAACATACTAATGAAAAACAAATATCTATACCAATATACATATTTCACAAGCTTTCAGGTAGCACGAGCACACAGATGGTTTTCTTGGCAATAAAATTGTTTTATCCAAAGGCTGTTATAGTCCAGGTTTCATAAAAATGACCCAGTTCTCTATAACAAGTGCTCTGGTACCAATCTGTAGCACACCCAATTTCGGATAGCAGCGGAAGGGTCATTGGGAGTATTACTTCATAGTCACAAGCACATGTAAATGAGAACGACTCAAAAAGAGGCGTTTAAAAAGTTTAGTCCATTCAATAATATAAAATAAGAGTTTACAGACATGTCCCAACAATAATGGAATAATAAACAGTTTCAAAAAGTTTATCGAATGGTAATTAGTATTTTATTGCCTTTAAAATATCCAGTGCGACTCCATGCTCCAGCTGCTCTTAAACCTGAGTACCTGAGAAATACATGCTAAAAACGTCAACACAAAGGTTGAGTGAATTCATAAGTTTGTATATAAAAGCAGTGGACCACAAGATTTCAAGTATTCGGTTTCCAAGGTCAGAGAGCGCATTTAGCTCATGAAACCGAACATTAACATCCGTTATTCCGTTCAAGTTTCAAATACAATGCGTCTAGTCGGTTTTCCGTTAAATCCGGACGGAGAGGTCAATCCCAATAGATCTATTCACAGCATTCACGTTTACTCGACCAGTACAGTCGGTCCAAGTAATTAACGGTTCAAGACTAAAATGGATAAAATAAGCATACTGTTCAAGCACTTACGTCCATTCGTAAAAAGTAGCATGTATCCCCCTCGCGGGTTTAATAAATAATTAAAGTATTAAAAGCGAGGCTATGAACTCACCTTATCGATAACGATAACAAACTCAGATGTATATAACAGTTAGATGTGACCCAAGTCGGCTGTGTAATAAACTGTAGCCCTGTCGTGAATCGAAACTAAAATAAAATACGAGTCCTGCATCATCCTGAATAAATCAGCCTAGATACTAAAGAAATGGTGAAAATTGATTTGGGTCAAGGTGAAATTAACTCAAACACATGTAGAAAGAAATACTAGCTCCAAAATCATTCGAATAAGATCTAATAAAATGAATTTGGTTATGATGTCTTTTGAGTATAGTTGCTTCGGTCAAAGACTGGAAGAAAAAAGAGACGTATATCATTTGAAAAGATTTATATGTAATAATGTCAATTTGCGTTATATATACACATCTTACAAATGTTTATATTAGAACTAGTATAATTAAAATAGGGGTGACACATTAGAACTAATATTTTGGTGGCTTAATATACAAGGTGACACGTTATAATATACGTGTTCCTCATGTATGTTTTTGTTTTAAAATTTGATTTAATACATAATTTAATAAAGCGGGTGTTATTGAAAGTTACGTAATTTAACACGTAAATCACGAAAAGTAAACGCTCAATATAAAATAAAAACTTCGGCATTCCTAGAACATTTATATTTCGATATATAAATGACGGCTTATTATTTAATAAGCGTTAACGCGTCATATAAGCGAATGAAACCTAAGGATTTATCATAAAATTTACGAAGAATGCCCTTAAAACAAAAACAAAATCATTACGACGACAATAGGTAATATTTCTATTATTTATGGTAAATTTCGGACATATATTTTGTCTATAAGTAATAATAGAAACGTATTTGATACGTTAAGCCATAACCTTGTCGATTAACCGATAATTCCATCTTTATTTTATTAATTTTTTTATTATTTTTTATTTTTTTTATAAAAACAAACATGATAAATAAAAGCCGTGTTATAAATAATGATACGAAAATTACGAATTGCTACACCATGCCCATATCCGGCTTCTCCATGGACTCGACCCACTAGCCCATCCGGATCAGCAGGTATCCTTGGGCCTCGTCCTCGGGCTTATGCAGCTTCTGTGGCACTGATATGAGCAAAAACTCATACCAATTTATCAACAAATCACCCTAAAAACACAATAAAAATACCTAAACTTTGTGCTATAAAGCGGAATTATGGGGTATGTTTTGTGTTTGTGCTCAAATAGGTAAGAAGGATACATTTTCAAGCAAACAAAGGAAAATCAAGCTTAATTTGATGAAAAAGACAAAGAAGGATCAAAAGTGACAAGACTTTGAAGACAAAGGACCTATCTTGACAATCTGCCAAAGATGAAGGACCAAAAGTGTAAATATGACAAAGTCAAGATCAAAGTAAAAGCTGGTCAACTCTCAAGTCAACTCAGTAAAAGGGGCTTTTTGATCAAGTTTACAAGTGGAAGGACTTAAATTGCCAAAAGAATGAAGAATATAGCTCAAAATGACATTCTGCCAAGTCAAGGGACTAAATCTGCCAAGTTTGGAAGTTTATACAAGTTCAATCCGTGTATATACTTGTTAACCAATGAGAGGCTCCCATTTCCTTTGTCTGGATTGCCATGTCATGGCCAGCTGGCCACTAACAGCCGCAATATTAAATGAACAAATCCAAACAGTGCTACCCCACTACTTATTGTTTCAGCCAATCATAAATTGGTATTTGAATAATGATCCGTGTACACTATTTTCAACCAATAACAACATGACATGTGGCTCTCCAAACTTCATACGCGCCCAGAATCAAGATCACAAAGGAGTGAGTTTTAGAGCAAGTGTTTAACATCAATTTTGCTCAAAATCACAAGACGAATTCATTCCAACCATTGAATTAAGCTGAAATCAACTCAAGAGAAAATCCCCAAATTTGTTCTTCATCAGCAAAATCCAATTGGCAGATTTTTGACAAGTGGAAGCTGGGGATTGGTTCCAACACGTCACCAACCCCAACTACTTCACTCCTGCAGTCTATAAATACCAATGATTGTTCTCATTTCTTGTATTGTAGAAAGTGTGAAATCACACACACTTTAGTTTTTCTCTCAACTCATATTTAGTTTTAGCTTAACAACTCAAGAGTTTGACATACTCTTGAGTCTGTTATAGTTAGTTGTAACAGATAACTACCCTTGTAACTACTTTCTCATTCAATAAATTCAAATTCCAATTTTCCCTCCAAAATTCTCATATTACTCTACTATTCATACCTGCTTCATTGATACCTATTGTTGCTGATATTGGTTAGTTATGATCAATACTTGATCATAATTGGCTAAGTTTGAAGATTGTAGCTGTTTGTTCATCCAGTTCAAGTACTAGCAGATTTTGATGAGTTCCAGTCCAGTTATGGTGATTCTTGATGGTTGTAGCTGTTGATTTGTTATTGATTAGTGTGCTCTAGTGCTAAGGTGGTGGTTAGCACTAGATTAGAGAGCTCAGCGCTCCTCTACTCCTCAAAGGAGGCCTTAGCATAAGGTTTTACTTTCCTGATTTTCAGTTCCTCTAAATAGTTGAATGCCTGTTTCATTCCTAGTTAATCTTTGCTTGTTTGAATGATAAAATGTGTTTTAGCCTGTTTTTGATCTGATCTCACTGATTTTGTAGCTTTATTGTAGCTTAATCTGGCTTATAGCTTAAATACTTGACCTGTTTTTCAGCTTTTATCAGTCATTTAGCTTTTATAACCATTTTGAGTTCTAGTTGTTTTCACTGCTTGTTACTAGTTCTCATTCACTCAATTTCAGCTATAAGACTTAGTTTGATAAAGCTCTTAACTCAGTCTATACATTTACTCAAAAAGTCTTAATAAAAGTTTTAAAAATATCTGTAAAGTGGTGTTTGGCATTAGCTTGTGATTGAATTTCAAGTATTAGTTTTTGGCAAACTTTTGTTCATTTCCAGTTAACAAGTCATAAAAAGTAATTTTCAATCATTTTTAAGTCAAGCACTTAGTCAAAAAGGCAATTGGTCATATAAAAAGTCTGGGTCAGTTTTTAACAAGTTCCTTATCAGAAAGTATTGATTTTGATTTGAATGGTATTTCTTTGTTAGTTGATGAAATCACTCCAAACCAATTATCAATTTTCATTCAACATATAAACTTTGAATGTGTAGAAGGAAATTGAACAGTATCAAATATTAAGCTAGGAATAAGCAAAAGTTTAAGATCAAGAGCAAATGCAAGTTTCTGTAACTTGGCAAACTGCTTTTTCATATCTCCATTTCCACTTCATCAACTAGCTTATTTTCTTTCACAATTTCATTCTATTAGTGTTCCTGGTTAAATTTTAAGATTTTGGGCTTATTGAAATTCCTGGTCAACGAAAGTCAACATAAGCACTCTTTCGGCTTATTTTCAAATTCTGAGCTTATTACTTGATGATTTTCCATGAGACTTGATTTCCCGTCCTTCTTTTGAGCTTATTAATAAGAATTTCCATTTAAATCTAGTTGTACAAGTCTAGTTTAACTTGTAGCTTATTGTGTGCTTATTGAATTCAGCTTATCATAGTTTTAGTAATTTTCAGCCAATTTCCTTGGATAGGTCTAGCTTAAATTCAATTTTAAGTCGTTTGCAACTTGTTTGATCGAATTTAGTTGAGAAATAAGCTCAAACGAGCTTATTTTACTCCTTAACCCATTTTTGTTGAAAAGTTTTTGAAAATTGCAATTAGGTCCTTATAGTATTAAGCTGTTCTTAAATTTGGCTAATCTTTCCAACTTTTTAGGTTTTGCAAAAGTCCAGTCCATATATTTTCAAGTTTGTTCAAAATTAGTTATTCAGTTTTCATTTAGTTGCAAATTAGTTACATTGTTTGAATAGTTTTCATTTTAAGTCCACATAGTTTACTGTTTTTACACATTTAGTCCTTGTATTTTTCAGCTTTACATTTTGAGCATTTAAATTTCATAGAATTTACATTTTCAGTCCTTATAGTGTGTGGAATTTACTTTTAGCATTTTAATTGATTAAAAACTTGATATGTGCACGTTGTTTTACATATAAGTAGACGATATTTTTCATTTTCGTAAGGCTTGTTTGAATTAGCAATAGAATATCCAAAAAACATTACCAACCAAGAACAATTAAAAACCCGATATTGTTAGGACTTTCAATTTGTTAAGAACTGAGAAAAACGAACTTCAAGTATACACATATTAAATGGCGCCGCTGCCGGTTCTTTGACTTTACGAGAGACTATCGATTGACGATTTTCATTGGCTTTTGGGATCCGTTCACCTAGTGAACGTTATTTTTACGTATCATAAATAAAAAACAAATAAAAAAAATCAAAAATATAAAAATATATAAAAACTAAAAATTAACAAAACAATTCTTTTCCTAAAGAATTGACCAAACAAATTAAAAAATCCAAAAAGCAATCTTTTTCCTAAGAGATTGCACCCAAAAATATATATTATTGGATTCTCTCGGTTTTTATGTACATATAGTATTTTCTCTTAAAAACTCATAAATACAAAAATATTTTCCATATATTATTATAAGTAGATACGTATACGTATAAGAACAACCAATTCACATATTCTCCATAAGTATTGCCAAGGCAATACACCGTGTTGAGGGGCGTTCCGGTCCTTGACACCTGTATCGATCAAACAAAATAAAGCAAGAATAGATAAATACTTCCAATAAGCAACAATTCGAAGAATACGAACATTTAAGTGAATAGAAAGGCGATGTGATATAAAATGCCATCTAAGGGTCAATAGGTACTTAAGTGCTTCGCGCCACCTAACCCCCCGTTCACTTGTGTGTATTCTAAGAAGGAAGGCTTCATTGGGGGTCTTGCACCCAAGTAGTACATACGTATATTATTATTTTCTTGTGGATTATTGAAACTCGAAGAGGATAATCCTTTTCTCTTCAAAGTCACACGAGAGCTTCTCTCTCATTCCTCGTATTGAGTTGCATGCTCACTCGCGGGCGTGCACAAATACCGATTGGTGTACAACCTCTTCCTCCGAAAAGGAAGAAAAAGAGAAAGAGTAAGACCACCACCGTCCATCAAGCCGATCACGAGAATCGTGCTTTGATTCATCCACAACAAGAAGCCATGGCTGCTGATAATCGTTCTTTGATGGAATGTTTGCAATCCAATGTTCACGGATATGCCAATGCTATCAGGATTCCCGACATTCCCGCAAATTCATTTGAGCTAAAAACGGCTATGATTACCTTGGTTTCGAACACACCTTTCTATGGTCACAAGAATGATAATCCTCATGATCACCTTAAGAGATTCCTTGCTCTTTGCAATACCCTTAAGTACAATGGAGTTCCACATGATGCTATTAAGTTGATATTGGTGCCATTTTCACTAGTGGGAGCCGCTAAGCATTGGTTAGACACCCAACCACCCGATAGTATCACCACATGGGATGGTTTCACTACTAAGTTTTTGAACAAGTTCTTTCCCCCATCTAAGACCACGGCTTTGAGGAACTTAATTATAGGCTTTCAACAAAAACCTAGTCAATCCTTTAGTGATGTTTGGGAGGAGTTTAGAGAGTTATTGAGGAGATGCCCTAACCATGGATTGGATGAAGTTCACCAAATCAATACTTTCTATGATGGCCTTAAACCTCATCACCAAGATTCACTCAATGCTTCCGCGGGAGGGAATATTCTTCTTAAATCCATTCAAGAGGCCTTGGACATCATTGAGACTAAAGCAATGGTTCAAACAAATTCTCAATTTGAAGAAAGGGTTCATGTTTGTAACACTCTCATTTTTCGTATCGGTACAGCGGAAGGTTCTTTCAGAGTGTTACGGGATAGCACAATAACTCCAATCAGAGACAACACATAAAAATGGTTGTTCAAGGTTTAACATACATTCATTCGATAAAAAGTTTCAAAGTGTACAACAGGTCCCAAATTATACAGGTCATTTAGTTTACAAAACATAGATCGAATGAACATTTTTAATATTAAGTGGGCCATCAGAGTCGATCTCCATCCGGATTACCTTCAAGCACCTGAGATAAAAACATGCAAAAATCATATCAGCGAATGCCGAGTGAATTCATAGAGTTTAATAAAAATCGTTATATAAAACAATCATTTAAAATCAGAACACAAGTATAATATCGGAAGTAAGTCCTCATATTGCTAGTCAGGCAATATATAAATCAAGCATACATCTTAAACCGTCCATGAGACCGTAGTCTCTATATTACCATGATAGGTAATATATTCATCGTTAATAGCGTCGTATCATATCGGATATTTAGATTATACAGGTCGTATAGGTTGTAGGATTATTATTAGCCGCATGACATTGTTACCTTCCTGTGAAACAGCGGGCCGCGAACCCGACAAACAGTTTACCCATCTAAGTTAGCGTGTCGTCACAAAAATCACGCTATGGAATCTTCTCATACATAAATTTGCTTACCAATCAATGTGGTACGACGGGGATCAACCGTCAAGGCGCGAACTGGGGTGATCGTCCCCAAATAGTACTATCAAATGCATAAGCGTCTACCAAATCCCGGTAGTTCACAATTCATGCTAATGGGACTTTAAGTGACATAACCTAACTACTAATAATCCTTTTAGTATCGAATATAGGGTCATAGCATCATTCGGGTCCATATCATTAAGCATACAATCGGGACTACTTGTGTTCTATTTTTATAAAAATCTAGCATGTTATCTCCCTCGCAGGTTTACAAATCATTTTATAAAAACATTTAAAAGAGTGCGAGGCTATGAACTCACGTTGTTAATGAAAGGCGGATTATCGGCTACGGGCGTGTTTCGGTCACGGAAACCTATATAAATAATAATCGGTCTTAGACTCGGTCCAATGACTTTTATCAAAATAACAATATACATATGATGATTTTGTACATATGATGATGATCAAGTGGGTTTATACATCCTTGTTTACTCATTTTAGTGTTTACGTCTTGGTAACGTCTTACTAGTTCACTAGTTTTAACTATTTATCCATTTTAAGTCCATTAAGCCTTTTATAAGTTCTTTAACTTGTTTTTATCCATTTTATACCTATATGATTAGTATATATATACTTTTCATGTTGGGCCCAAATGGGTTAAGCCCAATAAGTTCTTTTTACAAGTTTTTATCTTATTAAGTCCAATATGTTTAGTTAGCTCGTAAATGTCCGTAACTCTTATAGTTCGGGTTTTCTCGGTTTTTACTTGTCTTAGTTACTTATACATTAGTATATGACTTTTATAAACTTTACATTAGACGGGTTTGGTCGTCTAAGTTTTATTTGGCGAAAAACGTTAATTTTACGGCGATAGCCGAAAAAGTCGTAAAAATCAAGTTTATAGTTTTTATTACTTATAAATATTATTTTACCACCATTTATATAATTTACCCATTTAATTAACCTTTTATACATTTATATAAATAAGTTTTATAAGTTAGTGGGTTTATATTTTTACGTTTTATACATTATAATGTGAGTGCTTATATAATATTAATAAACATTATTTCCAAAAATCTGATTTTTAACTTCATGTTCACCATTTTTAACATATCTAGAGTTCTATAATGAATTAGAAGCTCATTTTTGGATGGCATGATCTTCATAATATGTGCTACATTTAACTTAGTTATAGCTACTGCCCATTTTGAGTTTAAGTTGCCTTAACAGTCCCTACAAAACTGCTTATTCAGATTGCACCACCTAACTTGTTTTGATCATATCTCACTCATTATTTTGATTCCATTGCATGGCCAACTCTCACATGTGTATAACATCATCTACTTACTGTAAATGGATCAAACCATGGAGTTTTATCAGTTCATCATTTAGTTATCTACTATTTTTATACAGCCAACTAAATACTCAAGATTTTAGCTTCATTTCTTATAGTTATCATCATTTTTAAGCATATTTATCAACACTTGATCCCCACACAACATTTTTATCATCATATATACATCATATACATATACAAAATGAAAGAAAATACATTTGTTCTTTAAAAAATAACAAGAGAAAAATGGAGAGGATGATCTTCTTTACCAATCCAAGTGGATTTCTTGTTTTAGGAAGACAAGAACTTGATGAACACAACAAGTATCTCCAAGACCATCAAATATCAAGAACATAGGTTGGAAAATCAGCCCTAGGACACAAGCAAATCACCTCCAAAGTTGTTGATATGGCCACCAAATGATCAAGGCTTCAAGAGAACACCATAATAGAACTAGTAAACATGTGGTTTATGGCTAGAAAAGATCAAATGGGGTGTTTGTTGGTTTATTTGGACGGCACAAGGGGGAGAGTTGAGAGGATTTTGGAGTGGATTGCATGTAAGAAATGATGTAGGTGAAAACAAGTTGCTTGTTTTGTGGCTTAGTTAGCTTGAAATGTAAGCATGGCTTACACATGGAAGGTGTAAACTAAACTTGATGCCACCTTGTGTTGTGGTGTCAAGTTAGCCGTCCCATTAAGCTAGTGGGACGGGACAAAGTGTTTTGTCCCATCTCACTAGTTTACGGTTATTTCTCGATTCTAGTTTTCTCGATTTGCGTGCCCTCGGGTCGTTTTACGAAAAACGTTTTTATAAATTATGAATCAACGTCACAAAACGAATCCAATAAAAATTGTCTCATAAAAAACGGAGTTCAATAACGTAAATACGTAATCCTAAGGTTTCCGGTTTAGTCGTAAAAGACGCCAAATTATACACGTAAGCCCAAAGTTAAATCCGTAAATTGTGAGTTCGTCAACCAACACAAAAATAAGTTTCAAAATATTATACGAGAAAATATTTTACTACCTGAAAATGTTAGATTGTCACAATGTTATCCAAAACGATTCTCAAACACCTTGTGATAACCAATTCCTCAAGTATCAACAAGAGATCATTCAAAAGATGGATAGAAGTCATGAGATGAATGTTAAGGCACAACAAGAGATGATTCAAGCTATTAAGAGCCTTTCATTTAACAATTCTTCAAATGATGTGAATGCCATTACTCTTTCTTGTGTAACTTGTGGAGGTCCCCATTCCTATGAACAATGTGATAAGGTGCAAGGTTATCAAGGGGAATGTTATGCTTACCAAGAGGAACATCATGAACACTTCAAGCCAAATATCAATCCAAATAACCTTTCTTACAAGTCCCAAAATTACCTTACTCCACCGGGTTTCCCACCCCAAGCACCCATCCAAATTCAACAAAATCCTCCTCAAGTTTTACAAAGGAATCAAGGGCAAAAACCACCTTACCAAGGGAATAACTACAAGGCACCCAATCATTTTCAACCTCAAGGAAATAACTTTTATCCACCAAACCAAGGATTTAATGCACCACCTCCACCTTATCCACAACAAGGTTTTTATCAAGGGAATGTGCAACCTAACCCCATGGATTTGATCCTTCAAAAGCTTACTTCTTATGAGAAACAAATGAAAGATGCTCAAGAGGAAAATAACAAGAAATTTGCTCTTCTTCACAACCAAATTATGTATAATCAAAGACCACAAGGGGCTTTACCATCTAACACACAAACAAATCCAAGGGCAAATGTCAATGCTATTATAACAAGAAGTGGAAAGACAACAAAGGATCCTTCACCTCCTAAATCTCCTATTGTTCCACCCACTTTTGTTCCTACTTGTGACAAGCCTTCTACCTCTATTTCACCACCTCAAAATGTTCCCATTCAATCAAACACACCTTCTCAACCTATTTCTACTTCTCCTCTACCTTCCACACCTTCCAATGAAGAAGCTAACAAAGACACATCATCTACTACAACACCTATACCAAAACCAACTCTTCCATATCCTTCAAGGTTGAAAAAGGACAAGTTAAAGAACAAGGATGACATCCAAGTCTCAAATTTCTTAAGGATGTTCAAGCAACTCAACATCAACATATCCTTTACGGAAGCTCTTGCTTATATGCCAAAGTTTGCTAAGATGTTCAAGGATTTACTCTCAAACAAAGAAAAATTGGTTGATTTGCCCAACACATCCCTTAATGAAAATTGTTCCGCCGTGCTACTTAAAACCTTACCAACAAAACTTGGAGATCAGGGGCGCTTCTTGATACCTTGTAATTTTCCCGGTGTAGAAAATTGCATGGCTTTGGCGGATCTAGGGGCAAGCATTAACCTCATGCCTTTATTGGTTTGGAAAAAACTCTCTCTTCCCGAGCTTACTCCCACTAGGATGACCCTTGAGTTAGCCAACCGAACCATAGCTTACCCCGTAGGTATAGCGGAGGATGTGTTTGTAGGTGTGGATAAGTTTACATTTCCGGCTGACTTTGTAGTGGTTGATTATGACATGGATCCTAGAGTTCCTTTGATTGTTAGTAGACCGTTTTTGAGGACGGGTCGTACTTTGATAGATGTAGCGGAAGGAGAACTAATTATGAGAGTAGAGGATGAGAAAGTGGTGTTTAAGTTAGGGAAAGTTTGTGATAGGAAAGAGGTTAAGGAGTCTAGACCATGTGAGACTATTAACATAGTTGATGTGTTAGATGAAGTGTGTGATGAACACTTTCATGATGCTTGCAAGAGTACTAGTGATGAGATGCCCCATGTTGAAACCGTGGCCTCAATTGCTCCCTCTTTAACACCTTTTGGAGAGAGTGATTTCCTCTTGGAGGAATTTGAGTCAAACTTTCTTGGTGATGATGATTCTCCCATTAATTGGGAAGAAGATATTCTTACTATCCAAAAGTTGCTCAATGAGGACCCTATTCCTTCTCCTACTCCACAAGAAGCTACCAATGAGGATCCTTCCATAGTAAAACCTTCCATAGAGAGTCCACCTCCAATTGAACATAAGGACCTTCCATCCCACTTAGAGTATGCTTTCTTAGAGGGCAAAGACCAATTACCCGTGTTCATTGCTAAAGAGTTGAAAGAGGATGAGAAGGAGAAACTTATTGAAGTCCTTAAGAAACACAAGAAAGCTTTAGCTTGGAAAATATCCGACATAAGGGGAATTGATCCACATTTTTGTACACACAAAATCCTTATGGAGGATGATTACAAACCCGCCATTCAAAGTCAACGAAGAGTTAACCCAAAAATCCATGAGGTCATTAAGAAGGAGGTGATTAAACTCCTTGATGCGGGTATGATTTACCCTATTTCCGACTCTCCATGGGTTAGCCCGATACATTGTGTTCCAAAGAAGAGTGGAATCACCGTAGTGCCTAATGAGAACAATGAGCTTATTCCTACGAGACATGTCACTGGTTGGAGAGTTTGTATTGACTATAGGAAACTCAATGAGGCTACTAGGAAAGACCATTTCCCGTTACCTTTTATGGATCAAATGCTTGAACGCTTAGCGGGAAATGAGTACTATTGCTTTCTTGATGGCTTTTCAGGTTATTTCCAAATACCCATTGACCCTAAGGATCAAGAAAAGACCATATTCACTTGTCCCTACGGTACATTTTCTTACAAGAGGATGCCTTTTGGCTTATGTAATGCACCAGGGACGTTTCAAAGGTGCATGATGGCGATTTTCCATGACATGATAGAGCAAACTATGGATGTTTTTATGGATGATTTTTCCGTCTTTGGAAATTCATTTACCTCATGTCTCAACAATCTAGAGAGAATGCTTAAGCGTTGTGAGGAAACACGTTTAGTGCTTAATTGGGAGAAATGTCACTTTATGGTGAAAGAGGGAATTGTTTTAGGACACAAAATATCCAATAAGGGATTAGAAGTGGATCGAGCTAAAATTGATGTGATTGCTAAGCTTCCCCCACCCACCTCGGTTAAAGGTGTGAGGAGTTTCTTAGGTCATGCGGGATTTTCTAGGCGCTTTATACAAGATTTTTGCAAGATCGCTAGACCGATGACTCACCTCTTGGAAAAAGAGGCTCCTTTCATTTTTAACCAAGATTGTTTGGACTCTTTTGAGACTCTTAAGGAGAAATTGACTAAGGCTCCCGTTTTGGTTTCTCCAAATTGGGAATTACCTTTTGAGCTTATGTGTGACGCTAGTGATTATGCGGTGGGGGCCGTCTTAGGTCAAAGAGTGAATAAGCATTTTCAACCTATACACTATGAAAGTAAAACCATGACCGGTGCACAACTTCATTACACTACCATGGAAAAGGAGTTGCTTGCTATAGTCTATGCTTTTGAGAAATTTAGACCATAACTTGTGCTATCCAAAACCATAGTGTATACGGATCATTCCGCTCTCAAGTATCTTATGACAAAACAAGATGCTAAGCCTAGGCTTTTGAGATGGGTTTTGTTGCTTCAAGAGTTTAAGATAGAAATTCGTGATAAGAAAGGAGCCGAGAATTTAGCGGCGGATCACTTGAGTAGACTTGAGCATCCTTTTCAAGAAGATTTTCCACATCAAGAAATCAATGAATCCTTTCCATTAGAGGATCTCATGTCTATCTCTTCCCAAGAGGATGCCACTCCTTAGGTTGCGGATATAGCAAACTATCTTGTGGGAAATGTGCTTATTGAGGGTCTTACTTATCAACAAAAGAAGAAATTTCTTAAGGAAGCTAAGTACTACTTTTGGGATGATCCTTATCTTTTTAGGCAATGTGCGGACCAAATCATTAGACGGTGTGTAGATAGGCCCGAGGCATTTAAGATCTTAGTAGCGTGTCATAAAGGACCTACGGGTGGACATTTTGGGCCCAACTATACCGCCAAGAAAGTCTTTGATTCGGGTTACTATTGGCCTTCCATTTACAAAGATGCCCATGAGATGGTAAAATTTTGTGATATGTGTCAAAGACAAGGAAAAATTACGCAACGTGATGAGATGCCACAAAATTTTATTCAAGAGTGTGAGATATTTGATGTATGGGGCATTGATTTCATGGGACCTTTTCCATCTTCTAAGGGAAACAAGTATATACTTGTGGCAGTGGATTATGTGTCCAAATGGGTGGAGGCTAAAGCCTTACCTACCAATGATGCTAGAGTTGTTGTGAAGTTCTTAAAGCAATTGTTTGCTAGATTTGGTGTACCTCGGGCCATCATAAGTGATCGTGGTACGCACTTTTGTAATGATCAATTCACGAGAGTTATGAAGAAATATGGAGTTAATCATATACTTTCTACCGCGTATCACCCTCAAACCAATGGTCAAACCGAGGTCACAAATCGTGGTTTAAAGAGAATTTTAGAGAGAACGGTGGGAGAGCATCGAGCTTCTTGGTCGGATAAGCTTGATGATGCTTTGTGGGCTTTTAGGACGGCTTTTAAGACACCAATTGGTTGTACTCCTTATAGGCTTGTCTATGGTAAAGCGTGGCACCTTCCATTCGAGTTAGAACATAAGGCATCTTGGGCTCTCAAGTGGGCTAACTTTGATTTAAACCAAGCCGGTTCACATAGGAAAGATCAACTTAATGAGATGGATGAATTGAGAGCCAATGCCTATGAAAATTATTTTCTTTACAAGGAAAAGACTAAGAAATTACATGATGCTAAGATCAAGAATCGTGAGTTCAAAGTTGGAGAGCCGGTTCTCCTCTTTAACTCAAGGTTGAAACTTTTTGCGGGCAAGCTTAAGTCGAGATGGTCCGGTCCATTCACTATTGCTCAAGTGTTTCCATATGGAACTATTGAGTTGTCACAACCCGATGGTCCAAATTTTAAAGTGAATGGTCACCGTGTGAAACATTATTTTGGGGAGGACATTTCCGTTGAAATGGTCCAAGAGATCCCCATTTTCCCCATGAATTAATTCATTGAGGGACGAGTCGAGCTAGAGACTCATTAACTCAAGCATCGTATGACTAGGTTTAGAGTGTTGTAGAATAGCAATAAGGGTATAGACTTGGAGATAAGTGTAGGGGAGACCTTCTTTTGTCTTTATGTTGTTTGTAGGGTTGCTCACTCATTTCATGCTTTGGAGCTTATGGAGGAGGCCCTTGTATCCGGTTCACTTCGTTACTTTTGTGATCTTTCATTGACACCTTGTGCTTAAACATGAATTCACTAATAGTTGTCCTTTCCTTAACTTGGGTTAGGCAAAGTCTATTCATTGTCATAAGTATAGTGGAAGTTTTTCCATGCTCTTAAACATTGAGGACAATGTTTAGCTTAAGTGTAGGGGGGTCTTCTATCGAAGTGACCTTACCTAGAACTTGTCATTGTCTTTCATGATAACTTGGAAACTTAATTTTTCAAACATTTTTCAAATTTTTGATCTACTTTGGCCACCAAAAATATGCATTCATAATTTTTGCATTAATCATTTTTCATTTGCATAACACATTTTGCATAAGACATTTGCATTGTATATATATTTCTTCTTCAAAATATATAAAAAGAAAAAAATTATAATAAAAACATGGTTTAACAAATTTAGATTTCTTTGACATATTAGGCCCGCCATGGATATTTTGACTCAACCCGAGTTTGCTTATCTTAGCATTCTCTAGCTAGTATCCTTAACCATGTAGTCTTTTATTGGTCTATTAGGCTAAGCATCCACCAATCTCATTATTTGAGATTTTAAATTTGTGGAGAATGGGAAATGATAGAGTTGAAGCAAGTATAAAAGGGCTAGATAAACTTCATGATAATTACTTGTGGCTAAACCCTTCTCTTCTTTGCCTCTATTTTCTTCGCATGTATATAATTATTAATAAATAATCAAGAACGGTTTTAATTGGTTTGTAATCTCTTATGCATTTTTGTCTAATCATTCATGGTTGATATAAGTACGTCTTAAGATTCTAAGTTAGAACGTTTTTTGTGTACTAGACTTATGTCATGCTCAATATTTAGCGGGTGTTTTTCCTTTTCTTCTTTTCAAATTTCTTTGTAAGGAATAAAGAAAGATAAGAGCGGCTTATGAAAAAAATGAGTGGCTAGAAAAATAAAAAAAATAAAAAAAAATTATACAAGACTCCCAAGAGGGGCAGTGTGGTGTTAATTATAGTGACTATTGAGTTCCAATATTACCTTGACGGGTTACGGGATTCAATAGATTGCTCCAATCTAATATTACCTTGACGGGTTGCGGGGTTGAAGATCCAAAGTCTCAAAAAGATGGCGGATGTAAATTATTGCGTGAGTTTTATTTTTCTTTCCTTAGCGAGTGTGTAGCTACTTATGAAAGCATGACATGAGGATTTTACACATAAGGCGTATGACTTATTACTCTTGAAACAGACTTATATTAATTGTGAGCGGTTTTTCAAGTAATGGATGAGAGGATTACTTAGGATTAGAATCGTGCTTTCTTATTTTTGTATTTTACATTTCTTATACTTCACACTTGAAATAATGACAAATTTTCCCACAAGCAATTTGCTCAAATAATAACCGGTTCCACATTTAATTGTCATGAATAAGTTGATGCACTTTTTACTTGTAAATACAATGATCCCATTTTTAAGCTTGGTATGGGAAAGTGAAACTTGAGGGTGATAAATGTCCATGGTACCCAAGCCCTAATAAAAGTCATTGAATTATTTATGAGTTATTTCCATCAAAACCATTTCAAGAAAAATCAAAAAGATATAGATAGAACTGTAATTTTGTTCATTGCATTGTTAAAAATCAAAATCATGCATCATTTAGTTTAGAGTAGTGTAGATGCATTCCATATGGCCAAGGTGGATTAATTATGAGGAGAATGTAAATTTGTGCTTTAAAATATATAGCATTGCATGAGGACATGACAATGTTCAAGTGTAGGGGATTTGATATGAGCAAAAACTCATATCAATTTATCAACAAATCACCCTAAAACACAATAAAAATACCTAAACTTTGTGCTATAAAGCGGAATTATGGGGTATGTTTTGTGTTTGTGCTCAAATAGGTAAGAAGGATACATTTTCAAGCAAACAACGGAATATCAAGCTTAATTTGATGAAAAAGACAAAGAAGGATCAAAAGTGACAAGACTTTGAAGACAAAGGACCTATCTTGACAATCTGCCAAAGATGAAGGACCAAAAATGTAAATATGACAAAGCCAAGATCAAAGTAAAATCTGGTCAACTCTCAAGTCAACTCAGTAAAAGGGGCTTTTTGATCAAGTTTACAAGTGGAAGGACTTAAATTGCCAAAAGAATGAAGAATATAACTCAAAATGACATTCTGCCAAGTCAAGGGACTAAATCTGCCAAGTTTGGAAGTTTATACAAGTTCAATCCGTGTATATACTTGTTAACCAATGAGAGGCTCCCATTTCCTTTGTCTGGATTGCCATGTCATGGCCAGGTGGCCACTAACAGCCGCAATATTAAATGAACAAATCCAAACAGTGCTACCCCACTACTTATTGTTTAAGCCAATCATAAATTGGTATTTGGATAATGATCCGTGTACACTATTTTCAACCAATAACAATATGACATGTGGCTCTTCAAACTTCATACGCGCCCAGAATCAAGATCACAAAGGAGTGAGTTTTAGAGCAAGTGTTTAACATCAATTTTGCTCAAAATCACAAGACGAATTCATTCCAACCATTGAATTAAGCTGAAATCAACTCAAGAGAAAATCCCCAAATTTGTTCTTCATCAGCAAAATCCAATTGGCAGATTTTTGACACGTGGAAGCTGGGGATTGGTTCCAACACGTCACCAACCCCAACTACTTCACTCTTGCAGTCTATAAATACCAATGATTGTTCTCATTTCTTGTATTGTAGAAAGTGTGAAATCACACACACTTTAGTTTTTCTCTCAACTCATTTTTAGTTTTAGCTTAACAACTCAAGAGTTTAACACACTCTTGAGTCTGTTATAGTTAGTTGTAACAGATAACTACCCTTGTAACTACTTTCTCATTCAATAAATTCAAATTCCAATTTTCCCTCCAAAATTCTCATATTACTCTACTGTTCATACCTGCTTCATTGATACCTATTGTTGCTGATATTGGTTAGTTATGATCAATACTTGATCATAATTGGATAAGTTTGAAGATTGTAGCTGTTTGTTCATCCAGTTCAAGTACTAGCAGATTTTGGTGAGTTCCAGTCCAGTTATGGTGATTCTTGATGGTTGTAGCTGTTGATTTGTTATTGATTAGTGTGCTCTAGTGCTAAGGTGATGGTTAGCACTAGATTAGAGAGCTCAGCGCTCCTCTACTCCTCAAAGGAGGCCTTAGCATAAGGTTTTACTTTCCTGATTTTCAGTTCCTCTAAACAGTTGAATGCCTGTTTCATTCCTAGTAAATCTTTGCTTGTTTGAATGATAAAATGTGTTTTAGCCTGTTTTTGATATGATCTCATTGATTTTGTAGCTTTATTGTAGCTTAATCTGGCTTATAGCTTAAATACTTGACCTGTTTTTCAGCTTTTATCAGTCATTTAGCTTTTATAACCATTTTGAGTTCTAGTTGTTTTCACTGCTTGTTACTAGTTCTCATTCACTCAATTTCAGCTATAAGACTTAGTTTGATAAAGCTCTTAACTCAGTCTATACATTTACTCAAAAAGTCTTAATAAAAGTTTTAAAAATATCTGTAAAGTGGTGTTTGGCATTAGCTTGTGATTGAATTTCAAGTATTAGTTTTTGGCAAACTTTTGTTCATTTCCAGTTAACAAGTCATAAAAAGTAGTTTTCAGTCATTTTTAAGTCAAGCACTTAGTCAAAAAGGCAATTGGTCATATAAAAAGTCTGGGTCAGTTTTTAACAAGTTCCTTATCAGAAAGTATTGATTTTGATTTGAATGGCATTTCTTTGTTAGTTGATGAAATCACTCCAAACCAATTCTCAATTTTCATTCAACATATAAAATTTGAATGTGTAGAAGGAAATTGAACAGTATCAAATATTAAGCTAGGAATAAGCAAAAGTTTAAGATCAAGAGCAAATGCAAGTTTCTGTAACTTGGCAAACTGCTTTTTCATATCTCCATTTCCACTTCATCAACTAGCTTATTTTCTTTCACAATTTCATTCTATTAGTGTTCCTGGTTAAATTTTAAGATTTTGGGCTTACTGAAATTCCTGGTCAACGAAAGTCAACATAAGCACTCTTTCGGCTTATTTTCAAATTCTGAGCTTATTACTTGATGATTTTCCATGAGACTTGATTTCCCGTCCTTCTTTTGAGCTTATTAATAAGAATTTCCATTTAAATCTAGTTGTGCAAGTCTAGTTTAACTTGTAGCTTATTGTGTGCTTATTGAATTCAGCTTATCAGAGTTTTTGTAACTTTCAGCCAATTTCCTTGGATAGGTCTAGCTTAAATTCAATTTTAAGTCATTTGCAACTTGTTTGATCGAATTTGGTTGAGAAATAAGCTCAAACCAGCTTATTTTACTCCTTAACCCGTTTTTGTTAAAAAGTTTTTGAAAATTGCAATTAGGTCCTTATAGTATTAAGCTGTTCTTAAATTTGGCTAATCTTTCCAACTTTTTAGGTTTTGCAAAAGTCCAGTCCCTATATTTTCAAGTTTGTTCAAAATTAGTTATTCAGTTTTCATTTAGTTGCAAATTAGTTACATTGTTTGAATAGTTTTCATTTTAAGTCCACATAGTTTACTGTTTTTACACATTTAGTCCTTGTATTTTTCAGCTTTACATTTTTAGCATTTAAATTTCATAGAATTTACATTTTCAATCCTTAGAGTTTGTAGAATTTACTTTTAGCATTTTAATTGAATAAAAACTTGGTATGTGCACGTTGTTTTACATATAAGTAGACGATATTTTTCATTTTGGTAAGGCTTGTTTGAATTAGCAATAGAATATCCAAAAAACATTACCAACCAAGAACAATTAAAAACCCGATATTGTTAGGACTTTCAATTTGTTAAGAACTGAGAAAAACGAACTTCAATTATACACATTTCAGGCACCATCCACCATGTATGCTCCAAATGATATTGAAAGTGCAATGCATACCATGACATTAAATCCTCTTGATGAAAATTGGTATATGGACACTGGAGCTTCATCTCATATGACGGCTTCACAAGGTATACTCTTTTCTTATTTCAATACGAGCATTCCAAAAAATATAATTGTCGGTAATGGTCATGAAATTCCAATCCAAGGTCTTGGATATACAAAACTTCCGTCACCTTATCCTCCATTATTGTTAAAAAAACGTCCTACATGTTCCTCATATTGTCAAAAATCTAATCTCTATTCGTCGGTTATCCATTGACAATAACATATCTATTTCTTTTGATTCGTTTGGTTTCACTGTGAAGGACTACAGGACGGGAATCCAACTAATTAGATGTGATAGTAACGGGTACCTTTATCCTCTCACCATTTCCGCACTTCAAAAACTAAAATCCCCTTCCACTTTTGCTGTTTTCTCTTAAGATCTTTGGCATAGACGTCTTGGACATCCAGGCGCCAATATTTTAAGTTTACTTCGCAATAAAAATTACATTGCATGTAATCGCTCTAAAGAACAATATTTGTGTGGACCTTGTGTCTTTGGTAAACATATTAAGTTACCATTCTATGATTCATCCTCTACTACCTTCTCCCCCTTTGAAATTGTGCACAGTGATGTGTGGACATCACCAATACTTAGTTCTGCTGGTCACAAATACTACGTACTAGTCTTGATGATTATTCAATTTTTTTGTGTACTTTTCCCTAGGGCCATAAATCACAAGTATATTCTACATTTCTCTCATTCAATAAATATATTAGTAACCAATTTTCTACTAATATAAAGGCTTTTCAATACGATAATGGAAGAGAATACATGACATGTGTATAGTTGAAGTTCGTTTTTCTCAGTTTTTAACAAATTGAAAGTCCTAACAATATCGGGTTTTTAATTGTTCTTGGTTGGTAATAATTTTTGGATATTCTATTGCTAATTCAAACAAGCCTTGCAAAAATGAAAAATAACGTCTACTTATATGTAAAACATAGTGCACATACCAAGTTTTTATTCAATTAAAATGAAAAATATAAATTCTATAAACTATAAGGACTAGAAATGTAAATTCTATGAAATATAAATGCTCAAAATGTAAGGCTGAAAAGTACAAGGACTGAATATGTAAAAACAGTTAACTATTAGGACTGAAAATGAAAACTATCCAAACAACTTAACTAATTCTTAACAAAATTCAAACTTCTAACTGAATTTTAACAAACTTGAAAGTTAAAGGACTGGATTATTGCAAACCCTAAAAAGTAGCAAGTTTAGCCATGATTAAGAACAGTTTAATACTTCAAGGACTTAAGTGCAATTTTTCAAATCTTTTTACCAAAAACGGGTTACAAACTTTAATAAGCTCGTTTGAGCTTATTTCTCAACCAAATTTGATCAAACCACTTGCAAACGTCTTAAAATCGAAAATTAACTAGACCTATCCAAGGATTTTAGCTGAAACTTACTAAAAAGCTGATAAGCTGAATTCAATAAGCACAAAATAAGCTATAAGCAAAACTAGACTTGCACAACTAGATTTTAGTAAAAATACTTGTTAATAAGCTCAAAATAAGAACAGGAAATTAAGTCTCATGAAAAAGTATCCAGTAATAAGCTCAGAATCCTAAAATAAGCAAAAGGAGTGCTTATGTTGACTTTTGTTGACCAAGATTTTTCAATAAGCCCAAAATCTCAAAAATTAACCAGGAACACTTACTGAATGATTTTGTGAAAGAAAATTGACCAATTAATGAAGTAAAAATTGAGATATGAAAAAGCAGTCACCAAGTTATAGTAACTTGAGTTTGCTCAATGAGCTTAAACTTTTGCTTATTCCCAGCTTAATACCTAATACTGTACAATTTCCTTATAGACTTTGAAAATTCATATATTGATTGAGAAATGAGAATTGTTTTGGAGTAATTTCATCAACTAATAAAGAAATGGCAAGCAAATCAATTTGACAACTTTCTGAAACAATACTTGAATAAAACTGACCCAGACTTTTTTAGATGGCCATTTGCCTTTTTGACCTAACACTTGACTAAAAATGACTGAAAACCTTTTGTTATTACTTGTTGACTGAAAATGAACCAAAACTTTCCAATTTCTAACACTTGAACATCACTTTTAGGCTAGAACCAAACACTACTTTACTGATTTTTTTTGGAATTTTTGTGAAGTCTTGTTGATCAAAAGGTTAAACTGAGAAAAGATCTTTATCAAGCTAAGTTTAGTAGCCAAAATGAAGTATGTGAGAACAAGTAACAAGTAGTGATAACAACTAGGACTCAAAATGATTAACAATGCTATATGACTGATAAAAACTAGAAAAACAGGACAAGTATGAAAGCAATAAGCAGATTAAGCTACACAATAAGCTATAACAACACTAAGATCAAATCAGAAACAGGCTAAAACAACTTTGATCATGCAAACAAGCAAGATTATCAGAGAATTTAGCAGGCAAGCAACTGTTTAGAGGAATTGAAATTCAGAACATGTAAACCTTATGCAAAGGCCTCCTTTGGGGAGTAGAGGAGCGCTGAGCTCTCTATTCTAGTGCTAACCACCACCTTAGCACTAGAAATCACTATCAACAACCAATCAATCAGCTACAACCAGGAGAATCATCATAACTGGACTGGAACTCATCAAATTCTGCTAGAAATGAACTGGATCAACAAATCAGCTACAATCTTCTCAATTAGTTCACTATGATCAGGTTATGATCATAACAAACTAACAACAGCAACAAGAGTGATCAATGAAGTAAGTAATGAACAGTAAGTAGTATGAGAACTTTTGGAGGGAAAATGGAAATTTGACTTTTATTGAATGAAAAGTAGTTACAAAGGTAGGTATTTGTTACAACTAACTATAACAGACTCAAGAGTGTGTCAAACTCTTGAGTTGTTAAGCTAAGAACTAAGAAATGTGATGAGAGGAAAAATGAAGTGTGTGTGATTTCACACTTTCTACCACTACAAGAAATGAGACTGAACATGGTATTTATAGACTTTAGGAGTAAAGCAGTTGGGGTTGGTGACGTGTTGGAACCAATCCCAGGCTTCCACGTGTCAAAAATCTGTCAATTTGGTTTTGCTGATGAAGAACAGATTTGGGGGTTTTATCTTGAGTTGATTTCAGCCTAATTGGTTGTGACCATTGAGTTTGTCTTGTGATTTGAGCAAGATTAATGTTTATATCATCTCTTGAAATGCACTCTAGCTCAAAGTCGATCCTGGTAAAATTTGTTGATGAAGATGACACGTGTTGTGTTTTGGTTGGGTAAATAAGGTGCACACGGATCATAATCCAAAATGGATAAACTAAATATTGCATGGCCTCTTCCTATTGGCTGAACAATGAGTAGTGCGTTTAACTGTTGGGATTTTTACCATTTAATGCTTGGCGGCTGTTGTGTAATTAATGGCATGAGTTGGCAATCCAGGGAACATATTTCTTGCATTCTCATTGGCTGGCCCTTTTTCACACGAATTGAACTTGATTTAACTTTCCAAAAATGGCAGAATTAGCCCTTGAACTTGGCAGATTGTATTTTTAAGCTAGTAACTTCATTTCTTTGGCATATTTGGTCCTTCAAACTTCATTCTTGAACAAAAATGATCCTTTGACTGAGTTGACTTGATAGTTGACTAGATTTGACTTTGATCTTGACTTTGTCGTATTTACACTTTTGGTCCTTCATCTTTGGCAGATTGTCAAGATAGGTCCTTTGTCTTCAAAGTCTTGTCACTTTTGATCCTTCTTTGTCTTTTTCATCAAATTAAGCTTGATTTTCCTTTGTTTGCTTGAAAATGTATCTTTCTTACCTATTTGAGCACAAACACAAAACATACCACATGATTCCGCTTTATAACACAAAGTTTAGGTATTTTTATTGTGTTTTAGGGTGATTTGTTGATAAATTGATATGAGTTTTTGCTCATATCAAATCCCCTACACTTGAACATTGTCATGTCCTCATGCAATGCTTTATATTTTAAAGCACAAATTTACATTTTCCTCATAATTAATCCACCTTGGCCAACATGGAATGCATCTACACTACTCTAAACTAAATGATGTATGATTTTGATTTTTAACAATGCAATGAACAAAATACAATTCTATATATATCTTTTTGTTTTTTCTTGAAATGGTTTTGATGGAAATAACTCATAAAGAATTCAATGACTTTGATTCGGGCTTGGGTACCATGGACATTTATCACCCTCAAGTTTCACTTTCCCCATACCAAGCTTAAAAATGGGATCATTGTATTCATAAGTAAAAAGTGCATCAACTTATTCATGACAATTAAATGTGGAACCGGTTATTATTTGAGCAAATTGCTTGTGGGCAAATTTGTCATTATTTCAAGTGTGAAGCATAAGAAATGTAAAATCCAAAAATAAGGAAGCACAGTTTTAATCCTAAGTAATCCTCTCATCCATTACTTGAAAAACCGCTCACAATTAATATAAGTCCGTTTCAAGAATAATAAGTCATTCGCCTTATGTGTAAAATCCTCATGTCATGCTTTCATAAGTAGCTACACACTCGCTAAGGAAAGAAAAATAAAACTCACGCAATAATTTACATCCGCCATCTTTTTGAGACTTTGGATCTTCAACCCCGCAACCCGTCAAGGTAATACTGGATTGGAGCAATCTATTGAATCCCCGCAACCCATCAAGGTAATATTGGAACTCAATAGTCACTATAATTAACACCACACTGCCCCTCTTGGGAGTCTTGTATATATATATATATATATATTTTTTTTTTCTTTTTCTTTTTTTTTCTAGCCACTCATTTTTTTTTGTAAGCCGCTCTTATTTTTCTTTATTCCTTACTAAGAAATTTGAAAAGAATAAAAGGAAAAACACCCGCTAAATATTGAGCATGACATAAGTCTAGTACACATAAAACGTTCTTACTTAGAATCTTAAGACGTACTTATATCAACCATGAATGATTAGACAAAAATGCATAAGAGATTACAAACCAATTAAAACCGTTCTTGATTATTTATTAACAATTATATACATGCGAAGAAAAATAGAGGCAAAGAAGAGAAGGGTTTAACCACAAGTAATTATCATGAAGTTTATCTAGCCCTCTTATACTTGCTTCAACTCTATCATTTCCCATTCTCCACAAATTTAAAGTCTCAAATAATGAGAGTGGTGGATGCTTAGCCTAATAGACCAATGAAGGACTAAATGGTTAAGGATACTAGCTAGAGAGTGCTAAGATAAGCAAAATCGGGTTGAGTCAAAATATCCATGGCGGGCCTAATATGTCAAAGAAGTCTAAATTTGTTAAACCATGTTTTATTATATTTTTTTCTCTTTTATATATTTTTGATGAAAAATAAAAGAAAAGATATATACAATGCAAATGTGATATGCAAATGAAAAAATGATGAATGCAAAAATTATAAATGCATATTTTTGGTGGCCAAAGTAGATCAAAAATTCGAAAAATGTTTGAAAAAATAATTTTCCAAGTTATCATGAAAGACAATGACAAGTTCTAGGTAAGGTCACTTCGATAGAAGACCCCCTACACTTAAGCTAAACATTGTCCTTAATGTTTAAGAGCATGGAAGTATACAAACTTCCCCTACACTTATGACAATGAATAGACTTTGCTTAACCTAAGTTAAGGAAAGTAAAACTATTAGTGAATTCATGTTTAAGCACAAGGTGTCAATGAAAGATCACAATAGTAACGAAGTGAACCAGATACAAGGGCCTCCTCCATAAGCTCCAAAGCATGAAATGAGTGAGCAACCCTACAAACAATCATGAAGACAAAAGAAGGTCTCCCTACACTTATCTCCAAGTCTATACCTTTATTACTAACCTACAACACTCTAAACCTAGTTATACAATGCTTGAGTTAATGAGTCTCTAGCTCGACTCGTCCCTCAATGAATTAATTCATGAGGAAAATGGGGATCTCTTGGACCATTTCAACGGAAATGTCCTCCCCAAAATAATGTTTCACACGGTGACCATTCACTTTAAAGTTTGGACCATCGGGTTGTGACAACTCTATAGTTCCATATGGAAACACTTGAGCAATAGTGAATGGACCGGACCATCTCGACTTAAGCTTGTCCGCAAAAAGTTTCAACCTTGAGTTAAAGAGGAGAACCGGCTATCCAACTTTGAACTCACGGTTCTTGATCTTAGCATCATGCAATTTCTTAGTCTTTTCCTTGTAAAGCAAAGAATTTTCATAGGCATTGGCTCTCAATTCATCCATCTCATTGAGTTGATCTTTCCTATGTGAACCGGCTTGGTTTAAATCAAAGTTAACCCACTTGAGAGCCCAAGATGCCTTGTGTTCTAACTCGAACGGGAGGTGGCACGATTTACCATAGACAAGCCTATAAGGAGTACAACCAATTGGTGTCTTAAAAGCCGTCCTAAAGCCCACAAAGCATCATCAAGCTTATCCGACCAAGAAGCTCGATGCTCTCCCACCATTCTCTCTAAAATTCTTTTTAAACCACTATTTGTGACCTCGGTTTGACCATTGGTTTGAGGGTGATATGCGGTAGAAAGTCTATGATTAACTCCATATTTCTTTATAACTCTCGTGAATTGATCATTACAAAAGTGCGTACCACGATCACTTATGATGGCCCGAGGTACACCAAATCTAGCAAACAATTGCTTTAAGAACTTCACAACAACTCTAGCATCATTGGTAGGTAAGGCTTTAGCCTCCACTCATTTAAAAACATAATCCACCGCCACAAGTATATACTTGTTTCCCTTAGAAGATGGAAAAGGTCCCATGAAGTCTATGCCCCATACATCAAATATCTCACACTCTTGAATAAAATTTTGTGGCATCTCATCACGTTGCGTAATTTTTCCTTGTCTTTGACACACATCACAAAACTTCACCATTTCATGGGCATCTTTGTAAATGGAAGGCCAATAGTAACCCGAATCAAAGACTTTCTTGGCGGTATAGTTAGGCCCAAAATGTCCACCCGTAGGTCCTTTATGACACACTTCTAAGATCTTAAAAGCCTCGGGACCATCTACACACCGTCTAATGATTTGGTCTGCACATTGCCTAAAAAGATAAGGATCATCCCAAAAGTAGTACTTAACTTCCTTAAGAAATTTCTTCTTTTGTTGATAAGTAAGACCCTCAATAAGCACATTGCCTACAAGATAGTTTGCGATATCCACAAACCAAGGCGTGGCATCCTCTTGGGAAGAGAAAGACACGAGCTCCTCTAATGGAAAGGATTCATTGATTTCTTGATGTGGAAAATCTCCTTGAAAAGGATGCTCAAGTCTACTCAAATGATCCGCCGCTAAATTCTCAGCCCCTTTTTTATCACGAATTTCTATCTTAAACTCTTGAAGTAACAAAACCCATCTCAAAAGCCTAGGCTTGGCATCTTGTTTTGTCATAAAATACTTGAGAGCGGAATGATCCGTATACACTATGGTTTTGGATAGCACAAGGTATGGTCTAAATTTCTCAAAAGCATAGACTATAGCAAGCAACTCTTTTTCCGTGGCAGTGTAATGAAGTTGTGCACCGGTCATGGTTTTACTCGCATAGTGTATAGGTTGAAAATGCTTATTAACTCTTTGACCTAAGACGGCCCCCACCGCATAATCACTAGCGTCACACATAAGCTCAAAAGGTAATTCCCAATTTGGAGAAACCAAAACGGGAGCCTTTGTCAATTTCTCCTTAAGAGTCTCAAAAGAGTCCAAACAATCTTGGTTAAAAATGAAAGGAGCCTCTTTTTCCAAGAGGTGAGTCATCGGTCTTGCTATCTTAGAAAAATCTTGTATAAAGCGCCTATAAAATCCCGCATGACCTAAGAAACTCCTCACACCTTTAACCGAGGTGGGTGGGGGAAGCTTAGCAATCACATCAATTTTAGCTCGATCCACTTCTAATCCCTTGTTGGATATTTTGTGTCCTAAAACAATCCCTCTTTCACCATAAAGTGACATTTCTCCCAATTAAGCACTAAACGTGTTTCCTCACAACGCTTAAGCATTCTCTCTAGATTGGTGAGACATGAGGTAAATGAATTTCCAAAGACGGAAAAATCATCCATAAAAACCTCCATAGTTTGGTCTATCATGTCATGGAAAATCGCCATCATGCACCTTTGAAACGTCCCCGGTGCATTACATAAGCCAAAAGGCATCCTCTTGTAAGCAAAGGTACCGTAGGGACAAGTGAATGTGGTCTTTTCTTGATCCTTAGGGTCAATGGGTATTTGGAAATAACCCGAAAAGCCATCAAGAAAGCAATAGTACACATTTCCCGCTAAGCGTTCAAGCATTTGATCCATAAAAGGTAATGGGAAATGGTATTTCCTAGTAGCCTCATTGAGTTTCCTATAGTCAATACAAACTCTCCAATCGGTGACAAGTCTCGTAGGAATAAGCTCATTGTTCTCATTAGGCACTACGGTGATTCCACCCTTCTTTGGAACAAAATGTACCGGGCTAACCCATGGAGAGTCGGAAATGGGGTAAATCATACCCGCATCAAGGAGTTTAATCACTTCTTTCTTAATGACCTCGTGGATTTTTGGGTTAACTCTTCGTTGACTTTGAATGGCGGGTTTGTAATCATCCTCCATAAGGATTTTGTGTGTATAAAAATGTGGATCAATTCCCCTTATGTCGGATATTTTCCATGCTAAAGCTTTCTTGTGTTTCTTAAGGACTTCAATAAGTTGCTCCTTCTCATCCTCTTTTAACTCTTTAGCAATTATCACAGGTAATTGGTCTTTGCCCTCTAAGAAAGCATACTCTAAGTGGGATGGAAGGTCCTTAAGTTTAATATGAGGTGGACTCTCTATGGAAGGTTTTACTATGGAAGGATCCTCATTGGTAACTTCTTGTGGAATAGGAGAAGGAATAGGGTCCTCATTGAGCAACTTTTGGATAGTAAGAATATCTTCTTCCCAATTAATGGGAGAATCATCATCACCAAGAAAGTTTGACTCAAATTCCTCCAAGAGGAAATCACTCTCTCCAAAAGGTGTTAAAGAGGGAGAAATTGAGGCAACGGTTTCAACATGGGGCATCTCATCACTAGTACTCTTGCAAGCATCATGAAAGTGTTCATCACACACCTCATCTAACACATCAACTATGTTAATAGTCTCACAAGGTCTAGACTCCTTAACCTCTTTCCTATCACAAACTTTCCCTAACTTAAACACCACTCTCTCATCCTATACTCTCATAATTAGTTCTCCTTCCGCCACATCTATCAAAGTACGACCCGTTCTCAAAAACGGTCTACCAACAATCAAAGGAACTCTAGGATCCATGTCATAATCAACCACTACAAAGTCGGCCGGAAATGTAAACTTATCCACACCTACAAACACATCCTCCGCTATACCTACGGGGTAAGCTATGGTTCGGTTGGCTAATTCAAGGGTCATCCTAGTGGGAGTGAGCTCGGGAAGAGAGTTTTTTCCAAACCGATAAAGGCATGAGGTTAATGCTTGCCCCTAAATCCGCCAAAGCCATGCAATTTTCTACACCGGGAAAATTACAGGGTATCAAGAAGCGCCCCGGATCTCCAAGTTTTGTTGGTAAGGTTTTAAGTAGCACGGCGGAACAATTTTCATTAAGGGATGTGTTTGGCAAATCAACCAATTTTTCTTTGTTTGAGAGTAAATCCTTGAACATCTTAGCAAACTTTGGTATATAAGAAAGAGCTTCCGCAAAGGATATATTGATGTTGAGTTGCTTGAACATCCTTAAGAAATTTGAGACTTGGATGTCATCCTTGTTCTTTAACTTGTCCTTTTTCAACCTTGAAGGATATGGAAGAGTAGGTTTTGGTGAAGGTGGAATAGGTGTTGTAGTGGAAGATTTGTCTTTGTTAGCTTCTTCATTGGGAGGTGTGGAAGGTAAAGGAGAAGTAAGAATAGGTTGAGAAGGTGTGTTTGATTGAATGGGAGCATTTTAAGGTGGTGAAGTAGAGGTAGAAGGCTTGTCACAAGTAGGAACAAAAGTGGGTGGAACAATAGGAGGTTTAGAAGGTGAAGAATCCTTTGTTGTTTTTCCACTTCTTGTTGTAATAGCATTGACATTTGCCCTTGGACTTGTTTGTGTGTTGGAAGGTAAAGCCCCTTGTGGTCTTTGATTGAATGCCATTAAAAGCCTATTGGTTTGTTCCTCCGATATACGTTTCATTTGGTCATTCATTCTCTTCTCAATTTCACGCGTTTTCTTGTCAACATACTCTTGAGTCTCTTGCATCCCATATCCTTGATTTTGAAGTTGAGGATAAGCTTGATTTGGTATTTGAGAATATCCTTGATTTAGGAAAGGTGGAAGTGGTTGATTAAATCCTTGATGTGGTGGGTAAAAGTTATTTCCTTGATGTTGAACATTGTTTGGTGCCTTGTAGTTATTTCCTTGGTAAGGTGGTCTTTGCCCTTGATTCCTTTGTAAAACTTGAGGAGGATTTTGTTGAAGTTGGGTGGGTGGTTGGGGTGGGAATCCCGGTGGAGTAAGGTAATTTTGGGAATTGTAAGAAAGGTTATTAGGATTGATATTTGGCTTGAAGTGTTCACGATGTTCCTCTTGGTAAGCATAACATTCCCCTTGATAACCTTGCACCTTATCACATTGTTCATAAGAATGGGGACCTCCACAAGTTACACAAGAAAGAGTAATTGCATGCACATCATTTGAAGAATTATTCAATGAAAGGCTCTTAATGGCTTGAATCATTTCTTGTTGTTGCTTAAAACTCATCTCATGATCTCTATCTATCTTTTGCATGAGCTCTTGGTGATACTTGAGGAATTGGTTATCACAAGGTGTTTGAGAATCGTTTTGGATAACATGAACCCTTTCTTCAAATTGAGTGTTTGTTTGAACCATTGCTTTAGTCTCAATGATGTCCACGGCATCTTGAATGGATTTAAGAAGAATATTCCCTCCTGCGGAAGCATTGAGTGAATCTTGGTGATGAGGTTTAAGGCCATTATAGAAAGTATTGATTTTGTGAACTTCATCCAATCCATGGTTAGGGCATCGCCTCAATAACTCTCTAAACTCGTCCCAAGCATCACTAAAGGATTGACTAGGTTTTTGTTGAAAGCCTATAAATAAGTTCCTCAAATCCATGGTCTTAGATGGAGGAAAGAACTTGTTCAAAAACTTAGTGGTGAAACCATCCCATGTGGTGATACTATCGGGTGGTTGGGTGTCTAACCAATGCCTAGCTTGTTCCTCTAGTGAAAATAGCACTAATATCAACTTAATAGCATCATGTGGAACTCCATTGTACTTAAGGGTATTGCAAAGAGAAAGGAATCTCTTAAGGTGATCATGAGGATCATCATTCTTGTGACCATAGAAAGGTGTATTTGAAACCAAGGTAATCATAGCCGTTTTTAGCTCAAATGAATTTGCGGGAATGTCGGGAATCCTAATAGCATTAGCATATCCATGAACATTGGATTGCAAACGTTCCATCAAAGAACGATTATCAACAGCCATGGCTTCTTTTTGTGGATGAATCAAAGCACGATTCTCGTGATCGGCTTGATGGACGGTGGTGGTCTTACTCTTTCTCTTTTTCTTCCTTTTCGGAGGAAGAGGTTGTACACCAAACGGTATTTGTGCACGCCCGCGAGTGAGCATGCAACTCAATACGAGGAATGAGAGAGAAGCTCTCGTGTGACTTTGAAGAGAAAAGGATTATCCTCTTCGAGTTTCAATATGAAATATCCACAAGAAAATAATAATATATGTATGTACTACTTGGGTGCAAGACCCCCAATGAAGCCTTCCTTCGTAGAATACTCACAAGTGAACGGGGGGTTAGGTGGCGCGAAGCACTTAAGTACCTATTGACCCTTAGATGGCATTTTATAGCACATCGCCTTTCTATTCACTTAATTGTTTGTATTCTTCGAATTGTTGCTTATTGAGAGTATTTATCTATTCTTGCTTTATTTTGTTTGATCGATACACGTGTCAAGGACCGGAACGCCCCTCAACACGGTGTATTGCCTTGGGAATACTTATGGAGAATATGTAGATTGGTTGTTCTTATACGTATACGTATTTACTTATAATGATATATGGAAAATATTTTTTTATTTATGAGTTTTTAAGAGAAAATACTATATGTACATAAAAACCGAGAGAATCCAACAATATATATTTTTGGGTGGAATCTCTTAGGAAAAATATTGCTTTTCGGATTTTTTAATTTGTTTGGTCAATTCTTTAGGAAAAGAATTGTTTTGTTAATTTTTTTAGTTTTTATATATTTATATATTTTTGATTTTTTAATTGTTTTTTATTTATGATACGTAAAAATAACGTTCACTAGGTGAACGGATCCCAAAAGCCAATGAAAACCGTCAATCGATAGTCTCTCGTAAAGTCAAAGAACCGGTAGCGGCGCCATTTAAAATGTGTATAGTTGAAGTTCGTTTTTCTCAGTTCTTAACAAATTGAAAGTCCTAACAATATCTGGTTTTTAATTGTTCTTGGTTGGTAATATTTTTTGGATATTCTATTGCTAATTCAAACAAGCCTTGCAATAATGAAAAATAACGTCTACTTATATGTAAAACATAGTGCACATACCAAGTTTTTATTCAATTAAAATGCAAAATATAAATTCTATAAACTATAAGGACTAGAAATGTAAATTCTATGAAATATAAATGCTCAAAATGTAAGGCTGAAAAGTACAAGGACTGAATATGTAAAAACAGTTAACTATTAGGACTGAAAATGAAAACTATCTAAACAACTTAACTAATTCTTAACAAAATTCAAACTTCCTAACTGAATTTTTACAAACTTGAAAGTTAAAGGACTGGATTATTGCAAACCCTAAAAAGTAGCAAGTTTAGCCATGATTAAGAACAGTTTAATACTTCAAGGACTTAAGTGCAATTTTTCAAATCTTTTTACCAAAAACGGGTTACAAACTTTAATAAGCTCGTTTGAGCTTATTTCTCAACCAAATTTGATCAAACCACTTGCAAACGTCTTAAAATCGAAAATTAACTAGACCTATCCAAGGATTTTAGCTGAAACTTACTAAAAAGCTGATAAGCTGAATTCAATAAGCACAAAATAAGCTATAAGCAAAACTAGACTTGCACAACTAGATTTTAGTAAAAATACTTGTTAATAAGCTCAAAATAAGAACGGGAAATTAAGTCTCATGAAAAAGCATCCAGTAATAAGCTCAGGATCCTAAAATAAGCAAAAGGAGTGCTTATGTTGACTTTTGTTGACCAAGATTTTTCAATAAGCCCAAAATCTCAAAAATTAACCAGGAACACTTACTGAATGATTTTGTGAAAGAAAATTGACCAATTAATGAAGTAAAAATTGAGATATGAAAAAGCAGTCACCAAGTTACAATAACTTGAGTTTGCTCAATGAGCTTAAACTTTTGCTTATTCCCAGCTTAATACCTAATACTGTACAATTTCCTTATAGACTTTGATAATTCATATATTGATTGAGAAATGAGAATTGGTTTGGAGTAATTTCATCAACTAATAAAGAAATGGCAAGCAAATCAATTTGACAACTTTCTGAAACAATACTTGAATAAAACAGACCCAGACTTTTTTAGATGGCCATTTGCCTTTTTGACCTAACACTTGACTAAAAATGACTGAAAACCTTTTGTTATTACTTGTTGACTGAAAATGAACCAAAACTTTCCAATTTCTAACACTTGAACATCACTTTTAGGCTAGAACCAAACACTACTTTACTGATTTTTTTTGGAATTTTTGTGAAGTCTTGTTGATCAAAAGGTTAAACTGAGAAAAGATATTTATCAAGCTAAGTTTAGTAGCCAAAATGAAGTATGTGAGAACAAGTAACAAGCAGTGATAACAACTAGGACTCAAAATGATTAACAATGCTATATGACTGATAAAAACTAGAAAAACAGGACAAGTATGAAAGCAATAAGCAGATTAAGCTACACAATAAGCTATAACAACACTAAGATCAAATCAGAAACAGGCTAAAACAACTTTGATCATGCAAACAAGCAAGATTATCTAAGAATTTAGCAGGCAAGCAACTGTTTAGAGGAATTGAAATTCAGAACATGTAAACCTTATGCAAAGGCCTCCTTTGGGGAGTAGAGGAGCGCTGAGCTCTCTATTCTAGTGCTAACCACCACCTTAGCACTAGAAATCACTATCAACAACCAATCAATCAGCTACAACCATGAGAATCATCATAACTGGACTGGAACTCATCAAATTCTGCTAGAAATGAACTGGATCAACAAATCAGCTACAATCTTCTTAATTAGTTCACTATGATCAGGTTATGATCATAACAAACTAAAAACAGCAACAAGAGTGATCAATGAAGTAAGTAATGAACAATAAGTAGTATGAGAACTTTTGGAGGGAAAATGGAAATTTGAATTTTATTGAATGAAAAGTAGTTACAAAGGTAGGTATTTGTTACAACTAACTATAACAGACTCAAGAGTGTTTCAAACTCTTGAGTTGTTAAGCTAAGAACTAAGAAATGAGATGAGAGGAAAAACTAAGTGTGTGTGATTTCACACTTTCTACCACTACAAGAAATGAGACTAAACATGGTATTTATAGACTTTAGGAGTAAAGCAGTTGGGGTTGGTGACGTGTTGGAACCAATCCCAGGCTTCCACGTGTCAAAAATCTGTCAATTTGGTTTTGCTGATGAAGAACAGATTTGGGGGTTTTATCTTGAGTTGATTTCAGCCTAATTGGTTGTGACCATTGAGTTCGTCTTGTGATTTTGAGCAAGATTGATGTTTATATCATCTCTTGAAATGCACTCTAGGTCAAAGTCGATCCTGGTAAAATTTGTTGATGAAGATGACACGTGTTGTGTTTTGGTTGGGTAAATAAGGTGCACACGGATCATAATCCAAAATGGATAAACTAAATATTGCATGGCCTCTTCCTATTGGCTGAACAATGAGTAGTGCGTTTAACTGTTGGGATTTTTACCATTTAATGCTTGGCGGCTGTTGTGTAATTAATGGCATGAGTTGGCAATCCAGGGAACATATTTCTTGCATTCTCATTGGCTGGCCCTTTGTCACACGGATTGAACTTGATTTAACTTTCCAAAAATGGCAGAATTAGCCCTTGAACTTGGCAGATTGTATTTTTAAGCTAGTAACTTCATTTCTTTGGCATATTTGGTCCTTCAAACTTCATTCTTGAACAAAAATGATCCTTTGACTGAGTTGACTTGATAGTTGACCAGATTTGACTTTGATCTTGACTTTGTCATATTTACACTTTTGGTCCTTCATCTTTGGCAGATTGTCAAGATAGGTCCTTTGTCTTCAAAGTCTTGTCACTTTTGATCCTTCTTTGTCTTTTTCATCAAATTAAGCTTGATTTTCCTTTGTTTGCTTGAAAATGTATCCTTCTTACCTATTTGAGCACAAACACAAAACATACCACATAATTCCGCTTTATAGCACAAAGTTTAGGTATTTTTATTGTGTTTTAGGGTGATTTGTTGATAAATTGATATGAGTTTTTGCTCATATCAATACAACAACTATTCATTCCATAATTTTTGCCAAAAACATGGCATGGTATTTCGTTTCTCATGTCCACACACATCCTCAAATGGAAAATCCGAACGCAAAATACGTGCAATAAACAATATCATCCGTACTCTCCTAGAACACTCCTCTGTCCCTTCTCATTTTTGGCATCATGCACTTGCCATGGAAACCTATCTTCTTAATATCTTACCAAAAAAACTTCTTGACCATCACTCTCCAACTCATATCCTCTACCAACGCAAACCTACATATAGTCACCTACGTGTCTTTGGTTGTTTGTGCTACCCGCTAATTCCCTCCACCAACATCAACAAATTGCAACCCCGTTCCACACCATGTGTCTTCTTAGGTTACCCTTCATCTCATCGTGGATACAAGTGTTATGACTTACAATTTAATAAAATCATAATCTCACGACATGTATTGTTTGATGAGACCAAGTTTCCTTTTGCTTTTCCACGTCCATCTAACCCTGACAACTAACACTTTTCTACATGAAAATATCAATCCATACTTTCTACACACTCCTCCATCACTTAACTCCCCACCACCCTCTCGTCCTAACTCACCAATTCAGCCCGCTAGTTTACCTCGGGCTCAACAGCCCTTACCCGACCCTCTCACAGAATACAACAACAATATAGGCCACATACCATCTACATCTTCTACTCCACTTCAGCCCACTAAAAACATTCATAACCATAACCTATCTGAGCCTCGTCCTACCTCACAATCAGCTCTCATCAAATCTCCACGACCCAATCCTCCTTCTTACTATCGTGCTCCAAGACAACCACCACTTCATATACCACCTAGTACACTCGTTCGGTCCATGAAAACCCGAAGCATGTCAGGTATTGTCAAAACCAAAAACCCATTCAGTTTGTTCACTTCTACCACCCTATCTCCCCTTCCACGAAACCCAAAAGAGGCACTCAATGATCCACATTGGAAACATGCCATGACCGATGAGTTTAATGCTCTAACTGAAAATAAAACATAGGAGCTTGTACCACGTATGCCTAATATGCATATTATTCGTTCAATGTGGATTTTTAAACATAAATTGAATGGATCTTTTGAGCGTTATAAAGCTCGTTTAGTTGGTTATGGCAGGTCTCAACAAGTCGGTATTAATTGTCTCGAGACATTTAGTCCGGTTGTCAAGCCGGTTACTATACGTGTTGTACTTACTTTGGCACTTTCTAAAACATGGTCCATTCATCAACTCGATGTTAAAAATGTCTTTTTGCATGGAAAACTATATGAAACAGTCTATATGCATTAATCTATGGGTTTTCGTGATCCGGTTCATCCCGATTACGTATGTCTTCTTAAGAAATCCCTTTACGGACTAAAGCAAGCCCCGCGAGCATGGTACCAATGGTTCGCTGACTTTGTCTCTTCAATTATGTTTGTTCACAGCCGTTCCGATCACTCTTTGTTTATTTACAGGGATGGACATGACTTAGCCTATATATTACTCTATGTTGATGACATAATCATCATCGCTTCCTCAGAGAATCTCATGTGCTCCATCATGAAACGTCTAGTTGATGAGTTTGCAATGAAGGATCTTGGCCCACTTAGTTATTTTTTGGGCATTGCTGTCACACGTACCACTAATGGACTCTTCCTTAGTCAAACTAAGTATGTTCGAAAAATTCTTAATCGTGCTAGGATGTCATCATGCAAGCCTTCTCATACTTCTGTTGACACTAAAGCAAAACTAAGTTCTTCAAATGGTGAACCATATTCAGATCCTACATACTTTCGAAGTCTCGCTAGGGCTTTACAATACCTCACCTTTACACACCCGGATATATCCTATGCGATACAACAAATCTGCCTTCATATGCATGATCCGCATGAAGGTCACATGACAGCTCTCAAGCGCATCTTATGCTATATACAAGGTACACTTCAGTTTGGATTACATCTTACTAAATCTTCCACACATGGCCTTGTATCATATAATGATGCACATTGGGTCGGATGCCCGGACACGAGACGCACCACATCGGGGCAGTGTGTCTATTTTGGTGACAACCTGGTCTTGTGGTCCTCAAAACGACGGCCTACCTTATCACGCTCTAGTGCTGAGGCTGAATACCGAGGGGTGGCTAATGTTGTTTCTGAATCTTGTTGGTTACGCAACCTCTTACTTGAACTTCATCATCCGATTCACAAAGCAACTATCGTATATTACGATAATGTGAGTGCAATCTTTTTATCTAGTAATCCTATCCAACATCAACGCACTAAGCATATCGAACTAGATATCCACTTTGTTCGTGAGAAGGTAACTCGTGGTGAAGTTCGAGTTTTACATGTTCCTTCGAGATATCAAATCACGGATATATTTACTAAAGGTCTTCCACGGGTTCTTTTTGATGACTTTCGAGACAACCTCAACGTCCTTCATCCTCCCGCTTCGACTGCGGGGGTATATTAGCTGTCAAAGAAGATATTATCATATCATGTATTTCTAGTATGTATCATTACCTTGTATTATACACAGTTAGTTATAGGTTTAATGCTAGAGATAGTGTAACTATGTATAGGCATATCTTACATTGTATTTATACCCTACATTTGGAAATGCAATGGACACACAAAAAACATTACATTCTTACTGGTCCCACATGTTTTTTCTATCCGTTATATTTAAAACAATAAAAAAACTTTTAATATTCTCTTTTTACTTATACAATACCTACTAAAACTCATATTTTTCAAAAACACAATCATATTTCATACACATTCTCCCTAAAACACTAAAATGGATAACATCGACGAATACGAGTTATTCTTTGCCACTGAAATAGCCGAAGTCGTAATGAAATGCAAGTTGAGTTTTATTAGAAAAGTGTTGGCGTTTATTAAGAGAAGACGTAATGCTAATCGAATACTAAAAAACGTCATAAATTGGGACCGAATAGGTGCTCATGATCGGTTAGTTACGTATTTTTTTCGGTGAACCCAAGATACGATGAGAAAGAGTTCAAGAGGGTTTCTGAATTGGTTGTTCCTTTTTCAACTGGATAGTTAATGAAGTGACTATCCATTCTGCATACTTTTGCAATAATGTTGATTGTACCGGAAAAGAAGGTATTTCGCCGTTGTTAAAGTGCACCTCGACAATTCGTCAATTGGCATATGACATTGTTCCTGGTTTTCTAGATGACTATCTACAAATGACCCAAAGAACTTCTCGAGAATTACTTGATCATTTCTGTAGTGCTTTTATGGAAATTTTCGGGCCCGAGTATCAGAGGAAACCCACGTATACTGATGTTTTGAAACTTCATGCGTATCATGAAGCAAAGCACGGGTTTCCAAGGATGCTAGGAAGTCTTGATTGTACGGAGTGGAAGTGGTTTGGTTGTCCAGTTGCCTATAAAGGGAAATATGTTAGACGAGATCATGGACCGAATCCATTCATTTTAGTTGAAGTCGTGGCGTCGCAGGACTTATGGATATGACATGCATTTTTTGGTGTTTTTGGGTCGAACAATGACATCAACGTTTATATCATTCCATTTTATTTAACGATTTGAAAACCGGACGAGCACCAAAGGTTGATTTTGTGGCTAACGGTGTACACTATCCATGGGGTTACTATCTCGGTGACGGGATATATCCAAAATTGGCAATACTTGTTAAAACAATTCCTGAGCCAGCAGATGGTGATAACAAGAGCATTTTTTATAAGAAAAAACAAGAATCCGCAAGAAAAGATGTGGAAAGAGCTTTTGGTGTTTTGAAGAAAATATGGGCCATATTAGCCAATCCTACACGAGCATTCTGGAAAGAAAGAATCATGAATATGATGTACACATGCATCATATTACATAATATGATTCGAAAGTTAAAAAAAAGCAATATCTCCTACATGGTTCCCAGAAGAAGAAATTCAACCGGAAGACGTGATACAACCCCAAGAACGCGTCCTACAAGTTATGCAGCAAATCAGCTCAACGCAAGAACATCACAATCTTCGAGCAGATTTGGTCGAGCACTTGTTTGCCGATTCTTAAATTATTATTTTTTTATATTTACCCGTGTATCGTTTTTATTTACCCGCGTGTATCGTGTTTGAATAAAATGTATGAATAAAAGTTTTTATTTTATGAATAAAAAATATTTAATAAAAAAGTGGGAGTGGTTGTAGTGAGTTGTACTGAGTGATATTACCTCCAAAAATGAATTTGAGTGAGTTATAGAGTTTCTTAAAAAGCTAATATAACGCTGACGTGGAGGTGAGTAGGTTTCTTACCACTCCCTCTAGTCTAATATACTTACTAGTATAAAAAAATTATCCTTCACATATTAGGTTGATTCTTTATAGATCAAAGTATACTTTATTATTAAACTATAAATGAATACTAGGATTTGTACCCGTGCTCTGTCGCGGTGTTTTATTTCTGCTGATTGTAGGAAGTTGGGTCGGTATAAAAGCTGTAACATGATTTGTACATTCTTGGTACAGGCACCCATGTGTCTGGTAATACAATAAGTACAATTTTTCCTTTGCTCTTCAAATGTCTTGATAAATGCGTCATATAAACGTAATCTCAGAAATTTGTGTCCTGCAAACACCATGTTATTCAGCAGTCAAAATGGCAATAATATCAACATTAACGACCCGAAACATAAAAAGCTAAATTTTAAGAGGAAACAACAATAATACTAATATTAATAACATTTTTACCAAGAAAGTTAACACACTTTCTGTCTAATGGACTACTATTAAGGAACCTGAAAGACATCACTTCATTAACTCTATTTTTTGGATGAAAATAAAATGCACGTAACTCAGTAGTTCATAGATGTGCCTTTATTTGATGGGGCCATGTCACTTAAATAGTTCTAATTAGCCTCTTTGAGGCACAATAATACATAGTGCATATAATTATCTTAGGTGGTGTTCACTGTTCAGCATTGTATATTTAAGTTGGTTATGGTAAAATCGATACAGTAAGCACATACCAACCTGTGCATTTACAGTGCTTAAATACTCAATAATAAGCAAATAAGCAATTTTATAAAACACGCAAAAGTCAAAACCATTTTATATGCATAGATAATAAGCAGAAAAACACTCAAAAAATGGAATCCTGAACACAGAACATCCTCTTAGGGGGTGTTGGTATGAAGTAATGGTTTCTAAAGGCTTAAGTATGAGACAGGGGAAAAAACATATTGTATGCAAACCGCATGTTTAAACATTTAGAACTCTATGGTTAGATACATGGTTATAAGAAACTTATGACAGATAGCTACAAAAAAACCATGGTGACAATAGTAAATTGGCTCATCAAACATGCTTAAGAACTATGCTCGCTATGTTTTAATTCCGACTAGAATGGTTTTAAAGCTTCAATATATGCATTTCTTACAGATGCTTAGCAGAAACCTCTCAGTTGACCATTACTTAAACGTTCCTAACTCTAATCATCTATGATTTATACCATCGCGACACTTATGTAAAAATCTCACCTTTTGTACCACCTTGTTTACATGAAAACATATAACAAAGGTGTTTACCTCAGCAATGAATTTTGGCAAATATGTGAATTGCCCTCAACTTCAAGTCCAGTAACAAAAACGGGCGCTTACGGATTTTCAAAAGTATCATTAGAATCACAGCCTTACCATCGGCCATCATATCAAATAAGCCGAAGCAAATCCTGACGGCACAACAACTAAAGGCAATAAGTAAGCATATAAGGGGTGTTTGACAACTGTTTTAACAGCATCCAAACACCCTTTTTACAATATGAAAAATAGAACAACCATAGGAAAAAAGAACTTGCATTTGTCGCCATTGAACCACAATGGTTCATTTGTTTGCAACATCTTTATCAAGAGAATACAAAAACTGTAGCTTATTTTTATATTTTTTACAAAAAACAAAGGCAAACATGATATGAAAAGAGCAACATCTGAAGTCATTTCTCACACATTAAATTTCAGCAGCCAAACAACTGTTTCCCAAAAAGTTTTTATGCATAAACATTTCAGCAACCAAAACACATTAAGAACACTTTTATGCAAACCCAAAGATTAATTTTAAAACTAACTTTGAGCAAGTAGTTACATCAGGCCATCAATCTTTTAAATAAACCATTTCCGCATCAAAACTCTAACATATATATGGTGGAAACGACGTTGCATCGAGCCAAAATAATAAAATCCATGTACAACCTCACCGTTTTTCCTGATGGAACATTGTGTAAAGCTAGGTAAAAGTGTATTCTACCATTTAAGTTCTAAGACATGACTCGTTTATTTTGAAACCATGAAGCTCAGATAAGAAAGCAATCATAAAAAGAGGATACGCCATCCATGGCTGCAAACACAGAAAGGATTCCCTGCCAAGGTGGGCATAACACCAACTTTTATCGAGCCTGCTTAGGCATGCTTGAACTTTATCATCAGGGCCTCTTTATAACTATGAGCCGAAGACAGATCAGACTATCCACCCATCAAATATTTTAAAGCATTGTTTTTTGAAACTTCCCGACCTTTTATTATATTGATACTTACCAAAGCATAAGCCGAAGGTATCAACGGGACTTTGGCCCGCCATGGCTGCAAACACAACATCGCACACCCGTGGCTATCGCCGCACGCCTTTGCAGCGACAAAGAAAGGAACGGTGGCATCGAAGGAGCATAAGACGGGAATAATAGAAACGATGGAACATAAATCATAAGAAGTCGTGAGACGACCGTGGCTATCGTCGCCCGACATCAAGACCGGCAACGAAAGACACGATTGTCACTATCACTGACCGGCATCAGCAATGGTCGCATCATGTATAATATATGTGTCTGTTTCTTCCCACCACACATGCAGCTTTGTTTTGCAGCTTATGAGCCATGTATCTCACAAAATGGAAGTTAAAAACCCACGTTTGCGGGGTATGTGGCCATCAAAGAAGCATAAGTCGTAGGTATAAAAGGGACATCGACCCGCCATGACTGCAAACACATTCAGGTGCTGCCCCGCCAAGATACGGACCGATTTGGTCATAATGATGAGAACATTACCAAAGGCACACAACCGTGACTATCATTGCTTCAAAATGGACATCCTTGTAATTTTGCATACAATTATGTTACTACCTTTGTGGATGAAACGCAAAAACGATTGCTACACGTGAAACGCCAAAGAGGAGGTAGCCTATAAAGACTCCATCCGTTGTCATATGCATATGACCATAGACCACAATATGATTGCCAAAAACTGTGATCACAACCAAGCAAAGGATTGCCGTTTTGCTATGTTCACATGAAACACCATCAATGGACTAAATTTATTATGCGTGAGAACAAATATAAACGAAATCATGGATCAAACAGTCTTTTAATTACAATTCAACATGAAAAGTGATCATCTGCCTACTGTTATATGCATACTTGCTGCACAAATATGATCACCAACTTTCAGTTATCAGACCTTCGATAGAAGCAGTGCCCCTTCTATATAACCTAACCACGCATAAACAATTCAGCAAAAACATTATCCTCTGCGTACTGTTATATGCACTTGCAGCACGAATATGATTGCCAGTACTCAGTTACTGGTCCTTCTATATAATCTAACCAAACATAACAGTCAAGTTATTCATTGATTTTAAACCTCTTTAATATCCAACAAAGACACAACAAAGTAACATACTGAACACGAAACATAGAAACTTTTATTCAACTTCAACCTAAGGATCAACCTTTACTTACATACCAATTACCATAAACACAAACAAACTATTCATCACCAACAACTGTATTACATTCCAATACAGCTAGACACACATCCTAGCCTTAAACGACATTAACACAACTTAAATTAAGAAAACTACCCTCATCTCCTAATCCACATAAATTAAAAAATAATTAAACCCGCTTATAGACGGTCAAATAGTATCATCATAGCCTATTAAAAACGTTATTGTTGTGATATAAAAATGCCAGCGAGCAAGTAATTAAAAAACACCTTTCATTATCGGTTTCTCAAAACCAAAAAAAAACATCAGCAAGCAAGTAATCAGAAAAACAAAATACCATCAGCAACTCATAAGCATATTTTTTAACACCCAATCACCAATGGTACACACACGCACCTATCATCTAAAACTTGATTTAAGGTAACCTATCAGAAATTTGTAAGCCAAAATAAACGACTACGTGAAATAAGTACACATTTACTCACAATAACGGAGCGTTGTTGTTCGAGAAGACTGCATTCTATAAAACAAAGCGCCACCACGGAAGCATCTTGCATTTGAGGCCCAGCATCACTGTCGTGACCCTACGACCCTATGTCCTCATTGAGATTAAGCCGACTGCATTCTATAAAACAAAAAGGCCAAATCATTTTACAGCAATCAAGATAAATTTAATTACACATAATTTAATATTAAACATAGCAAACACCTGCGTCACCTGGCATATCTAGACAACAAACTGTCTACCGACTTTATACAGATGATCCCCCACCATCTCGTTAATATGAGATACAGTTTGATCGATTGATATAGTGTCAGACACAAAAACATATGAAGAAACTTCAACAATACACTTAAAAATTTACCTTCAAGATCAGAATTGGTAGATTTAGGACTTTGAATTTCCACATCATTAACTTAGAAGTAGCAAGCAGGATTGTGCGAAATGTAAGTTTCGTTATTTTGAATGCATATAGGCTACGTTTAATCGAAAGAGAATATACTATATTATGGTGTATATGAGGGCCAGTTAAACAGGAAATCAAGCAAACAGGATAAATTCACTATGGTTGCTACCGCACGGGTGCCATGTCGAAGTAGGGAAAATCTAAGTTTTACCGACCCCACTTAAGATCATCACGATCACGCAAATAACTAATGGAATGAAGAGCATACGTCCACTATGGGTATAAAATGAGGCTCAGATAAAAGAAGCAATCGAATAAAGAGGATGCGTCCGTTAAGGCTGCAACCGTAAGGCTACCACGTCAAAATACGAAAAATCTCAGCTTTACCAAACTTATTTAGAATCATCACAACCCATACACCGGTAATAGCATCGCAAAGAATGATTTTAGCAGAAAAGTTGGGGAACTTCAAAGTTCACAATGGGCAGAATACAGGCTAACAAATATATGTATCACGTGCCACAACCATGTTTTGGCCGTATGAAACCTTGTTTCATCTCTCATGGCATAAAACGACACATTTTCCATCCAGTGAGGATGGCACCATCATCACCTAACCGTTGTATCGCCGCACGCCATTGATAGCGGCAACGAAGAGAGCGGTGGCATCGATGGACCAAATTAGGTTTTCTGGCAAACCCAAACAATCAGGACAACCCATAACAAAGATCATCAAAGGCGGTAGTAACATTAAATAAAACGGGCTTCAGTTTGCACCAACAATAGAAACAGATGTTCCACCCGCCGTGTTTGCAAATCCAAGCTATGAAAGTATGGCAGAATTACCAAGCTCATGATATATAAGGCCAAAAACCAAAAAAGCTATAAACCGACTTGATAAGGCGGCTGTATATTATCCTATTAATAATATATGGGAATCACATATCCCCAGCAATAGGCCGGTCGTCACACAACCGTGACTATCGTCATACGCCATAGATACGGGCAATGAAAGCAACAGTGGCATTGAAAGGCATAAAGCTTAATATTAACCAAAGACATCACTATCGTCAACACAATGTCTGCAAGTATTATTATTAATCAATTAATAATATAGGCAAACTAATCTCCCTCTCCCAGCCCACTGAATAAACTAATATCCCTCTCACAAAAATATCATTCAGAAAATGAGAAATCACATCTTTTTACCTTAAGAAGCAATAAACACATAGAAACACCAATTTATAAAAGCTGGAACAAAAACTTACTTACCCATGACTATAAGTAAAGAAGACGACTAAACCACCAAACTTGAGTAAAAATTATGGTTTCCAGCAAATCAACCAATCACCTACGACAATATCATCGGATCAAACGTATATAGATCAAAGATCCGATCAAGATTAGATGGGGTCACCACACACACATACGCTTGTGTTGTGTGAGATAGTTATGATGTGTGAGAGATTTAAAAACCACAATCAATGAAGGACGAAGGGACAACCCACAATCAAAGGTCGAAGGGGAAAATTACTGTAGCCATCAAAACAACAAAGGGGCAAATTACCATTAATTAAGGGGTCAAGGAAGGATCATTAATTAAGGGGTCAAGGAAGGATCATTAATTAAGGGGTCAAGGAAGGATCACTATAGCTATGTGAGAGTAGAGATAAGTAAGTGAAACGATTGTGAGAGGGAGATGATGTTGTGAGAGAGGCTGGAATGATATTATATTAGGGATGTGAGGGGAATCACTGTTTCTATGGAAACGTGATTCCCCTTTATAATACATAGAGTAATTATGTAATTTTCATCAATAAGACATTTGAAATTTGAAGTACAGTAGTAATTACAAATTGATCGAAGATTCTATTGAATTTTAGGATCGTCTTTTGTCAACATTTATGAATCACCTATATACACATATAGCATCAATTATAGTAAATTTTTGCTACATTTGTATATATAGTTATCTTTTCTAATGATCGAAGATCAAAAATATTTTTGACACAAGGCTTTAAAAATTCATAAGACGCCTCTGTGTACGAATAATCGTGTACTTAAGCATTGCCACATGTGGCATGTGCCATATATATGTGAGCCATGTTAAGCGTATATATCTTGCATAATTTTCATTCTCGGTTTTATGTGTGTTTGGTTCATAAAACATTTAGTGACTTAGATTTCATATTTTTTTTAACCTAATAAGCAAAACAAGTCTGATTAGTTTCATAAAAAAACAAGTCAAAGTATTTATTAACTTTAGTAATACTCTTTGACTAGCCATTCTTTCATTTGTTTAATCTTTGATCTTTTTTGTGGAATTATAGCCACAATGCTAGATCAAAAGGAAAATTAATGATTGAGTATCGACGAACGAGGGATCACGAAGTGACAAACCTGACAAGAGTTAAATGATCTTTTTGTAAACCACATCTATTAGTCGAACTTTTTTTTGTATGAACATAATTTCAATCTTCATATTTTTTTCTATGGTTTTGATCTTTTGATTTGATGTTACTTAGAGATTTAAGGTTAGTATTGATATAAGGCTGGATAGAGTGGTAGTGGAAAACTCACCGGCACCTCAACGTCATATCAGTTTTTTCACTCCACTCACCTAACCCACTTTGCAACCTTACTGGCGGTGAGAAAATCACTGCCACGTCATATCATTTTTTTAATTCTCAATTATTTTAACTTGTAAATAAAAACGCAAAATTAAAATAAACATAAGCACTTTTTATTCAATAACTAAAAACGTTACATAATAATAGTAAAACTTAAACACTTAAACACTTTTTTATTCAATTACAAAAAACATTACATAATAATAGTAAAACTTAGAAACTTATACTCTCCGATTAAGAAATCATGAAATTTCAACTTCGGTCCATACGAGAGATTGTTTCAAAATTTTCCAACGTTCATAGAATGCAAAATCCGAATGATTAAGTGTGTGATATTCGATTGCGGCTTCTTAATAGATGATAGTTTCTTCAGAAGTCCTAAGTAAGATACTATCGTAAATCGAAGAAAATTGATCAACTTTCAGACGAATCGTAGTTTTCCATTTACAAAGAACGCAGTCATAACTTCTTTTTTGATCACCCATTTTGCTATGAAAGTAATCAGTTACCTCCGACCAAAACGATTTCATGGTGTCACTTGACATTTGTATGGACGTCTCCGAAAAACGTACCAAAGCTTCACACAAAGCTAACTCCTTATCGGGATTCAATGGTTGGTTTGAAGCCATTTGTGTTATGGTATAAGGAAGTTTGATGTAAAATAAAGTTTTGAAAGTGTGAAAAAATGTTTTAAAGGGTTGGGTATTTATAGGGATAAAGCTAAAAAGAAAGATTTTTTAATATTAAGTTTAATTAAAACGTTGGGATTATTTTTGTGTTTGAATAAGTAACTCATCGTAGTGAGGACAATACCCATAACTCACGCGTGACTTTTTCGGGCGGAGTGGTAACTCGCGCGTGAGTTACCCACCCACCGAATAAAGTCACCTCCACTCCGTTTAGCCTAAATACAATACCTTATAACCTTATTAGTTTACAATATTAATTATTGAAATATCATCATTGATTATTCACTTATTCACACCTGTTTTGCTGTTTTTTTTCTTTTTTTGGTTTTTTAATCTTAAATTTAATAGTCTTTAATACCTATGAAAAATAAATTATAAAATAAAGTTTTTGTCGATAAGTGACAGCGATAGTCAAGAAACTTCACCAAAACATATTTCACAAACCAAAAAGTAATTTTAAAACCTAGACTTAATCCTTCATCGCCCAGATGGTATTGATTTGAGTGCTTTTTCATGGGATCCATTTGAGAGGCCAAGAATTTTTAGTTATAACGTTAACATAAGAGATGAAATCAGGCACACGTATTTGAGCAACAGAGCTTGTCAACCACACGACCACAAGTTTCTAAAATAACAATAGGGACTAAAGTAAGGAGTTTTATCGCAAGTTGGTTTGATGAGTTCCCTTGGTTAGAATATAGTGTAAAGGTGGACAAGGTGTATTTTTTGTTTTGTTATTTGTTTAGAGATTTTATTGGCAATAAAGGTGGTAATAAAGCGTTTGTGACAGATGGTTTTAATAGTTGAAGTAAAAAGTATGGTCTGAGCAACCATGTGGGTTATCACAACAAAGCAATAAAAAATGTGAAATTTTATCAAAGAAAAAACAATTTATTCATGTCGCCTTTCAAAAAGTAAATGTACGACAGAAGAATATCAAATTAATTTTAATCTTTTGGTTGACACGTGCATATTTTTACGTAAAATTGGTTTACAATTTCGTACTCGTAATGAGACATTCTCTATAAGAGGGACTATTCTTAGAGTTATATGACTTACTCGCAAAACAAATGAGGAAACTATGAAGGTTATCACACAAATTCCTTTAAATTGTCAACTAAAATCTTGAAGTATTCACAAAGATACATTTGAATGTTTTTCAGAAGAGGTTCTTGATTCCATTATTACAGAAATTGGATATGATATGTTTTCTTATTAACTGATCAATCTTATGACATGTCTAAATGGAACAAATGACACTTTATTTATGATATGTTGGTAGACTTCAAATTGTTTAAGAGAGCTTTGTTGGTGTTTTTCATATGGACGACACATCTATGGTAAATCGTGAAGCTTCGATAGATATTTTATTTGTGCAACATAAACTAAGTTTGAAGGATGTTAGCCAACATATTTCATGATTCATTATTTAGCTATAATGTTTAAATAATTAATCTGTTATATACTCTATCTTAGAAGTCAATGATATGATGGAGCATGTAATATGTGTGGCGAACTCAATGGTTGAAAGTTTTGATCTTGAAAGATGATAACTCAACATATTATGTATGTTGTTTCACTCATCATCTATACTTAGTAATTGTAACAGTTGCAAAACACCACAAAGGCTGGTTAACATCTTTGAGAAACTCATTGGTGTGATAAGTGTGGGTTCTTTCTTGTAAAAGAAAACATGTGATTTGAGAAAATTACAAAGAATGAATATAAGCAGTAATTAGTGAGGGTGCAATTGAAACTAGACGAGTGTTATACTAAGAAATAATCTTTATAAGATCGAGAAATACACATTGAGGTTGTTATTACAAAAATATTGTGAGATTGTTCAATTTGTTTTCAGAAGTAATTAAAGTACTTAAGTTGGTTGAGAAAAATAACTCATGATGCTCGAAACCTAGTCGAGACACAAGGGATTTTATCAAATTTAAAAAAAAGTAGGAGTTTGTGTTTTACTTGCATTTAATGTAATACATTTTAGGGGCCACAAATTTATTATCAAAGGCTCTTTAAAAAAAAGATCAAAATATACTCGAAGCGTTTTCAGATATGAATGGAACAAAATAGACGTTAATGACACTTAGAGCAAATGGGTCTGATACATTAATAAAGAAAGTGAATATCTTTTGTACAAAGTATCATATCGATGTGTTGAAGATTGAGAAGCAAGCGCGGGTAAAAGAAATTGAACAATTGGTATAACGAATCGACATTATTTTGAGATTGAAATATTTAACAGAATTTTGTATATGAAAAATCTAAGAGTTTGGTGATCGATTTCGTTATATAAGCATAGATGTACTTAGTAACATGTCAACTTTGAGTCCGCGGGCTTCATTTTCTATGTTTGATGCATCAAAGCTAATTACTTTGACTACTTTATATACAACTTATATTACGAATTCTGATAGGTTTCATCTTATGCGAGAAATTAACCTAGATCATGTGAATGTGATTCAAAATGTATATTTTTGAAAGTAAACGTATATATCTATTTTACTTTGGTATATAAATTATTGAAGCTCACTTTGGTGTTGGTTGTGGCTATTGAAACGACAGAGAGATGTTTTTCCAAAATAAAGTTGATAAAGTTGGATCCTTCTTAATCGAATGGATAAAAGATTTTTAAATCATGCTCTATTTTGTAACATATTGAAAGAAGTATTCATCAATGTGACAAATAAAGATGTCATGAAGCGGTTCCAATCCACAAAAAATTAAAAAGATATATTGATTTAGGTCGAGTCATATAACTTTGTTGACTTATATATAAACCGTGTAAATATCATACGTTTATTCTATATGAGTTAGAACTTGATGTTAAACCACACATATTTAAATTTCTTCAATCTGCCAGGGAGTATATGTGAAGTTTGATTGGAAATAAAATATAGAGTTTGCCTCTTGAGATGTAGCACACTGTTGAATTGACTCGTTTTCCTTAGGGGGTTTTAGATAATATATGGCGAACTCGGGACAAAAGTCATGACATGTATTTCGTCAAAACTAGAAAACAATCATAGCAGAAAAACTAAAAACAAGGACAATGTAAATTAGGAAAATTTAAACATTTGACAAAATTTTACACTACCCTATAAAAAATCCGAGTTCACGGGCGCTCCCAAATCCCAACTCCTTGGGTACGCCAGATGAAATAGCTTATATGACTATACGTCTATACCCTAATAATAGTTAACCATTTAACTACGAGTGCGCAACAGAATGGATCTAGTTTGGTATTAATGATTAACACATAAATAAAACAATAAATAAATACTAACCTTTAAGTTTAATGATAAAATCAATTAAACAGGTCTTGATCTAGTACTTTAACGGTTAAATTACCGTCTCTATGGTTGCTCACACTACACGTCACACGAGTACGTTATGATGCTAGTGGTTGCTTCACGTAAACAAACAACAAGTGTTCTTGTACTTATCAATACCAACCGAATACCACCATAACATGTATACGTTCGATTGTATAAATAAAAGAGAATGAGAAAACTAGGAAGCTTTAATGTGTTTTGGCTTGTGATTGACGTATAGTCCCTAGTTGGGTTGGATAGCCTGATCCACGGGTACTACCCGCATCCGTTAGGAATGGATTGAATGCTTATGCGATGCGAGCGCAAGCCCATGAGGCCCGGTAAGCCGCTGTCGCACATAAGGTTAATTACTTAGCCAGGTCCTTGTCGCAGCACGACGGGATCAGACAAGAATATAATCTATCATATAGATATATTCGCCTAAAGGGAAGAGATATACACTTGCCTTGGTTATGTGATAAGGATCAAACTATTTTAGGTCATTATCTCTTCCTTTGGCCGCAAGAGTAGGAGAGCCCAGCCAGGACTCTCTCGGGTATAAAAGGAACCCCATTGATTCGACAAAGGTACGATACACACAATACCCTAAACAGTACACACTCAAATCGATTACTTACTCACACGCCGGAGTCTAATCGTGGGTCACAAACCCACGATAAGCCTAACGGTGTCTGTTTAGTGCGTAGGGTCCTCAAAGCAAGTTTCACTTGGTGCAAGAGCTGGAGTCCACAAGGCCCCAAATTAAGCCTAATTTGGGTCAAGCTCGGTCTACCTAACTTTTGTATCAACAAGTTAGCGCCATCCGTGGGGCACACACCAAGCTCTAAAGTGATGATGAAAAGCGGTGCAAACCCGCCCCCACCAAAGGGGGGATCCAAGAAGCCAACAGGTCCATACTCAAGATTTGAACATAATAACCCAAGTCGTGGAGGGAAGGGACTGCAAGTATATTTCTCTCCGCTAGTTACACCGACCCCACAGGCAGTTGGGGTTGCATCGTCCTCTCAAGAGATCCCTAATCAAGGCCACAAGGATGATCTGGACGCAAGGGCTGTGATAGATCCGCAAGATGAAACAGAAATTCCCCCCTCGGCGAAGCGAAGTACGAGCGACTACGTCGCAGAAAACTATGAGGTTTTGATCCCACTCATGAGGGCGTAGATGAGGGTGAATCCAACAAGAGATCTTCGGATCAGTCTAGACTTTGATAAAGAATTTAAGTCTAGGGAAGGGTCAAGACCTAGCAAGGAAGCTAGAAAGGAGAAGATGAAGAAGCAAAGAACGACTGAGATCCCAACATCCCCTTCGGATGCGCCTCTCATTGAAGACGTATCGTCCTCAGACAGTTCTAAGGACTCAAGAGAAGAGGACGGTTTCATGACACCAGTGAATGACCATCGACACACAAGCGTGAAGAACAGATTAGGTCCTGACCCTACTGGTAGACGAAGGGCCCTTAAAAGACCGGGTCCCTTAGAAGGAGATTCATCTCAAGATCTGCAAGTTCAGGAAATGAATAAGAGCACTAAAAGGATGCACAAGAGGAAATCTTCAAGTGAAGATTCCTCGTACTCTAATTATAGCGACCGCCACCCCCGCCATAAAAGGGTCTCCCCTTCATCCACTGAGGACTCTGATTCCTCTGACTACAACAGAAAACACCACAGGGCACCTAAAAGACCAAGGATACAAGGTGAAGATCAATGGACCTTGCCATGGCGTCGAGAGAAAGGAAGTGGGTTTTCAGAACACATAAATACTTTTAGGGATAACAAAAAAAGACGCATGCCATCCAATGTCAAGACCTACGATGGTACGACGGATCCAGATGATCACCTAAAAGTGTTCAAGTCTCAAGCAAGGATAGAGCAATGGCCAGAAGCCGTGTGGTGTCACATGTTCAACTCAACCCTCATCGAGAACGCTCGGACATGGTTCGACCGTCTCCCGCGAAGGAGCATTCATGGGTTCGAAGAACTTCGGAGAGCATTCCGAAGAAATTATGTGTAGCAGAAGAAGTACGACAAAAGCCCGGTTTCACTTGCGAGAGTGAAGCAGAGGCACAACGAAAGCCTCAAAGACTTCATGGAGCGCTTCAAATCTGAATACAACCAGATTAAGGATTGTTCGGAGATTCTTAAAGTTTCTGGATTCCTCGCGGACATCATAAATCCGGACCTAATAAAAAATTTGAACGACAGAACCCCAACAACATTTTACGGGGTAATGAAAAAGGTCCGAGCATTTATCCAAGGAGAAACCGCAGCAGCAGATAGCAGGTAGATGGCGTCAGGCTATAAGTACCAAGACATGCCCAAGAAACAATCATATGGTCAAAACATCAATCGTACGTTAGACTTCCAAGGAGTGGCAAAGCAAGGGCGCAACAACAACAACAGCAAGTTCACCCTGCTAAAGAAAACCTCCAGGGAGATATTCCTATCAGAAGGAGCAAGTTTTCCAAAGCCTAGCCCAATGATAGGACCAGCAGATAAATGGGATAACACAAAGCAATGCGAATACCATGATGATAAGGGGCATGCTACTGATGAGTGCATTCAATTCAAAAGGCACATTGAGAGCCTGGTAAAAGCAGGAAAGCTGAACCCCCTGATACGAGACTGGAGAAAGAACACGGATACGAAGAAGGGTGAAGCGAAGAAACAGAAGGATAAACCCATAACCATATACATGGTAAAAAGGGAAAAATCTTTCATGCAAAGAAGGGTGGTCGCGGAATTTTCCCACGATAAAGAAATAGCATTCCCTATTCTTTCAAATATGGACTATAGAGTCGGGTCGCTGACAATTGAAATAGCCCTCGGCGACCACACTATAGAAGGCATGTGCATCGATGGGGGGTCTGCAGCGAACATATTAAACAAATATTGTTTCGCGCGGCTTCCATGGGAAATAAGGAAGGAGCTAGAGGAAACAACATAGATCCTCAAAGGGTTTAACGGTGATAAAACTCGACCACTGGGACACCTCTGCACACAAGTGACCATTGGAAACACAGAACACTCGACGACAGAGTGGGTGGACTTCATGGTTGTGCGGTCTCAATCATCATACAACGAGATAATTGGACAGTCGACACTAAAGACACTACGCGCAGTACCTTCTACAGCACATGGTATGTTCAAATTTCCAGTACAAGATGGAGTAGTCAACATCCGTAACATAGACACACTCGAAGGGGGTAACAGTACTTCTAGCACCAGCACCAAAAGGAAGCACGTAGAAAGGTGTCAACATGATATGGTGTGACAACCCTAGATTTTGGATTTGTCACTTTTGACTGTTTGATGTTGATTATGTGTTTAGTGTGCGTTTATGTGCTATATGTTTATATTTGAGCCTTTGATTCGATGTTAGTCATCGTTCGTGTATTGCGTGGTACATTATATAATGTTATGATGGGGTTAGTTCATGCTCATTTGTTCACTTGGATGTAACTATGATAGAATGCGGTGCTATTTTAGGATTTTATGTGTACGTATAAGTATTATTGTAAATAGTATTTTTACGATTTAAGGTTTAGCGTTTAGAGGTCTCGGATGAGGTATTTAGTCACGGGAATAATTTACGGGATGGTTTTAAGTCATTTAGGACTTAGTTATAAAGTTTATTTCATATTTTAAGAATTTTCATAAAACTGTATATTTTACGTATTTTACGGTAACCGCGTAAAATTGACTAGTTAAAAGGTTTAAATGTAATTAATTAATTAAGGGATTAACAGATAAATAAAAAAAATAATTAAGGAAATAATTATTAAAAACAAATTTAATAATAAAATTAAATAAATATATTATTTTTGGTAAAATTTTTATAAAGGACAGTGGAAAAAAAGAAAAAAAAGAAAAAAGAAAAAAAGGTAAGTACTATTGGGCTAGGATTTGTTTACTTAAACTATATAAGGAGTTTATTAAAATCAAAACACATAAAAAAATCCCTGGAGAACTCAAACGTCAATCAACAATATTTTTTTTAGGGTTTCATAATTTTTTCTTGATTCAAGGTAAGTAATCAATTAAAACCTTAACTTAATTCATGTTTTAATTAATTAATCATGATTGTAATGTTAATTAACCATCATTGAGATGATTAGGATTTTATTAATTTTCTGGAAAAATATAGTAATTAAGATCTATTAATGATTTTAGGGTTCTTGTTTAATAATTTAGGGGTAATTAATGATGTTTAGAAGGTTAGTGCATAAAGGCGTAAAACAGTCTGATTTTTTAGGGCTGTTTTGTGTCGACTGTTCCGGGCAGTAGGTAGCACCTTTGGTCGAGTTTCTTTTTTTAAAATTAAGTTCAGAGAGTCTACTTTTCAAAAATGTAAGGTTGGTCGAAAATGGAGCTAGGGAAGGTCGACAAATAATTTTTACAAAAACAGTGCGCTGTTTAGGAATAAATTTGGATTTCGGGAATTTGAGTCAAAACCTAACCAAACGAATGAGATAGCCAAAGATTTTTGATTTGGGAACTCTTTATAATATATATGAAAGTACTGGAGGTTGTCAATAAATGTTATGGTGTTTAGGTTGGGATTTTGGTGACAAACATTTAGCATGTACAGAAAATCAAATTTGGTGAAAACGACTTTTGGCGTAGAGACTAAACGAAAGGGTTAAACGTGTAAGTAGAAAGTAAAATTGGTTTTTGGAGTTCTTAGATCATATAAAAACATAAATCCAGTAGGGTAGGAACCAAGTGTGGTGTTAAGTTCACTTCATGTGATCGTTTAGTGACTAGTAAATCGTACTGAGAAAAAACTGGATTTTTACTTATAGAATAGCTTGTAGTAGGAGAACTAGATAGTGGGGATTGGGGAATTAGATTCATCTCCTTGATTGCTACTTAACTTGGGTGTTAAGACCTGAGCTAAGGGTGTCGTGTATGATTTTATAGGTTTGCAGGAGTGCTAGCTTGATGTGCTATCAGGTGAGTTCATAGTCCTATTTTCACCAAGTTTTTAAATGTTTTTTTTCTAGTATGGGATGGAGATGACACTTGTGGTGCTCTTAAAATGTTTTGGTACTATATTTTCATAAATGTTTGGACATAAATCTGTTATTGTGTGACTTGCGTGCTTATGTGTTCTCATATGTGCTTTGATATGTGTTCTGATATGTGAATCTTGATTGTGTTATGATTGGGATTGGTACATAGATGTATGGGCGTCTATGGGACCAGTTGTGATGTGTGTGGAGCGTGGGGCACGATCCGTCCTGAGTTCTTGGTTCTGAGTTCTTGGTTCGTGGGGCACGATCCGTCCTGAGTTCTTGGTTCGTGGGGCACGATCCGTCTTGAGTACTTGTGCATCGTCTCTTCGGAGGCGAGATATCTCGACGGGGATATAGTTCATCTTCCACAGGTGGTGTGGGAAAGATCCGGATAGTGTGGTGTGTGTTCTTGTGTGTGACGGGATACTTCTTGATTTTTATTGTGTGCTTTGTGAATTGTAGATGTGATCGGTACTTGGTTTAAGTTTTGTTGTGGATGCATGTAACATGATTATCACATTATGGTCCATTACTATAAATTGTTTTTCTTCAACTTATTTACAGCGGATGTCAAGGTTTCTTATGATGTTCTAGATAACTTAAACCTATGTTCTCACCAACTTTATGTTGACAGATTTTAGTGTCATTTTCAGGTGAGGTAGTAGAGAAAGATGAGGTTAGAAGTGGCTAAAGTATAGAGGCTGCTAGGATAGCATTAGGAGGAATCCCTTTCCTCTTAGATTTTATTCTGTGTTTTGATTAAGTGAACTTTGTGGTACCTGTATGTTTGATGTTTGTTCATTTGTATGTCTTTGGTAAGAGGTAGGAATGTTACCTACTTACCTAGACGCTTGCATTGTTGAGATATTGTCACGATATTTGTGTCGCCATTTATGATATTTCAATTTCATTTAGTTCTCTCTATAGACACGCTGTTGTTGTGATGATATCCATACGTTGCACCACATATTCCGCCATGGTGGGGTGTGACAGAATGGTATCAAAGACAATGGTTATAGAGAATTAGGTTGCCTAGTCGCGTAGCCTAGTCTATAGCTTAAGGGTCCCTGCATATAGGCGTCATAGGAGTATGTGTGCATTTTATATTAATTGATGTGTTTGGATGTTATTTATTGCGATGTTTTGACTAGTATGAATTGAACCATAGTAAGTTCATACTTAGCTACATGTTATTTTCTTTTCGAGTTTTGAATAGTGCGGGTTGAACTATAGTCGTATACGCTAGTCATTGTTGGATTTCCTTTAATTACATTTTCATGTTCTTTATACATTTTGAATTTTGTCTACGGTGGTTCAGTTGGATTACGAGTTTATATGTTTCATGCATTGGCTATGTTATTTTGAAACATGGATTTTGGACCTTATTTTATGTTGTGGTTATGTGCTTATATGAGTTGTAGGATCTATGTGCTTATTTGAGTTGGTAGACTGATGTGTTATGTGTAGTATTAATTCTTATAACTGTCATCATAGGAGGGAGTGCATTGGTGAAGGGGACTTGTATAAGTATGGTGTCCAACATAGTTATACAAGTACCAAGACATCAATGAATTCCTAAATATGGTTGCATGAAAGAGGGTTAATACATGCTTGTTTATAGTATATGCTGGATGGATTTGCGTGTACGTATGTCTATGCCTATATATGTATATATCCCTTCTACTTATCGGTTGTATTCTTAGGATGGTTTGCTAGTTCTTTTCTCTTTGGGATGTTCAACTTCTGTAGTAGCGCATTTATCGAGTCCTCATTTCACGTGTTTGTTTGTACGGTATTTTTGGTGTAGAGGCTATTGAGAGGGTGGAGATTTCTTTTTGGAATAACAATATCTTTTGTTTTGAGTCTTACATGGTAAAAAAATAAAACTTGCAAATAGTAAAATAAAAATAATTGTTGGTAGTCGATAAAATGAGGTAAAGTGTCGAAAACGTGTTTGAAATAAGGTGGAATATAAATTTTTTTAACATATAAGCATGGCTTGTTTATTTTAAAATATTTTGGTTTTGATCACCTAAAGTTATTGTTCTATAGTTGGAATTTTTGTTCTTATTAACTTAAATATGTTAAAATCATGTATTAATCATATGGGTGAGAGTTTAAATTTTCTAGAATTAAAATAAATTAGACCTTGAATTTTGTAATTAATAACGGTTTTCTAGGGTTTAAAATCGTTTTTTTGGGTATAAATCGGAGTAGGCAGAAACTATCACTAAACTGTCAAATTATGTCGCTAAACTGTCAGAAATTTTAGTCGCTAATGCCTAGGCAGGTTTTAGGTAAAAATCGTTTTGGTCATAACTTGTTCGTTTTTAAAACTTTTTGGGTGATTCAAAAGCCTAAAATTATGTACTCGGAACGTACTTTTCAAATATTCAGAATGTTTAGCAAATGGGGGTCAGTAGCTAAGTCTAACTAATTATACAAGTGTCGAGTTCAAGGTTAATTTTCAAACAACATGGCTTAAACTCGTGTTTTGGGTATTTTGGGGTAATGAACACCTGGAGGGTTAACATATAGATGAGTTGGGATAGAATTTGAGATTTATTTAGACCTTAGAGCACGTGGTTATATTTTGATGAGTTTTGATTTATGGTATTTATGAGTAAGACTGAAATCGGGGTGAAAGTTTTTAACCCATCGAGTTATATGATGACTCCTAACTTGGTTTCAAGACAGTTCTTGTTTGATGAGTTGCGAGATTTAGTTAGGTTTGTTACATAACTTTATGGTTTTAATAAGTTTCCTCGCAGATGGTTAAGGCTCATGTGTTGTTGGTTGAGATTATTTTAGGTTAAACCGGGTTCACTTTTGAACGTAAGGTTTTATCAGGGATATGTATCCTCGTTTGTTTGCTGAGAATAAGTTTGAGTTTGGGAGTAAATCTCGGGACGAGATTTCTATTAGGAGGGAGTGATGTGACAACCCTAGATTTTGGATTTGTCACTTTTGACTGTTTGATATTGATTATGTGTTTAGTGTGCGTTTATGTGCTATATGTTTATATTTGAGCCTTTGATTGGATGTTAGTCAACGTTCGTGTATTGCGTGGTACATTATATAATGTTATGATGGGGTTAGTTCATGCGCATTTGTTCACTTGGGTGTAACTATGATAGAATGCGGTGCTATTTTAGGATTTTATGTGTACGTACAAGTGTTATTAATCGTATTTTTACGATTTAGGGTTTAGCGTTTAGATGTCTCGGATGAGGTATTTAGTCACGGGAATAACTTACGGGATGGTTTTAAGTCATTTATGACTTCGTTATAAAGTTTATTTCATAATTTAAGAATTTTCATAAAATTGTATATTTTACGTATTTTACGGTAACCGCATAAAATTGACTAGTTAAAAGGTTTAGGTGTAATTAATTAATTAAGGGATTAATAGATAAATAAAAAAATATAATTAAGGAAATAATTATTAAAAAACGGATTTAATAATAAAATTAAATAAATATATTATTTTTGGTAAAAAATTATAAAGGACGGTGAAAAAAAGAAAAAAAATAAAAAAGAAAAAAAAGGTAAGTACTATTGGGCTAGGATTTGTTTACTTAAACTATATAAGGATTTTATTCAAATCAAAACACATAAAAAAAATCCCTGGAGAACTCAAACGTCGATCAACAATATTTTTTTTAGGGTTTCATAAATTTTTCTTGATTCGAGGTAAGTAATCAATTAAAACCTTAACTTAATTCATATTTTTATTAATTAATCATGATTGTAATGTTAATTAACCATCATTGAGATGATTAGGGTTTTATTAATTTTCTGGAAAAATATAATAATTACGATCTATTAATGATTTTAGGGTTCTTGTTTAATAATTTAGGGGTAATTAATGATGTTTAGAAGGTTAGTGCATAAAGGCGTAAAACAGTCTGATTTTTTAGGGCTGTTTTGTGTCGACTGTTCCGGGCAGTAGGTAGCACCTTTGGTCGAGTTTCTTTTTTTAAAATTAAGTTCAGAGAGTCTACTTTTCAAAAATGTAAGGTTGGTCGAAAATGGAGCTAGGGAAGGTCGACAAATAATTTTTACAAAAACAGTGCGCTGTTTAGGAATAAATTTGGATTTCGGGAATTTGAGTCAAAACCTAACCAAACGAATGAGATAGCCAAATATTTTTGATTTGGGAACTCTTTATAATATATATGAAAGTACTGGAGGTTTTCAATAAAAGTTATGATGTTTAGGTCGGGATTTTGGTGACAAACATTTAGCATGTACATAAAATCAGTTTTGGTGAAACTTTTGGCGTAAAGACTAAACGAAAGGTTTAAACGTGTAAGTAGAAACTAAAATTGGTTTTTGGAGTTCTTAGATCATATAAAAACATAAATACAGTAGTGTAGGAACCAAGTGTGGTGTTAAGTTCACTTCATGTGATGGTTTAGTGACTAGTAAATCGTACCGAGAAAAAAACGGGATTTTTACGTATAGAATAGCTTCTAGTAGGAGAACTAGATAATGGGGATTAGGGAATTAGATTCATCTCCTTGATTGTTACTTAACTTGGGTGTTAAGACCTGAGCTAAGGGTGTCGTGTATGATTTTATAGGTTTGCAGGAGTGCTAGCTTGATGTGCTATCAGGTGAGTTTATAGTCATATTTTCACCGAGTTTTTAAATGTTTTTTTCTAGTATGGGATGGAGATGACACTTGTGGTGTTCTTAAAATGTTTTGGTACTACATTTTCATAAATGTTTGGACATAGATGTGTTATTGTGTGACTTGCGTGCTTATGTGTTCTCATATGTGCTTTGATATGTGTTCTGATATGTGAATCTTGATTGTGTTATGATTAGGATTGGTACATAGATGTATGGGTGTCTATGGGACCAGTTGTGATGTGTGTGGAGCGTGGGGCACGATCCATCCTGAGTTCTTGTTATGAGTTCTTGGTTCGTGGGGCACGATCCGTCCTGAGTTCTTGGTTCGTGGGGCACGATCCGTCCTGAGTACTTGTGCATCGTCTCTTCGGAGGCAAGATATCTCGACGGGGATATAGTTCATCTTCCACAGGTGGTGTGGGAAAGATCCGGATAGTGTGGTGTGTGTTCTTGTGTGTGTGACGGGATACTTCTTGATTGTTATAGTGTGCTTTGTGAATTGTAGATGTGATCGGTACTTGGTTTAAGTTTTGTTGTGGATGCATGTAACATGATTATCACATTATGGTCCATTACTATAAATTGTTTTTCTTCAACTTATTTACAGCGGATGTCAAGGTTTCTTATGATGTTCTAGATAACTTAAACCTATGTTCTCACCAACTTTATGTTGACAGATTTTAGTGTCATTTTCAGGTGAGGTAGTAGAGAAGGATGAGGTTAGAAGTGGCTAAAGTATAGAGGCTGCTAGGATAGCATTAGGAGGAATCCCTTTTGTTAATGCAATAATGCCTAAAAACGTTACTTGCATTTTTCGGTCTCGCTTAGTTTTGATTACGACAATATGTAAAAACAAGCATTTACGAAAACAACGAAAAACGAATTCTTGAGTTCAAGCATTTTTCATTTTACCCATTTTCACTTAAGGTATGGATAAACAAGTACTAACCTTAATCAAGTGATCAAGTGATTTAATCTTTTCTTAAAACTCACTTTTTATTAAGTGTGACAAGTTTTTATTAAACTTTCTTTTTAAGAAAATGTTTTATTAAATTAATCATTTGAAAATTTGAAAATGGCATATTCTTATTTGGTTAGAAATATTCTATCAGGATATTTTTTAAACCAGATATGACCTCCACCACTAAAGGACAAAAAGGGAGCGGAGTCTAGTCCAGCGGTTCCTTAGCTCCTAGGCGATTCCTTATCGATAAGGTACCGCAGGCTAAGATAAGGAACCGCGGGCAGATATAGCCGTTGGCCCTTTGTCCTACAAATAGTGGACCATTCTCAGCTTTTTAATTCACCTCTTTTGCACATCTATTTCCAAATTCATACACTCTTCTTTAATCACTCAAATCTTTGATCATTTGTTTGATTATTACTTGTTTAAGAAGTGAATCTTGTTCTTCCATCCCTTCCTCTCCAAGTGCAAAGAGAAGAACACTATCCTTGTGAAGTGTTGAGTCCATCACTAAAGATCGATTGAAGATCTAATTTTATACATTTCTAGTTGTGTCATAGTTGTGAAGATCCAAGTAGTTGTGTCTATTTGGAAGTTGTGTATGTACTAAGTATAGTTGTGTAGATTGGTCCTAGCTACGATTAGGGCTCGACTTTTAGCTTAGAGTCGGAAATTGGTTAAGTGACGTGTACGGTTTTCTCCACCATAAGGAGCTTGTTGTGTAGTGAACTCTCGAGTAAGGAGTACTCGAGGAGTGGAGTAGGAACGAGGAGTGAGCTTCGTTTCTGAATTACTATAAATCCTTGGTGTTTGGTTTTATCTTTCTTTACCCTTAACTTTTTACATTCTTTATTCTTTGTGCATATATTTTTGTTAGTATTAGTTTTGTTACACTATCATTGTTCATATTGTGCATAAGAAGATTTCACATATTTCCTCAAGCCTAAGTTTTTGAAAAAGGATTTTTGAAAACCACATTTTAACAAGTAAATATAAGAAACTATTCAACCCCCCCTTCTAGTTTCTACAATTGGTATCAGAGAGAGGTTGCTCAAGAATTTTTAAAGTATATTGTATTTTAGAACTTGAATCGATCTATGGATTCCAACAAATACCTAGAAGGGCAATCTATGCAAAGACCACCACTTTTTGAAACCGATAGTTTTATTTATTGGAAAAATAGATTTGAAACTTATGTGAAATCAAAAGATTTAGATCTTTGGCATGTTATTACCAATGGTGATTTTTTACCCCATCAATTTAATGAAGTTTCTAAAACAAAAGAATTGGTCACTTTTGACAAAGCTAATGACGATACTAAAAAGAAACTTTCAAAAAATAATGAGGCTAAAATGGTGATTTATAATGCTTTGCCTAAGAAAGAGTATGAAAGAATTTTTATTTGTGAAACCGCTAAAGATATTTGGAACACTCTTTTAGTAACCCACCAAGGTAATAACCAAGTCAAAGAAAGCAAAATCTATCTTCTTGTCCAACAATATGAACAATTTGTCATCTTAGAAGATGAAACTATTGATAGTGCATTTGCTAGGTTTAACACCATTATTACTAATCTAAAAGCACTTGATGAAGGTTTTTCTAGCAAGAACAATGTTAGGAAGTTTCTAAGGGCTTTACATCCAAAGTAGAGAGCAAAAGTCACGGCGATTGAAGAATCGAAAGATCTCTCAACTTTATCACTCGATGAACTCATAGGCAACTTGAAGGTTCACGAGATGATAATTTTGAAGGACTCGGAATTAGTGAAAACCAAGAGTGAAAGAAAATCTCTTGCACTTAAAGCCAAGAAGGCACAAAGTGACCATGATAGTTCCTCGGATAGCGATGACGAGGAGTATGCATTGGCGGTGAGAGATTTCAAGAAGTTCTTCAAGAGACAAGGTCAACACGTTAGGCAACCCAACAATGACAAGAAACCATTCTCAAAGAATCTGTTTGTCAAGAACGAAAAAGGTGATAGGAATTGCTTTAGATGTGGTGATCCAAATCACTTCATTGGTGATTGTCCAAAGCCCTCTGGCGATAAGAATCACACGGTGTTCGTTAGTGGCTCTTGGAGCAATAGAGGTGAAGATGATGATGACAACCCCAATGAGGAGAAATTTCTTATGGCTCACACTTCTAAAGAGGTACATTCCGAAACCGAATATTATAGCAATGATAGCTCCACTTTTGATGATATTGAATTTGAAGGCAAATATGATAGTTTACACAAACTTAGTCTTAAATTCATAGAAAAGAGTAAAACCTTAAAATCAACCAAAACTAAGCTTGAAAATGAGATCAATGCACTTAGGGAGAAATTGGCAATACTTGAGAAAAATAAAGAAGTGGATTTAGGTTGCTTAAGTTGTGAGAAACTTAGATTAGAGAATGAAGATCTCAAGAGCACCTCCATTAAATTGGAAAAGTTCATGAAAGGTACTAGTGCTCTTGATGATATGTTAAACAAACAAGTTCATTCTAAGGAAAGACTTCGTCTAGGTTTTAACTCAAATGAAGCCTCAACTAGTGAACCTAAACAAGTCAGATTTTCACAAGAATCACCCACTGTACACGGTCCCAGATTGTATGGGGCGGTTCCTTATCACTATGGAACCGCCACCATAGATAAGGTACCGCAGCCAGAAGATGAGTTTTGTGAAAATCATGAACTTTCTGAAAAGTCAAAATCAGGTGAAAAACCAAAGCATCTTATTGTTAATAAGGTAAAATTACCCATACTTGACGACAATGCTATTGATAAGTTCTACAAGCCATTAAGTAAACCTCTCATGGGAAATAGAAGTTTATCTAGACCATCTTCTACTCCACCTAGAGTACGGAATGAGTCTAAGCCTAGAAGTAGAACGACAACGCCTAGAAGAAATAATCAAAACAATTCACGATCTAGAAGTAAAACCCCAACACCTAGAAGAAATGATCATAACTCTAAACCTAGATCAAATACACCCAGGAGAAATAAGGAACAACAAAATGGTTATATCAATTACTACCCTCCTCCATTTTGTTCTCCATGGGGAACCCCTCCTTCATTCATGCATCCTAACCAAATGCAAGGGATGTTTGGAACTAACAATTTTGGACCCATGAGATATTGGGGACCAAATGTTTGATCTTTTGTGTTGTTACCTAGATATGCTTGGGAATTGATTTGGAGCCCGATGAGTGGATTAAGGATAGTGGATGTTCTAAACACATGACGGGTAATCGAAGTTTGTTCTCGCACTACAAAGCATATGATGGAGGTAACGTCACATTTGCAAGTAGTCTACGTGGTAATATCATTGGCAAAGGTACGGTTTCTCTTGACTCTATGACCATTGAAAATGTTGAGCACGTAGATAACTTAGGGTTTAACCTTTTAAGTATAGGTCAAATTTTTGACAATAAGTGTAAGGTCATCTTTTCGAAACATGACAGTGAAATCGTAAAAGATGGAAAAGTCATTGGAAAAGGTGTTAGAAAGCATGGGCTTTATGTCATGAAGGTTAATACGAAGTCAAAAGACAACATATGTCTTGCGACTATAGATGATAGTTCTACTCTTTGGCATAGGAGATTAGGTCACGCTAATTTGTGTTTAATTCAATCTTTAGTCTCTAAGGAGTTGGTAAGACACCTTGATAGGTGTGTAAACACCCATCTTTTCTACCACTTAATTACAATAATAACCAGACCAAAACGTGTATTTTATGTCTTTTATGTCGGAATTATGCGTGGTTTGTGTTTTTGTTGTGATTTAGGACGAAAAGGTGAAAAGTGGAGAAAACACGGGAATTCACGGGCATTTACGGACTTTTATTGAAGAAAAAGATGAAAGACGAAGTCAAAAAGTCAAGAGTGCAAAAAGAACGGAAGTCCACGACCAATTCTGAAGATTTATCGAAGAAAAAGTCAAAAGACGGAAGTTTATCAAAAGCCGAAGAATTCAAGTCTATTTTATTGAAGAATTTAAAGACGAGATCGAAGAAATCCTGAAGCCAAAAGTCCCTTAAGTCCAAGTTTAAAGAAGATTAGAAGAAAAGGACTAATGACGCAATTAATGAAGATTAATAAAAGGAGGGACTTAAGCTTGTAATTAAGAAGAAATGAAAGAGGGGAGGAAGCTTCCTAATCCTCCCCTATAAATAGTCATTAGTTGTTTACATTTCATTCTTGTTGGCTAAGTGTGACAATTAGCTCTTCCACCATTTAAATACCTTGTCATTTACTTTTCTTGTCAAATTTAAATACCTTGTTTTGCACCTTAAATTTATTTAATTTCAAGTAAGTTTTCATTTAGTTATTGTCAATCTTTACTTTATCTTGTCAATCTCTTATCTACCTTTCTTAATCTTTGATTTATGTGTTTATGTTTATGTTCATGTTCATGCTTTTATTTTGATCCAAGTGGTTTTTGATTATTGTGTTTAAAGTTGTTTAATTTCTTGTTTTAAACTGTTCGTTTATGTTTACTGTTGATTCGTGGTTAGTTTTATTAAATCGTTTGTGATTGAATTTGATTAATCTGTGTAGATCTGTTGTTTTCTTTGATCCCTTGTTCTTCGGGGTTCTTTGTTGTGTTTCTGATCTTTCCAAGCAAACTTCCGAACCAAGAAGGAGGGAAAGTGCTCATTCGGAACTTCCAAAGTTCCGAATCAAAGGTTTCATCCGGAAGATTTTAAGCTCAGCAAAACTTCCGAGTCAAGATGTTCATCCGGAACATTCAAAGTTCCGGACGAAGGGAAAAGTCCGACTCAAGCTCTGTTCATTCGGAACTAAAAAGTTCCGGATCAACTTACTTCATTCGGAACTTAAAAAGTTCCGGATCAAGGAGACTCATTCGGAACTTCAAAAGTTCCGAATCAAGGGGCTTCATTCGGAAGTCACCATAGTTCCGGATCAGTGATTGTTCATTTGGAAGTTTTAAACTTTCGAATCAAAGAAGCTTCATTCGGAATCTTCCGAATCAAGGGTGACCAAAATCTTCCGAATCAAGGCAAAATTTAGAAGTTCCGAATCAGTAAAGTTCCGAACGAAGGATTGTTTTGGATAAGTGACATATTCAGATCAATTTGTTCCGGATCAAGGATTTTGGTATTATTCCAAGCGAAGAAGAATCATTCCAACTGAAGGTGACATTCAGGACGAGTAATTGTTCCAAACGAAGGATAATTCCGAATGAGCTGTATTCAGGTTCTTATTAGTTTTTGTCTTTGATTTTTATTTTCAAGCTTTATTTTTCCTGCCTTTTATTTAATTGCACTTTAAGATTAATTGCCTTAGCTTTATTTTAGTTTTGCCTTAGTTTAAGTTTTAGTCGCGTTTTAAGTTTGCCTTAGTTAGATTTAAGTTTGCGTCATTTACTTTAGTGCCCTTTAACTTCAGTCACGTTTTTAAATACTTGCACCTTTATTTTAATTAGATTTAGATTTACTTTAAGAGAACCTTTACTTTAATTGTTTTGCAACTTTTATTTTAAACATTACAACGACACATCTTTGTTCCACCAAAATAAAACTGAGTCACACATAGAGAATCTAGATCAATTCGATTAGAGCAACACAACGAACTTTAATCGATACTTTTAACTAGGTATAGTTATCACACCTCCCCAAGATGAAGTTTGATAGTCACTTTTGTGATGCTTGCAAAGTTGGAAAGCAAGTTCACTCAAGTCACAAAGCCAAGAATTTGGTTTCGACCTCTCGGTGCTTAGAGCTCCTACATATGGATATTTTTGGACCTTCCGCCATACGGAGTTATGGAGGTAACCTTTATACCCTAGTTATAGTTGATGACTATTCTAGATTCACTTGGACTAGATTTTTGGCATCTAAGAATGAAGCTTTCGATCATTTCGAAATCTTTAGTCAAAGAATTCAAAATCAACTAGGATGTCCAATTGTCTCTATTAGGACGGATCATGGTAGGGAATTTGATAATGAAGTGCAATTTGGTGCCTTTTGTGAAGCTCATGGTATTACCCATAACTTCTCGGCTCCTCGCATTCCACAATCAAATGGGGTAGTTGAAACAAAGAATAGGACTCTCCAAGAGATGAGTAGGACGATGTTAAACGAGCAATCTTTGCCTCAAAAGTTTTGGTGCAATGCCGTGGACACATCGACTTATATTCTCAACTGGATTCTTATTCGACCTTTCCTAGGAAAGACCCCCTATGAGATTCTTAAAGGTAATAAACCCTCATTGGAATACTTTAGGGTGTTTGGAAGCAAGTGCTTTATCCTCAACACCAAAGACTACCTTACCAAGTTTCACCCAAAGTCTTACGAAGGTATCCTTTTAGGTTATTCCCAAACTAGCAAAGCCTACATTGTCCTAAATAGAACCTCGGGGGTTATTGAAGAATCACTCAACGTAACCTTTGGTGAAACCCCTCCCTCACCCAAGACACCACCATTGGTTGATGATGACTTGGATGAATTAGAAGTAGTAAAAGCCAAAGAGTTTAGAAAAATAGGAGTTAAAGACCTTAATGTTGAAAAGGAAGTAAACATTAAGGAGTCTAGGGATCATACTCTCAATAATATCATTGGTGACTTAAATCAAAGGACCCTAAGATCTCAAGTCCAAAACAAAAGCAACTTCTTTTGTTTCGTCTCCTTGATTGAACCAAAGAATGTTAAAGAAGCTTTGACGGACGAGAGTTGGGTCATTGCGATGCAAGAAGAATTGAATCAATTCGTTGCCAATGATGTTTGGAAACTTTTTCCTCCACCTAGAAGTTCTACCATTATAGGAACCAAATGGGTATATAGGAATAAGTTAGATGAGAATGGTGTTGTGTCTCGTAACAAAGCTAGACTTGTAGCACAAGGCTATAATCAACAAAAAGGGATTGATTATGACGAGACATATGCACCGGTAGCTAGATTAGAATCCATTAGAATCCTTTTAGCCTACGCTTGTGCCTTAGACTTTAAGCTTCAAAAAATGGATGTAAAGAGTGCATTTCTTAACGGTTTGATCAATGAGGAGCTATATGTGGCTCAACCTCCCGGCTTCATTGATTTTGAGAAACCGAATCATGTTTACAAGCTTAAGAAGGCACTTTATGGTCTCAAACAAGCACCCAAAGCTTGGTATGATAGACTTAAAGCGTTTCTTGTTAAACATGAGTATACCATGGGGATGGTAGATGAAAGTCCCAAAATACAACAATTGTTGAAACTAAGACACGAAAACAATAACACACAATAGATATACTTTTCAAACGAGTAATCCTTTATTAACTATTATCAACAAAGTATTACAAAGTGTTATGAATACACCTGTTGAATAACAACAAGAAATGAACCCTAGAACAAGTAAACTTGATTCGAGACTCAAGTTTACAAGTGAACCAACGAGTCGCTGATGGACAGCTGAGGCCTCAGTGGTTCAAGAGGGAGAAAGAACTTAGATAAAGATTCCAAGCACAAGGGTTGAATCTTTAACTTCTTTCTCATCCCCTATTTATAGTGGTACGAGGTTGTATCCTTAGTGGGGGTAGTTGATACGTGTCATCTTCTGAATGGAAGAGTACAACGTATTAAATGCATGTCCAAATCGAGACATGCCTTTAACTACTTTAGGTAAACAGTTCTGCCAACTGTTCACCTTCGTCCCACTAGGTCGTACTAGGCATTGACTTTGAATCTCTTGTTTTGTCCCGCTCAAAACACTTGTAAGATTCTCCCGCCTAAACTATAAGGGGTTGGATAAGCTTTGCTTGATCCAAGTCTCTAGGGTTCTTAAGTGATCTCTGAGTGTTGTCAACTCAGAGATCCTTGAACACCAGTGCATTCCTTTGACATCCCAGCTATCCATAATCGCTGGTGAGTCTGACTTCAGACTGTCTTTGACTTCTCTGACGTTGTCTTTGACTTGAATGAACCTGGTGTGCCAGCTGAGGCTTTGCCTTCCACTGGTCTAGTCTCTGTCGCTGGTCCTCTCAGCGACCTTTCAACACTTAGTCTAATTTAAACAAATCTAGACAGGGCCATAGTTAAAACTTTCATTGGCCCAACAATCTCCCCCTATTTGTTTATAAATTATACTAAGTCTAAAATTATTGTAAGTGAGTACACAGCTTCTTCTTACACATAATTTAACAAACATACCTCAAAGTTTTATTAAACAGAATGAACCTAGTCTATTACAATAGCACCCTAAGGTGAAAACATAAACAAAAATAAATAGGTTCTTCAGCGATCAAGACCTTGATCACAGATTCTCTGGGCTTCGACTTTGTCACTCCTAGAGTTAATGACAAGTTCAATTTCAAAATCGAACTCATCAGCTTCTTTGCAATTCCTTAGGATGCCCTGCTTGAGTCTGATTAGCTGAATGGTTGATACCAGAGGTAGCTCATTCAAACGCTGAAAAGCATAATCACAGTTACCATTCATAAATACCATACCTACCTCTGGCTCAGTGTAAACTTGGCCTTCTATGGGTTTGGTGATTTCCTTGGGAAGGACCAAGTTTCTGAGCATCCCATCGACCACTACATCTTCAGTGACCAACCTTTCGATCAGCGGCCCCATTGGTGTTTTCCTTTTTCTTTGTGTCTGAGAAGATGATTGAGAGGAAAGCTGTGGAGGTAGGGGTACCTTCAGCTTCTTTGCAGTATCTCTTACCCAATTGAGTTTTGCTTGAATGTTCTTCATCATTTGGGCAGGACCAGGCCCAGTCTTCTTTTGGGCAAGAGATAGTATTTCCAACCACTCAGAGAGGCTCAGATCTCTGAGTTTGAAGTCGCTGGAGACTTTATAATTCTGCATGTCATTCTCCCTATAAATGGTCATTACCACCTTCTTGTCTTTGTTAGTGAAGCATGTGTACTTAGTGATACGACCGGGTTCAGATCTCTGGTTGACCAGTCTTTGATATTCTGTTAGGAGGTTGTTCCTCTTAACCTCCAGTTCCTTGAGTTTGGCCAGTTGAGCTTTCTTAGCAGAGGGAGAGAGCTTGTCCAGAGCTTCTTTGCTCCTTAGTTCAGCAGCCCTGATATTTGCTAACCTTTGATGTTCAAGGATTTGGGCTTTGGCTTGCTCTGGGGTGAGTGGTGGCTCATCAGCGCTTTTGAATTTGTTGAGGTCAGAGTTTTTGGAGGGTTTGGATCCACCTTCAGCTTGAAGGGAGTGTAGGGTAATTTCAGGTTGCTCAACTGCAATCCCTTTACCTTTATCTTTCGCAGAATCAGCAGCAGGCTTGAAGGATCTCAGTGGAGTGGGTGTTGGTATTTCAGGTGTAGGCTTTTTCTTCTGCTGCTCCCCCGTAGATACAGTATCATCAGCTTCTTCTTCAGAAGAGGAGGCAGACTTCTCCCCCTCAGGCATAGCCCCAGCAGGTGCTCTGCCTGAACCTGCCTTATTGAAACGAAGGAACTCCTGGTGAACAAATATGCAAATTTCCTTGAGTTCACCCTGGAGAAGTTCCTGAAGAAGAAGTCTAGAGGGTTCAGCAGCCTGAGCTATGGCTGCAACATTTGCCTTTACCGCTGAGGTTAGAGCAGATGGTATGTACGTCTGAAGACTCTGGCTGAGTAGGTCAGGTAGTTGTGCCTTCAGAGCGTTGTTCAGCAGTTGCGGAAGCATTGCGGTCATGGAAGACTCCACTGATGAAGTTAATGATGTTTCCAAGTTTGTAGTAAGCTCCTCAGCAGCATAAGTCAGGGTCTGGATTTCAGAGAGAAGAGCTTCGTTTGTGACTTTGGGTTTAGTGATGCTGATGTCCCCTCTCTTTTCCCATAAAGCCTCAGCAGCCAGTTCCTGTACATCTTTCATTCGTGGGACTTGTGCTGACTTACGTGAGAGGAAGTATTCCAGGTGTTGCTTAGCCCCCAGCTCCATGACACTTGGCAAGGTGGGAAATGGAACAAGTGCAGGGGAGCTAAGTCTCTGTTCCCATAGCCTTTTGGCAGCTAGTTCTTGAACATTAGGAAGGGAGGGGACAGAGACCGGTGTCAGCTCAATGGAGGACAGGTTGTAGTCATCAGTGCTCATTTCCTCAAAGTCAGAGGTGAAGGGGCCTTCCTCTATAATAAGAACTTCATCATCAGGCAGAGATTCGAAGTCTGAGAGGGCATCAAGATCAATTGTGGCACCTTCAGCGGAGTTGTCATCAGCAATCAAGTAATCATCATTGTTAAGTTGTTCCTGATGAAGATTGTGAGCCTGTGATAAGAGTTATTAGTAACCAGTTGTGAAAAATAATGCAGTTATAGATCGCCAGTCGCTGCCCCTAGGAAAGCTGGGTGTGATTATCCAGCCCCCCCTAAGGATTTCTCCTTGGGACTCTTTTAATTGTGAAATAGGTATGTTAAGGATCGCCATTCGCTGCCCATAGGATAGCTGGGTGTGATTATCCAGCTCCCCCTGAAGGATTGCTCCTTGGGACTCTTTTAATGTGAAATAAAAGTGTTGAAGGATCGCCATTCGCTGCCCCTAGGATAGCTGGGTGTGATTATCCAGCTCCCCCTGAAGGATTACTCCTTGGGACTCTTTTTATGTGAAAGTTATGAGGTGAATGGTCGCCGTTCGCTGCCCCTAGGATAGCTGGGTGTGATTATCCAGCTCCCCCTGAAGGATTTCTCCTTGGGACTCTTTTATTGTGAAAATGATATGGGAATGGTCGCCTTTCTCTGCCCCTGGGATAGCTGGGTGTGATTATCCAGCTCCCCCTGAGGGATTAATCCCTGGGACTCTTTTGATTGTGAATTAATATGAGGGTGATGGTCGCCTTTTATCGCTGCCCCTAGAAAGACTGAGGGTGATGATTCAGCCTTTCCAAAAGAATAAATTCTTTGGGACTCTTTTATTAAAGATGGGGACCCAGAGTCAGTGAGAAGTGCAGAGACTCTGGGTCGGGACTTATATGTGCTCAGGTTGTTGTTTGCCAAGAGCACAGTCCAGAGGTTGAAGGATCATCGGGGTGCGTTAGAAGCACAAGTGAATCATTTCCTAGTGAAGACAGAGTGTACAGAGAGTCCTAAAGGTCTAGGTGCTGACACAGACACGCTAAGAGTTGAGGCAAACTCTAAAATACATCACTCTCTCCCACAGATAATGAGAGTGAATGTATGTGGACCTCTGAGAGGAAAAATAAAGGTCAGACTAATACCTGAGTGATATCAGCGTGGAGAGGGATCTTAGTTGTCTTCGCTGACATGGAGACACTAGACACTGGTTGTTTGTCAGCAATGGGCTCTTCTACCACATCCACCAGAGAAGGGGATGGGTTCTTCTTTGTCTTTGTCTTCTTGGATGGATTAACAGAAGGGGTTTCAGAGGAAAGGGGGATGTCTTTCCTCTTCTTCTTCTTTTCCTTAAGCACCTTGGGCTGAGAAGTAGATTGCACAGAGGTCTTGGACAGAGACTTATCAGCCATACTTTCAGCATTCACCTCTGGTTGAGGGATCAAGGGCTCGTCATCCTCAGCAAGTAACCCAGCGATTTTCATCATATGCCTGGTAAGAGGCACTTCATCTTCAGTTGGAGCTTTCAGTGATGCAGCGGTGATATGATGAGAGGGAAAGGAGTGTAGAGTGTCATCAGTGTATAAGTCGCCAAGAATATTTTCAAAGACAAGAGAGAGATATCTGGTGTAGCAGATGGTGGCCCCACGGTTCTTCTTCCCTTTGTTCTCCAACTTAGCAATGAGATCGGTGTAAAGAATGTGAGCGATCCCTATGTCCAAACCCCAGATTAAGCTGTAGGCAATGGCCAGTTGGGAGCCATTCAGTTGGTCGTGAGAGCCAGTGTTCCCTCCCAGACATTTGACAATGTACAGCATCAGCGTTCTCCATGTGGGAGAGAAGTAATTGACCTTGATGAGGGATTTGCTCTGGAAGCCAGCAGCAGTGAAAGGATTTTCCTGATCATCATGAGGCTGAAGGGTGGCCAGAGCTTTTCTCACTGTGGCACTGGTGGGTAAAGCTGATATGTTGTTGTTGTATGGGAGTCCGATGGCTGTGGCAAAGGTTGTGAAATCAAAGGTGAGAGGTTGAGGATGGGTGGAAAGGTTGAAGGTGATTTGGGAAGAGGATGGATCGACTTCAGCGCTGTACCAGAACTCTCGAAGGTATTGATAGTAACAAGTGGAGGGTTCCTTGGTGATAGCTTCGCCAATGGTGGAGTTCTTGAGGAATTGGAACAATGGATGGTAGAGTGGGTTGTTGTGTTCGAGAAGGGCCACGCAGTTATTCAAAGCAATCTTGCCTTCTGAGATCTCGAAATCAACGTTTGTGGCGGCTTGTACAACGAAGGTTTGGATTGGTGAAGAAGACGCCATTGTTGTGAGTTTGAAGGTGGTGAGAGAATGGAGAAGATGAGAAGGAATGTGTGAGAGAAGATTTTCAAAGTGACAAAAAAAAAATTTTGGGTCAAGGGTTTTGAAAGGTTTAGCCGTATTCCAATAAGAGCATTAAATGCAAAGATTAACCTTTTTCAAAAACTTGTGGGTCCCCTTGACCTTTCATGGTATACTTGTCCCCTTGGAAAGCGGGAAAGTTGGTGGCATAAAGAGATAATCATTTGAATTTAATATCTGATTAAAAACATTCCCATTGAAATGTAACTACCTCGTTACATTCAATTCCCTTAAATGCCCAGAGACAGCGGTCATCATCAGATTTATTTGCCAATATTGAGCATTCCCAGCTCAGCGACAAGCCTAGTAAAACTTGGCTCAGCCAGCGGCTTAGTGAAAATGTCAGCGAGCTGGTACTCAGTGGGTATGAAATGTAGCTCAATATCACCTTTTAGAATATGGTCTCTGATAAAGTGATACCTGATGTCAATATGCTTGGTTCTGGAATGAAGTACTGGATTATTGGAGATGGCTATGGCACTGGTATTGTCACAGAATATGGGAACCTGCTCATAATTAATTCCATAGTCAGCCAGCTGACTTTTCATCCAGAGAACTTGAGCACAGCAACCAGCGGCCGCAACATATTCAGCCTCAGCTGATGACATAGCCACAGAGTTTTGCTTCTTTGCACTCCAGCATACCAACTTTCCTCCAAGGATTTGACAGCTACCAGAGGTGCTCTTTCTGTCAAGGCAGCACCCTGCGTAATCTGAGTCGGAATAGGCTTTGAGGTCGAAGCCTGAACCATTTGGGTACCAGAGACCCAATGAGGGAGATCCTTTCAAGTACCTGAAAATTCTTTTGACAGCTACAAGGTAGGATTCCTTGGGGTTAGCTTGGTACCTAGCACAGAGACAAGTGGAGAATTGTATGTCTGGTCTACTTGCTGTGAGATACATCAGTGACCCAATCATGCCTCTATATAAGGTCTCATTAACAGAGACCCCTGAGTCATCAGCTCCCAAGTTGTTGGGAGGAAGCATGGGGCATTTCACTGATGCACAATCAGACAGATCATACTTCTTGAGCAAATCTCTAACGTACTTTTCTTGACAAATAGAAATTCCTTTTGAATTTTGTTTGATTTGAAAACCCAAGAAAAATGTTAGTTCCCCCATCATGCTCATTTCATATTTTTTGGTCATAAGTTTGGCAAATTGTTTGCTCAAGTTAACATTGGTTGAACCAAAAATTATGTCATCCACATAAATCTGTACTAATATGACGTCACCCTTGGACCTATAGGTGAACAAGGTTTGGTCAATGGTACCTCTGACAAATTTATTTTCAAGAAGGAATTTTGAGAGAGTTTCATACCAGGCTCTGGGCGCTTGTTTCAGCCCATAAAGAGCTTTGTGAAGTCTGCAGACATGATTTGGGTAGTCACTGTTTTCAAACCCTGGGGGTTGACTGACATATACTTCCTCTGCAAGTTTCCCATTGAGAAAGGCACTCTTCACATCCATCTGATAAACCATGAAACCCATATAAGCTGCAAAGGCTAGGAAGATTCTGATGGCTTCCAATCTGGCCACTGGTGCGAAGGTTTCATCATAATCAATTCCTTCAGATTGGTTATATCCCAGCACCACGAGCCTAGCCTTGTTTTTTACAATCATACCAGCTTCATCCCTTTTATTTCTGTAGACCCATTTTGTTCCAACCACTTGCTTACCAGTTGGAGCTTTAACCAGAGTCCACACCTTGTTTCTCTTGATCTGATTGAGTTCATCTTGCATGGCAACAACCCAGCCTTCATCAAGCAGAGCAGCAGCCACGTTCTTAGGTTCATCCTCAGAGAGAAAATTTGCAAACAGGCATTCATTTGCAGAGGCGGTTTCCAGAGTTTTTAATTTTCCTCTGGTGGTGACTCCCTCAGAGGGTTCTCCAAGAATATTAACTAGAAGAATATCTTGGTTCCTACTCCATTTGGATTGTGGAGCAGGAGTCTCTGTGGGATCAGGAGTCACTTCAAGTTCAGGGAGTGATGGAGGTTCATCACATGTAATCTCTTCGTCCATGATCTCTTCATCTGATTGAATATCCAAAGTGATAGGATCAACATTTTCTTCAGAGATTTGAGTAAGAGATTCAACACCAACAGTCTCTGGAGTGATGTCAGAGATGGAGTGAGGATCAAAAGCTTGAACATATGGGAGATCCTTGTGACGACTTTGAGATGATTCCTTGGGATTTGAGAAATCATCTTTGGGATAAGATTTAACTTCATTGAAGTCAATGTCACAATCTTCTGAGTTGGTGTGTGTTATGACAGCGTCAGCTTCATTAAAGGTGACATGAATGGATTCTTCTAGTTCTTGCCTGTGAATATTGAATACTCTGAAGGATCTGGAGGTGGGAGAGTATCCAAGGAAGAATCCATCATCTGATTTTTCATCAAATTTACCCAGGTGATCTTTGTAATTGTGAATGAAAACAGGGCAACCAAAGACATGGAAGTAGCTTACATCAGGGGCTCTCTTCCTATACACTTCATAAGCGGTCTTGCCATGTCTCTTCACAATAATAGATCTGTTTTGTTGTAGCATGCTGTGTACACAGCCTCACCCCAGAATTGTTTAGGAAGTCTAGATTCGCTGAGCATTGTTCTGGCAGCTTCAATGAGTGTTCTGTTTCTTCTTTCAGCGACACTGTTTTGTTCAGGGGTTCCTGGGTTTGAGAAGTTCTGTGATATACCCTTTTCATCACAAAAGGCTTCCATGGCATGGTTTTTGAATTCTGTGCCATTGTCGCTTCTGATAGCCTTTACCCTGCAGTCATTGAGGTTTTCTATTTCTCTGATGAAGGACATGATTCTTTCAGCAGCATCACTCTTTCTCTTAAGAAAGAATACCCATGTGTATCTGGAGAATTCATCTACAATGACCAAGGTATATTTGTTGTGATTGAGGGATTGAGGTTTAACTGGTCCAAACAAGTCCATGTGAAGAAGATGAAGGCACTTGTTAATGGAGAATGATTGTTTAGTTTTGAATGAAGCCCTGTGATGCTTCCCTTTCTCGCAGGCTGAGCAGGGTCTGTCCTTGCTGAAGGTCAGAGAGGGAAGTCCAGCTACCAAGTCATTCTTTGCCAGTTTATTGATGTTTTTGAAGTTGAGATGGGAGAGTCTCTTATGCCAGAGCCAATTTTCGCTATCAGATGCTTTGGCAAAGAGACAGGTGTTCTCTCCTTCAGGGGATGATGTCATGTCAATGACATAAACATCCCTTCTTCTGGGTGCAATCAGAACGACATCATTGTTCTGATTGAAGATAGTTCCTTGGGTCTTAGAGAACAGAACCTTGAACCCAGCATCGCAGAGTTGACTAATGCTGATAAGGTTGTGCTTCAAACCATTTACATAAGCGACCCTTGTGAAGGTTAATCCATTGCAATCCACTGAGCCATATCCTTTAGTGGCCCCTGAGGAGTCATCCCCAAAGACTACTTTTGGACCAGGCTCCTTCTTATATCTATGCAGATATTGTTTAATTCCTGTCATGTGTCTGGAGCACCCGCTATCCAAATACCAAACAGATTTCTTTAGGTATGCCTGCATAGATATAACAAACCAGATTAGTTTCTATGATGAACCCACTTTCCAGTGGGTCCATGCTGTCGCTGACTGGCGACATTGGGTCTTCTGGGCCTTTCTCCCCCTCTTTGGTTGCAATCCCTGGTTTCATGTCGCATGCTGCCACAGATGTCACAACCAGGGTAATGTTTACACTCATCAGAGTGGTGGTCATAAAAGCCACAATATTTGCAGGGAGGATTAGGCCTGTATCCCTGAGAACTTTCTCTGGATTTTGGTTGCTCAGGTCTTCTAGAGGGCCTGTGAGGAGTTTTGGATCTAAGCTGTGTTCGAGTTCTTTGAATAGCAATGATCTCCTCATGCTCTCTAGAAGAGTGTTCAGAGGACTCACATGTGATACACTTGGGTCTCTTGGAACAATCATCTGAGGAATGATTTTTGAACCCACAGTGTTTGCAAGGCCTGAATAGCGATCTCCCCTTAGAGCTGCTGGAGCTTTCACCAAGGGAGTTAACAGAAGGACTGTTATCCTTGGGGTTGATTTTTTCTTTCAACCCTTTTACCTCTTCCATCAGGGTGAGGAGAAGTTTCTTGGTGGGAGATAACTCTTCGGTGGAAGCAGTGGGTATGTCAGTGTTTTTGGCCACATAAACCTTCTTGTGTGCTTTATCAGCAACTTTGGAAGTGAGGTTCCCAGAGGTTTTGAGAACTGGTTTTGGGCCAAGCAAGGAATCTGATGGGTTGGCACCAGCAAGCTTGGGAGTAGCTGATGCGTCAGATTCTTTGTCAGAGTCCTTCTCAACCACAGAGGTGGAGTGAGGAGAAGTGACTTCTGATGGGACAAATTTAACACTGGGCACAGGAATGTGGTTTTTGAACCTACCCTTACCCCCTATGGCTTGAACCACATTTCCTGGAATGGTTTCAGCAACTATTTCTTCCACAGTTGACTGGGCAAGGTTCCATTTTTCAATGGTTTTTCTCAACTCAGAGTTTTCATCAGTCAAAGATTCATTTTCAATGGACAACTTGCTGACCTCATTTTGAAGTTGATTAGCCATGTTCACAAAAGGTTTAAGATTAGCCAGTTCAGATTGACAAAGATTCAGTTCTGTTTTAAGATTTAGAAACTTATTTAACAGATTTTTTCTTTGTTCTTCAACAAAATGGAGGTCAACAAAAGTATAGTCACTGACATGGTCTCTGTCAGGACCTTCAGGCATGGAAAGTAATCTTTGTACCTTTTTCATGGTGATGTCCACCCATTGGCCTGATTTTGCCTCACTTTTACCGACTGCTGGTTCTTCATCAGCAACAGCCATGAAGGCTCTGACGGTAGTGGTTCCTTCATCCTCAGAGGTGAGAGGTTCATCATCCCAGTCAAAAGAAGCAGCTATCAGACCTTTTTCAGCCTTTTTGTTATCTTTCTTCTTGGCTGCATCATCAGCTTTCTGGTTGAGTTTAATGAGCTCAGCTTTCAAGGCCTTGTATTTTACCTTGTAGTCCTTTTTACCCTCAGAGTCACTGAGAGAGGATTGCTTGAAGGGTGAGGAAGAGAACTTCTTTTTGCTGTTGGTTTTGCTGGATGATGGAAAGCTGGGAGAAGATGTCTTGTTTGACCAGCAGTCCTTTTGGAAATGACCAGCCTTTCCACAAGTGTAACATAACACTTTGGATTTGTCAATCTTGGCAGCACCAACTCTCCCAGATCTTTTGTAGTATCTTTTCTGGTCAGCTAAAAGGGCTCTGTCATGGAATTCCGCATGCAATTCATCAAGGAATTCTTGACTGCTTCTTGTGTCTTCTTCCACGTCAGAGTCACTATCCTGAAAGGAGTGGTTAGCAACAAGAGCTTTTGACCTAGATATAGGAGAAGTAAACCTATCAGTCTCTGATTTGTAAATAGAGTCAATCAGTCCTTCTTCATAATTGTATCTACCAAAAAGTTGAGCAAGAGTATCATTTTTTATGGCATTGTTTGCTCTCAGGGTTTGGTTAAGACTAAGCCTTTTCCTAGGCAGACTATTGACAAATGTGGCATTAACCTCAGCCTTGGGTAGAACAACACCATTGTTACCTAAATCATTCAGCAAGATCTTAAGTCTAGTGTAAGTTTGAGAAACAGTCTCAGTTTCTAGGGCTTTAAAGGCGTTAAACTTAAGTCTTAATGCTTGGATTTTGGTCTCTTTGGTCTCTTCTGGTCCCTCATACCCTAGAACCAACTCAGTCCACATTTCTTGTGCGGTATTGCATTTGATAATGGACTTCATGATGTTCTTGGGTAGGCAAGAGACTATGATACTCTTAAGTCTCTTGTCCTGGTTGGCCAAACGTCTATCAACTGGAGACCATTGCTTAACAGGTTTCTTAATGGGTCTTTCTGGTGTAGAGGTAATAGCCAGTGGTACGTAAGGACCATTTTCTAAGATTTCAAACAAGAAGGGTTCTAAGCCATCTAAGTATATAAGAAATTCACTTTTCCAACTTGAGAAATCTTCTTCATCAAACGCTGGCACATTAGACACATGTGACCCTCTACGATTATCAAGAAGCTGTGGAAGATCATCCTCATTCACACCAGTGCTTACAACAGGTGTAGGCATGGTAGTGGATGTGGTGGCTGGCGCGTTTGTGGAAGTATTTGCTTGGTTTGATTGACCAAATGGTGGTGGGATGGGTGGCATAGTTTCAGTCATATTTGGATCTTGATTTTAAAAACAAGAACGGTTTTTAGAAAAGTTTTATAAATCAAACCGCTCTGATACCAATTGAAAGTCCCAAAATACAACAATTGTTGAAACTAAGACACGAAAACAATAACACACAATAGATATACTTTTCAAACGAGTAATCCTTTATTAACTGTTATCAACAAAGTATTACAAAGTGTTATGAATACACCTGTTGAATAACAACAAGAAATGAACCCTAGAACAAGTAAACTTGATTCGAGACTCAAGTTTACAAGTGAACCAACGAGTCGCTGATGGACAGCTGAGGCCTCAGTGGTTCAAGAGGGAGAAAGAACTTAGATAAAGATTCCAAGAACAAGGGTTGAATCTTTAACTTCTTTCTCATCCCCTATTTATAGTGGTACGAGGTTGTATCCTTAGTGGGGGTAGTTGATACGTGTCATCTTCTGAATGGAAGAGTACAACGTATTAAATGCATGTCCAAATCGAGACATGCCTTTAACTACTTTAGGTAAACAGTTCTGCCAACTGTTCACCTTTGTCCCACTAGGTCGTACTAGGCATTGACTTTGAATCTCTTGTTTTGTCCCGCTCAAAACACTTGTAAGATTCTCCCGCCTAAACTATAAGGGGTTGGATAAGCTTTGCTTGATCCAAGTCTCTAGGGTTCTTAAGTGATCTCTGAGTGTTGTCAACTCAGAGATCCTTGAACACCAGTGCATTCCTTTGACATCCCAGCTATCCATAATCGCTGGTGAGTCTGACTTCAGATTGTCTTCGACTTCTCTGACGTTGTCTTTGACTTGAATGAACCTGGTGTGCCAGCTGAGGCTTTGCCTTCCACTGGTCTAGTCTCTGTCGCTGGTCCTCTCAGCGACCTTTCAACACTTAGTCTAATTTAAACAAATCTAGACAGGGCCATAGTTAAAACTTTCATTGGCCCAACAGTAGACAATACGCTCTTTACAAAGAAGAAAGGTCCTCACCTCATAATCGTACAAATATATGTTGATGAAATTATATTTGGCTCAACTTGTCAAGAATTGTGTGATGACTTTGCTAAAATCATGCATGATGAGTTTGAAATGAGTATGATGGGAGAACTTAACTTCTTTTTAGGACTCCAAATTAAACAAATGGATGATGGTATTTTCTTTAGTCAATCTAAGTACGCTAAAGAAATGCTAAAGAAATTTGGATTAGAAGAATCTAGACCAATGAAGACCCCTATGGCCTTGGATACTAAACTCACTGTAGATGATGATTGTGAGTCGGTATACAACACCAAATATAGAGGTATGATTGGTAGTTTGTTGTACCTAACGGCAAGTTGATCGGATATCATATTTAGTGTTTGCCTTTGTTCTCGCTTCCAAGAGGCTCCCAAAACCTCTCACCTCGAAGCGGTTAAGCGTATCTTCCGATACATTAAAGGCACTATACATTTAGGATTATGGTATCCTAACGGGACCAGCGTAGAAACCATTGTCTACGCGGACTCGGATCATGCGGGAGACTATGTGGACCGGAAAAGCACTAGTGGAGTTTGTACCTTCATGGGTTGTTGTTTAACTTCTTGGTTCTCCAAGAAACAAACCGCACTTGCAATATCCACCACGGAAGCCGAGTATGTGAGTGCCGGAAAAGCATGCCAACAAGCTCTATGGATGAAGCAAGCGCTTGTTGATTACGGGATTTCTCTTGATGATGTTCCCATCATGTGCGATAATAAAGGTGCTATAGACCTTAGCAAAAATCCCGTGCAACATTCGTGAACCAAACACATAGAAATTCGACACCATTTCCTTAGGGATAATGTTTAAAAGGGGAACATTTCTATTGAGAAGGTACCCTCCGAAGACAACTTAGCCGACATCTTCACTAAGCCACTTAAGAGGGAACCTTTTAATTACTTGCGTCTAGGTCTAGGATTAATGGAACATCTTCCTTAATTTCCTTTCCTTTTATGTGTTTTCTTTTACCTCTTTGAGTTATTGAGTCTTCCAAACTCTTTTTGAAAAACCTTCTTTTCTCCTTTTCAAAAATTCTCAAAGTCTCTTTCGAAAATGGTTGAGAATACGTTTGACATTGTTAATTCAATCTAAAAACTATTTTTCATAGATTCTCGCTATTAATCTAGAGCTTACATAATTCATATGTATGATTCTCTCAAACATAGCAAGAACAAGATAGAATCATGGAGGATCATTGTGTCATGACTTAAGGTCTTGTCTTACACACCTCCTACATCGATTTTTTTATCCATGTATTTTGGTCAAATCTCTATTTGGTAAGTTTGCATATGTTTTCTTTGTCTATCTTTGCTTTTAAGCATATCCCTATGATAAGTTAGACTAGAAAAATAAGATTTGCTGAAAAATCTTCCTCCAAACACCAAACACTGCCTCTACAGGCGGTTCCATATGTGAACCGCGGTGCCTTATTGATAAGGTACCGCCAGCCTTGATAAGGAACCGCCTACAGTGCCTTCCTTTTTCGGGTTTTTGTCTGAAACTCCAGATTTGCTCCAACATTTTTGAGAATCTTTGTTTCAAACCCTTTGACCACCCCAAAAATACCTTAAACCTTCCCTATTTAAACCATAAGCATTTTGCATTACTTCACATCCCAAAATGTCTTATTCTCCCAATGAAAGCCTTGAATCTCCTCCATTTTCTCCAATTGCTTTCAATCCCAACTCACCCAAAAACCATTACAATCCAAACTTACCCAAGAACACTCTTAATCACATCTCTCCTACCAAGAATGTTGATTGTGGAACATCTATTCTTCCACCACCACCCTTTAGTGTTCTTCCTCCTTCTCATGATAGTGTCATGCACCATGGAACATATTGTCATTGTTGTCAATATCAACATCTTGCTATGGCACACATCTATGAGGAGTTGAGCTACATCAAGAGTCTCTTAATCAAGACTCCTCTTCACTTTGATTATGAGATCTCCAACAAGCCACCACCACCACCTTCCGCCATTACCTTGTCTTTCATATAAGCATTGGTTGCTTATCCACAAGACACCATATTCAAGAAAATCTTAGAATTCTAGAATAACTAGGATTAGATTTATGCTTTTGGCTTGTTTCTTTTTCCATACATCTTTGTATGATGTTTTTTTAGTAACCTATCTTGGATCTTTGTCTATTTGTTTTCTTCTCTTTTATTTTGTGACCTATTGCTATATCTTGTTGGTTGTTTCTTTTGTTCAACTAACCCTTCTATGTAGCTTGTCACCATATCTTGATTCCTCGGTGCCCCAAGCTAGGGGGAGTAAGCACCAAGGGGGAGTCTTTGCAAAGTCCGTCTTTTCATCACCGACTTGTGCAACCTTTTTTCTTCGACAAAGGGGGAGAAATGAATAAACTCGTCTTCAAAAATCTTGTTTTGTTTGTGATTGAGTTTATGTATTGTCGGAATCAAAAGGGGGGAGATTTTTAATGCAATAATGCCTAAAAACGTTACTTGCATTTTTAGGTCTCGCTTAGTTTTGATTACGACAATATGTAAAAACAAGCATTTACGAAAACAACGAAAAACGAATTCTTGAGTTCAAGTATTTTTCATTTTACCCATTTTCACTTAAGGTATGGATAAACAAGTACTAACCTTAATCAAGTGATCAAGTGATTTAATCTTTTCTTAAAACTCACTTTTTATTAAGTGTGAAAAGTTTTTATTCAACTTTATTTTTAAGAAAATGTCTTATTAAATTAGTTATTTAAAAATTTGAAAATGGCATATTCTTATTTGGTTTGGAATATTCTATCAGGATATTTTTTAAACCAGATATGACCTCCACCACTAAAGAACAAAAAGGGAGCAGAGTCTAGTCCAGCGGCTCCTTAGCTCCTAGGCGGTTCCTTATCGATAAGGTACCGCGGGCTAAGATAAGGAACCGCGGGCAGATATAGCCGTTGGCCCTTTGTCCTATAAATATTGGACCATTCTCAGCTTTTCAATTCACCTCTTTTGCACATCTATTTCTAGATTCAAACACTCTTCTTTAATCACTCAAATCTTTGATCATTTGTTTGATTATTACTTGTTTAAGAAGTGAATCTTGTTCTTCCATCCCTTCCTCTCCAAGTGCAAAGAGAAGAACACTATCCTTGTGAAGTGTTGAGTCTATCACTAAAGATCCATTGAAGATCCAAATTTATACATTTGTAGTTGTGTCATAGTTGTGAAGATCCAAGTAGTTGTGTCTATTTGGAAGTTGTGTATGTACTAAGTATAGTTGTGTAGATTGGTCCTAGCTACGATTAGGGCTCGACTTTTAGCTTAGAGTCGGAAATTGGTTAAGCGACGTGTACGGTTTTCTCCACCATAAGGAGCTTGTTGTGTAGTGAACTCTCGAGTAAGGAGTACTCGAGGAGTGGAGTAGGAACGAGGAGTGAGCTTTGTTGCCGAACCACTATAAGTCCTTGGTTTTCGATTTGATCTTTCTTTACCCTTAACTTTTTACATTCTTTATTCTTTGTGCATATATTTTTGTTAGTATTAGTTTAGTTACACTATCATTGTTCATATTGTGCATATGAAGATTTCACATATTTCCTCAATCCTAAGTTTTTGAAAAAGGATTTTTGAAAACCACATTTTAACAAGTAATTATAAGAAACTATTCAACCCCCCCTTCTAGTTTCTACACCTTTCCTCTTAGATTTTATTTTGTGTTTTGATTAAGTGAACTTTTTGGTACCTGTATGTTTGATGTTTGTTCATTTGTATGTCTTTGGTAAGAGGTAGGCATGTTACCTACTTACCTAGACACCTGCATTGTTGAGATATTGTCACGGCATTTGTGTCGCTATTTATGATATTTTAATTTCATTTAGTTCTCTCTATAGACACGCTGTTGTTGTGATGATATCCATACATCACACCACATATTCACCCATGGTTGGGTGTGACATATGGAGCCCAGCCCACAGATGAGAAGAAGGAGGCGTATCTCGGAAGAGTCCCAGGCGAAGAGCACATTCTTACGCGAGGTCTTGTTGTCAGAGCTCCCGTGGGTCCTTTTCTCGACAGGTTTCGCAGGAAAATGAGGACCAGATGCAGGGTTCATCCTCACGAACCAGGGTGATATAAAAATCACGTACTCATTGCTGTTTGACTTCCCTACAACTAGCATGGAAGCAGATTTCGAAGCCCTCATAGCAGGTCTCAGATTGGCACTTAGAATGGGCATGAAGAGCCTAGTGGCCTACACATACAACCCTCTGGTAACAAGTAGGGTCTAAGGGTCATGCGAGCCACGAGGGCAGGTGCTAATCCAGTATACAGAAAAGATACGGGACATGACGGCACAGTTCGCATAATTTGCTATACGAAGGGTTGCAGGAAAGAAGGGCGAAATCTTGGTAGACATGGACAAACTTTCAATTGTGGACATGAATAAGCCTCCTATTCACATTCTAGTCGATTTTATCTTGCACAAAAATGTGAGTGCGGACATGGAGTCACCAACATGGATGACACCTATTAGAAAGTTTTTGTCACATAACAAGTTGTCAAGCAGTAGAAGGAAGGCTAGGCAAATACAGGTGAGAGCTAGGCACTTTAAAATTGTCAAAGGAACGTTGTATAGACAATCAGGCAACGATCGAATATTGCAATGCTTAGCACCAAATCAAGCGCGGGCAGTGGTGGAAGCCACGCACAGAAGAGTATGTCCTCGTGGCCCGGTAGCTGTGGTGGAGGAAGTCACTCGCTCAGGGTACTTTTGGCCATTTATACATAAGGATGCTCATAAATAGTGGTGCGTTGTCAGAGATGCCAGGCAGACTCAAGACGTAGGACAAATTCTAAATTAGTTACTGGTCCACTCTCAACTAAAGGCGCATAGGGAGGAGGAATGCTCTCAAAGCTGGGACGTACTATTGGTTCCCTAGAAACATCAATTGGAAATATGGCGTGACGCGCAGCAACACTACTCTCATCTAAGGGTGACCACTAGCAACAACGCAGGGGAGGAGTAGCCCCCGCAGCCAGGATAATTGCACGCACTATGCGGCAGTAAGATCGTATGGGCATACTACCACCAGAGCGAAGCACACAACGGCGCGGTGAGGCAAGAAAAGGACTCTCATGGACTGGGAGGAGTGCTTGTAGCTGTGCGGAGTCAGTATCTAGCCCCGCGGGAAGTGAATTGAGAGGCAGCCAGAATTTTGGACGATATTCTCCTGGAGATATCGCGTAGTTAGCATGGACCATTCTCTTGGCTACTTATAGCCCCAATAAGGATCCATGTATTTTTTCTTTATTATCATTTTTAGGGTTTTCTTTTCGTTATTTGTTTCAATATTTGCAAAAAATATGAATAAAACGTTGTGGTTCCTAGCTAGTTCCTCAGCCCGAATAATCCTTTTCTCTTCTATCTTTTATGCATAAGAGTGTTGTTTCTTTTCTGAAATATATATAAATTTGGCCTTCCGGTATACATGTACAATAAACGTTTCCAGCTGAAATAAGAGGAATAAGTTTACCCTACCAATTATACTTGTCGTGTAAGAGGGATGTACCCCCAGCGGCGCCGGATCAGGTATCCTTTGTTAGGCAGCTTCCCACAAGACGTTGTGGTAAGTGTAGCAGTCCGCATACTGTATGACGGATATGCACAAGACACAGTATGCACGCCTAACAAACTTGTCATTTTCTATGACATTGCTTATGGTAGTAGTGGCAGGACCACACGTAATGACTTTCGGCTCACCCATAAGTTTAGAGTCACACTCCAATGAGTGTACTCATAAACAGGCGTTATGTCTCACGAACTCAGGCGTGAATGCAGACACCTGGACACATGTATGTAACAAGGAACGTGAGCATAGCGCCAGACGCTACGTGTTGGCAAACATACGGGTTGCCATAAATATTATACAAATTCCTTAATTTACAAAGTTATTGTGCGTATTTAGTACAAGGCGGATAGTAAAGAAAGGTGCCTTCTATAGAAGGTCGTTCGATGACAGCGACCTCTTCAACCTACGGTGTGCCGGGTTCAATGACGCCAGTGCTGTACCCATGCCTCCTTCATACACTACAGCACGCAAGTCTGATATACATCGATGGAAGGCAGGCTAACTGGTACACCATCGGATAGACTAGGGTGTGCTAAACCTAAACCAATAGCGACACCTTTAGTTGAAGTCCGGTTCTTCTTTGCAACACGCCTCACGTGTTGTTTCAACTTTTTTTCCAGCGAAATCATTATTGGTGCACCAGAGATGTAGACAGGGACCTGTAGTTGAGAAATATCCGATTTGGCCAGGGCATGGGGACCTTTTTCCGTTCTTTCTGGGCAATGGCTTGCTAGGGTGAGGCCGACCATGATCACACTTATAGGAAAATCTTGGTCTTTCTCAATGCGGTCTATGATGGGCAGTGAGAGGTCTTCTAGTCTGTGGAATGCAGCATCAAAGAGTTCTTGTGCGTACCTGGAGTAGATTTCACTACCCTCCAAGGGTCTGGTTAGTAAGTTCTCCTTAAAGGCGCGCTCCATGGCGAGGCTTTGTCCTAGTAGCCGCGCAACATCAAAGATATCCCTGATCACTTTATTAAGGTTGGGCTACTCCACGGAACTTTTCGCTGCTAATGGCAGACCATGCTTTATTAACCAATGATTCTCCGCGCGCACGACGGCGAGGTGTGGATAAAGCTCTTCATCAAAATCGGTGCTCATATACTTCGAAATCTCGGATTTATTAGCCATATCTTTGTGACAATTGGCAACAAAATTGTTACAATTTGCGGTAAGGGCACTCATACCTTCTTCCAGCTTAGACATAGCCCAGCGATTTTCATTCTCTTGCTTCACATGCAAGCAGCGCTCACGATCTATAAGTTCAGATAATGTTGCCTTTTCATCCTCTAAATATTGGACGGATCCGGCATTTATGCTGGACACAACGCGCAAACGTGCAAGTTCGCACTTGGAAATTGTGAGTTCGCGGTCTTTTTGTTCTGTTGCTTGGTGGACCTTTTGATTTACCTGTGCCAGTCGCTCTGATAGCTGTGATACCTTCTTTTTCAAATGCGCGACTAGAGTTATTTCTTGTGAGGTAACTGTATCCAACTCTCTCATTAGTGTTGTGACGGGCATTTCCTGCAAGTGTTGGGCGCGGCCAGGGGGAGTTAAGTGGTGGAGGAAATCCTCGCATACAGTTGCGCAGTCCAGTGCGCATGAGCGGGCGCACTTCTAGGAGGGAACGAATTTGGTGGACTTCGAGGTGCTTGCACCGGCTTTGGTCGTTGCAACGTAGGAGCTGAAAATTTAATACTCTACGAGTATTAGGAAGGTGCACGTATTATTTGTTTCGAACTAATAATAAGGAATGGTGTGGTGATGTACCTGGATATATGTGCCTTTTCCCGCGGCCTTGAGAGTATTCCCCATGAAGTCACATCGGCGCGAGGTCTAGTCTACAGTGTTCTCCCCCTTTTGGGAATTTGCTGTGTGGGGGAGCACGGTAATTTTTTGTAACTAGGAACCGGTATGATCTCTTCTGGTGGGCCTGTGTAGGAGTCCCCTTCGAAACCATGGTCCTCCTCCCCACCCAGATTCGTTTCTTTTGACAAAGACTCTATGGTACATGACACACTTCGGATGGGACTAGCATATACAGTAGTTATCCTCTCGGCGCTCCCTCCAGGTGTTTGGGAAGGGAACTCCAGGGCTACGGTACTTTGGCGGACGCGCCATCCATTAGATAGCTCGAATGGTGTGAAAGGCCGAGCACGAAAGTCACCGCGCATGGATTCTCGCGCTTCACAAGCTGCGTATAAGTTAGTTCTACAAAAGTGTGAGGAATATGTGAGTGTATGCGCATAGGTTGTTTGAATTTTTGATTTTTTGGACTACAAGGTCCTTACCATGGTTGAATTCATCAAAGTATTAGGGAAGGTGGTTTGCAGGAAGGGTCGATGTGTGGCTCAATCCTAGGGCGTATAGAAGGGCCTCTGGGTATTCCTGCATTGGTATCCGGTCGGTGGTAATTACCTGTGCGTCTGCTTCATTGTACGAGCCATCAATGGGGCAGTCATCTTTCATCATTGTCTCGGGGGTGTGATGAAATCGTAATCAAATGGAAATACAACCTTATCTACCTAGAAGAATTTATCGTTCCACTTCTTCAGCGAATCTATCTTTACCGAGTAACATAGTAATTGACCAAGGCATTTTGTAAAAGATATCCACCCGTTTATCCACGAGGGTCGGTAGAAGGCGCGGAAAAGGTTTATTGTTGGGTCAACGTTCTTAAGTAAGCAGTTTATTTCAAAATTTGAGATTTTGGCGGCGCCTATACAATGCAGCTATGAAAGGTGTATGCTGTAGTAGCTTAGTATATCCATCAGAAAGCGACTTAGGGGTATGCGATTGTTGGAAAACTCGATGAACCTGGTGTATATACCAATTTTTCCATTAGGGAAACTTCCAATATGTGCTTGTGGATCGGGTACAGCTGGATGGAGATCTGAAGGTATATGGTATTTCGTGACGAAATGGGAGAGTTCTTGTTCTGATATGCGGGACGTTACATCAAATAGCAGTGCAACCATTTTTTCTTTGCAGATTTTAAGACGGGGGTGGAGTTGGTATTGTTTTTTATTCAAAGTTTTGTTTCCTGCTATTTTCAACAATGGTGGGAGGGTTTTTTGGATAGGCAAAGAAGAAGGTTGAATGTCTGTCAGACTACATTTATATACACTATAGACGCATGGGATCTTGCGGCACGTGTCTAAAATGCTTTGTTCATCCTACGGTTTGCTCGTTGGCTCCTCTGACGTGGTTAGTGTCTTTCCCAGTTCTATGCAGGGTTGTGATAGTGGAGTCTGACGTGGATACTTATTCAAACTCATTTCATGTGGGTTGTGCGTGGTATTTCTTTTGATGATGTTTGCACAGGGGCATGAATGGTTTATAGTCTAGTAGCCACGGTTGGAACCTGCGACCACTAGATTGGGGGGACATGATGACGTATAGTCCCTAGTTGGGCTGGATAGCCCAACCCACGAGTACTACCCGCATCCGTTAGGAATGGATTGAATGCCTATACGATGTGCGCGCAAGCCCAGGAGGCCCGGTAAGCCGCTGTCGCACATAAGGTTAATTACTTAGCCAGGTCCTTGTCGCAGCGCGACAGGATTAGACAAGAATATAATCTATCATATAGATATATTCGCCTAAAGGGAAGAGATATACACTTGTCTTGGTTATGTGATAAGGATCAAACTATTTTAGGTGATTATCTCTTCCTTTGGCCGCAAGAGTAGGAGAGCCCAGCCAGGACTCTCTCTGGTATAAAAGGAACCCCATAGGTTCTACAAAGGTACAATACACACAATACCCTAAAAACTACACACTCAAATCGATTACTTACTCTCTTGTTGGAGTCTAATCGTGGGTCAAAAACCTACGATAAGCCTAACGGTGTATGTTTAGTGCGCAGGGTCCTCAAAGCAAGTTTCACTTGGTGCAAGAGCCGGAGTCCACAAGGCCCCAAATTAAGCCTAATTTGGGTCAAGCTCGGTCTACCCAACTTTTTTATCAACAACTTGTAGCAATTAAAAGACAAAGCACCCTTTTGAATGTTATGTATTCTGTCGTGATATACATCAAAACAAAAAGACATAGCTTTCTATTTACGGTTAATAACTTTCGTGTGTTTTTGTATGCAGGGTGGATAGTCGGTATATGTCAAGGCACAAGAATAAGCATCCTTAAGGTGTTTATATATTGACTTAACCCTAAACTCAAACTTGGTCCTTACTCCAAGTTATTGTCTAATAATCCATCACTTTATAAAAACGACACATATACCCCCTTCTAATCCTTTTTAAAATCTGCCAACAAGGGGAAAGGACAAAGGTTTTGCTTATCGACTTTTCAGCTCTTCTCTTTTATATTTAACATTTAACAATTAGTTTATAACGTCTAGCGGCTAAACTAACGAATGTTAAATAATTATCGCGTGAAACATATTAAAAATTTAATAAATACATAACACGTATTTATATTAAATATTTAATAAACGTACTCTCCGTGTATTCGTGTGTGCCCCTGATAGGCTCACTCGTTTCCGATGGATAAACGATCGCATATCCCAACAGCTCCCACTTGTGAGAGTTTAAGACATAGTACGTCCATAATAAAGTATCTAGCAACACTTTATTATAACCGGAAATGATTGAGGTATAGTTTCAAAAAGAATATCTCAAAAGTATAAATGGTATACAATTATGTGACTTGCTAATAATCATCCCATTGTTACTAGTACTGTTAAACTATGGATATGGATCGTAACTCATCCCACGTGGTTTAACTTTTAGTTTCTCGTTAAAGAAGTTAACTCAGATATACCAAATGTAAACAAGCATCATCTTGATTTACTCTTTGGGTGCGGCCACACAATTATCTGATTATTTCTGGAGAGGGCCCAGTGGTACTAATCTGCAGTATATCAAGTGGAGGAACAAATTCTATATTGACTACAAGTGTTTGTGGATAGATGCTTCACAACACTTCCAACTATAGCCTTTATAACTACCGCTTGCGAGATAGTGTTTAACATATAATCAAAAAGTGGTATTCACACATGCACAAACTTGTTTGCATCTCAAGTCTAAGGATGACTTAATTACCATTTTCGAAATCATACTCATGACAAGGATCCAAACGTAACGATTCGAAATTTTGGGGTTTCCAATATGCATCCCTTATGAATAACACATGAGTTTGGTGGGAACCGTCCATACATTCAACGAATATAACCAACACTCACATTTGTCTTAATGTAGACAATATTCCTATATTGCTAACTGACAATGGACATATTTAAGAATAATCAAATATTCAAGGATTAAACATACAAATATAGGATAACAGTAATTATATGAATGAATGCAAATATCAATTATCTTTATTCATCATAAAATAATAACTATCTTACAATCCTAATTATCCAAATACTAAAATAGATTGCATAAAACTAATTTAGCAAGTTGAATTCCAATGTTTCCAACATTCTCAACTTTCTTTATAAGAATGCTAAATAGTCATCTAAGTAAACTTACCGAATACTTGTTTCAAATTTCACAATTTGTAAAAGATTTGAAAAATAAGATGAGTGTCTTATCTTACATGCTCATACTATTGCAAGTGTCATAGTATTAGGATATCGTCATACCTTGTATTAGGTATTTAAAATCAACGATATACTGATAGTCTCTTTACAATTTCTTAAAATGTAAAGTATTCTTATTCCTTAATGTGTAATGCAACAATGCTCTTTGTGAGCACATCTAGTTTAGCAGATTTATCATCAATAAGAAAATCTCACTATACTAGAATTGATTATCCTCTAGCATCAGTGTACACATACAACACTATGCTTTATAACTCGTAAAAATTTGTTTTAACAACAATCTAAATACTCTCAATTAGATATTGTTTTTGTCATCTCACTTTGCTCTTGTACAAAAATGACAACAAGTCATATACACAATATAATATATATACATAATAAATTCTTAGTTAAAAACATAAGGTTTCCATTCCTGTAATAAATTATGTCAAGTGAAATATATCATTCAAGACTTGCTTCAATGATGTATTGCATTGTGTTAGACTTAATTACCGCATATGCTTATTTCAATAAACATTTATTCCAAAGTTGTTATTCCATAAATTTTCAAATGAAGTTTCATTCCAATCTTAAGGATTATCATCTCGCTTAGATGGAATGATATCTTCAATATGTTATACAACATATGAATTTTAAGGAAAAACATAGTGCTCCCACTTAATGTCAAGTGTACTCAAAACTATCTAAATTTAAACAAAATCATATTGTAATTAAATTCTAGATTTAGCTCCTAGATGCATGATATAATCCATACGTGGATTATTTATCTTGTATACTCAATAAAGATTTTATAGACTCATAATCTTTTTTATTATACACCATCCTCGCTAAAAGGTAATCATAAAGGAGAACTATAAAGTTTAATAAACATATTCCATATACATAGAAACGTATATGGCAATCAATTATCTTTATTTAATCAATGCATGTATGGAAGAATGATTTAATCATAGTCAATTACTTGAGTATAATTAAAAGCTTCTTATTATTAGCCATGCATTAATTATGTATACCATTTTGTCCTTGTGAGTCTTTCTTCAAAAGAAACTCCTTCCATCCTCATAGGTTTATAATTAGTCGAAATATCAATCAAGTTTAAAAGATTGATAGTCCCTTTAAGGACTGCATCTTATCACTCATAGTTCTAAGACATTTATAAGATTCAAGATATGATAACTTATCTTAGTAGTTAGTAGATTACAAAGATCTCCTAACTTATACTCCTCAGCATTGATATTAAAATATCAATCAAGTGATGAGGTATCCTTGCGGATTTATGAATGAGAGTGAGATTTACTTTGGTTTGACATTTTCATGCTTAACCAAAATATGAAATCAACAAGTGGTTTTAGAAGGCAATGTATTTTGCTCTTGAATATCTTCAAGATTTGTTTATAACTCCCACTTACTTTTGTAAGTAGAGATCATTCTCCAAATACTAGTATTTAAGCAACAATAAATTGTTCTTAATAGAGAGACTACAAAAACACATTTTAAATTCTTATTTCAAGTTTGTTAATAGTATGCTTCATAAGTTATTAACAAATTAAAGAATGTAATCAAGACATATTAGGATTCCTCCCAAGAACCCTAATTAGGGTTATAGTATAAAACCTATTTCTTGCATTACTTTTAACCAATAACCTTCAAAAAGGTTTGTGTTACGTCAAGCTAGGAGGAACACCAAAACTACAACCTTCAAGCTAGGAAGTGTAGAAAATTGAAAAACCTAAAAGGTTTTAGGATTTGATTGTGTTGAATCATAATTCACTGATCGTTATTAAGACTCCTCTGGGATTATATAACAATGAACATTAAACATGCATAGCAGAATTAGCACAATGAACAATTGTTACTATTAAGGTTTCCTTTACTTCACATAAATCAAACCTAACTATTAACTATAACACCCACGTGTTCTATGGTTCTTAAACTCTCATAGGAGTTCTAAGGTATGCTGGATGATTAAAACAAAACCCCTGCCCCTCTTTATATACTAGAGGTTCTAGGGTTTACAAGGAGATAAACATAATAATGCAAGTATATCTTCTAAGTATAAATAATATCTTCACAATATTCTTCATACTTATCTTCATTCTCTAGAATCTTCTGAAGATCTCTACATCTTCAATAACACTAAAGGTACTTGCGTAGGCTAGGGGTACTTGGATTTACCCTAGCGGTACATGGATTGCACTAGCGGTACTAACTTTGTACTAGCGGTACATTGAATGTGCTAGCTGTACTTATTACACTATAGCGGTACTTCCAAGTACCTTTGTAAGTACTTTTTGTTTTGTGTCATCAAATCTTAATTCCCAACAGTCTTCCCCTATTTGATGATGACAAAACATCCATGTATCTCCTTTAAACATACACCACTTCCCCTTTTTGGAATCTCTGCAAATAGGGGTCTTCTGAAGATAAGCAATTAATAATCACTTTCACTTAAGTGATCTATCTTCCCATTGAGTGATGCATGTAGATGATTAAATAAGCTTCCCCTGAAACTTAGATCTATTATCTCTTGAATCACGAATCTGTAAGCTCCAACTGATGATCACTGATGAAGAAAAATGAATATCACCCATTTGTTGAAGAAGTGGAATCTCCCAAGCTTGTATCTTATGTCGTGTACTATCCATGTGACGTTGAAGTTTATACAATAACAATCAAAAGTATAAGTAGAATCAATCTCTTACAAAAATCCTCATTTACCTTCGAAACGAGACACTAAGCACGATAATGTAACTCCTTAAAGTGATAGGAAATCACACATTCCTAGATCTTGCAAGTCTTCGTCAACACCATATATGTACGAACAAGTTATCTTCAAATGCATGAAGGACTTCCCTTGGATTCATGCAATTTACCCAATTGTTCTTTCATTACAAAAGGGGGATTCAGTTTATTAGTAAGAACGGGAACTGAAACCAACAAAAAACCGTACAACTATAAGCCAGCTGTTAGCTATAACAATATATTTGGTCAAAATGACAAGGTGTATTGATCACCAACAGTTTTTGGTACATGGGAACTGCTAACCTCACAACTATGAGCCAGTTTTAAGTTGTAACAATATATTTAGTCCAAAGACAAGGTGTATTGCTCACCATGAAGATACAATAAGAAAACAAGCCTATGAAAATAAACTCCAACATCAAATAAGTAATTGTCAATCGTCTCCATAGAAATCACCAATAATCGAGCCATAAAAACTGAAGTACTTTCAGTTCTGTCGAGATCCGTAGTTGTACCAAAAGTATCTGTCATCCGATATCGACCAAAGCAAACGGTATTTTAACCATTTATCGGATAAAACGAACGATACTTTATCCAGCGATCCAGCGGTACTTCAAAAATTAAACCAAATAGCGACCAGTTTTCTGTCACCATTGTGTAGCAAAACAACTTTCTCCTTCCTCCCATAGGTATTCGTGACATGCTTTTTGTCCCAAAGTTGTTGCTAATTCGAAGTTAACTTTCCCTCCAAGTATTTAGTGACACTCCAGCTTGTCACTTATGTTGTTGTAGCTATTATGCTGCTGTAAATAACTGGTAGTACATGAAATATATGGGCGGTACATAGAATAAATATAAACGGTACTTCAAGTGTTCTTAAGCCCGCCTAATTGAAATATCCAGCCCATATATAATCTCAAACGTGAATAATTGTTTCCTTAGATGACTTAGTCAAGAAGTCTTCCCCTACAAACAAGCACAATGTGAGGTGAATATTGAAGCCTTCCCACGTCTATCTCCACAATATCTCCTCCTACAAACTAGGATTGAAATTCTACTTGTTATTCATAACACGTTCGAACTATCATAGCAGCCATATATATCAACATAATCTTTTCCAAAAGGTGAAAATAATTATGGAATGAGAATATTACGAGAACTACTTGATCGTGTCAACACTTTCTCATTATACATCCCATAATTTTCTCCTTAATATACGTAGATAATAACCATGAGATCCGTATATCAAATACACAGTGGTATCCTTAGTTTTAGCCAACATATCTTAGCTAAATATAATGTATATCCCATACAAAATCGAATCCTAGATAACAAGAATACGTTCATACCTTTTACTCGTCATCTACTGTGCCTGAATCTCATGAATGTTGTAGCAAACCAAAAATCATAAGCCAATGAAAGCACAAACCTTTCTGTCACATCATGCTGCTACTTCACGTGATACTTTCTCTAATTTTTATCACGTTCTTTTGAAAGTAGCCTTTTCAGACTTGGACCACAAGTTATAATGTTATTCGGCAGTCAATCATAATCAGCTTCCAAAAACAAATCTCCACATATCATGAATGAATTCATGATCAACTTCTAAGATTCTTGAGCAGATCCTACTAGGGTTCATTGTTGATCGATGATCAAATCACCAAATCTAGTAGAACTATCACACGTGCTCTTCCTGATCATACGCAACATCATCAAATAATTTACCTAGGGTTTGTTGAGATAAACCTTATATCAACAACTTCACAAACGAATTACCTAGGGTTTGTTGGGAGAAACCCTATATCAGCAACTTTTGGATCTTATATTTTCTGTTTAAATTAATCTAGGGTTTGTACAAACCCTATTTAACCTAAATAATAAAAACAAAAACTTGAAAAACATTTTTTGTAGCCTTCTTCGACCTGCTGTAACTATTTCTTGACAGCTCAAATCGACAATCCCTCCTGTGAGATTTTTGTCACGTATATAAAGAACCTCCAGTTCGAATTTCGTGACGATCCAACGGTTAACGACTGAGTTACCATCGTTTGAATATGGCTCTGCAGAAAGATCCGAATCTAAAAACCCTAGACGGATTTTCTTGTTTGATCTTCATTCTTCGACCCAAAAACCTTAATGAATCAACTAGATCGAGAGCCACGAGGCTATGATACCACATGTTGAATCATAATTTGTACGATTCACTGATCGTTATTAAGACTCCTCTGGGATTATATAACAATGAACATTAAACATGCATAGCAGAATTAACACAATGAACAATTGTTACTATTAAGTTTTTCTTTATTTCACATAAATCAAACCTAACTATTAACTATAACACTCACGTGTTCTATAGTTCTTAGATAGGAGTTCTACGCTATGATGGATGATTAAAACAATAGCCCTGCCCCTCTTTATATACTAGAGGTTCTAGGGTTTACAAGGAGATAAACATAATAATGCAAGTATATCTTCTAAGTATAAAGAATATCTTCACAATATTCTTCATACTTATCTTCATTCTCTTGAATATTCTGAATATCTCTACATCTTCAATAACACTAAAGGTACTTGCATAGGCTAGGGGTACTTGGATTTACCCTAGCATGGATTTCACTAGTAGTACTTACTTTGTACTAGCGGTACATGCAATGTGCTAGCGGTACTTATTACACTCTAGCGGTACTTCCAAGAACCTTTGTAAGTACTTTTTGTTTTGTGTCATCAAATCTTAATTCCCAACAGATTGGTTTGAGTGGAAGAACCGAAAGTCCCTAATAATTTAGGGGTTTTAAATTCTGGGTTGTTTTGAATACCTTCAAGGTTTGAACTATATTGATTGTATCAATGACACACACAATTTTCTAACCTTGATAGATCATGGAGGTAGAATAATTAAAGCTATTATAAATCAAACTATACGAATATAGTTTGTTTCAACTCTTTAGACATACCATAATAATTTGGTATTCTATGAGTATCGGAATTATGAGACTAGATCAGAATTCCATAGATAACTTAATTCTCTTTGGATTAAATACTTGTCAATTTGATCGTCTACCAAATGACAATATCAATATTTTAAAACCAAGTGCATGCTATAATGTATATTTGAACTATACGAGAACCATGTGTTTACAAGAAGATATAGTAGTTCAAGAATTATATGTTCATGTGTTTACAAGAAAACAGACCACATCAAGTATACATTATAAGTCTTTGAATAATTCAAAGACCTTATGTTTATGTGTTAACTAGAAGACATAACTACTTTACTACATACTTTATGCTATAAGTCGGTGAGTAATTCAAGGACTTTATAATTATGTGTTATCAAGAAAACATAATTATACTAGCTAAAGTAATCATGAACGCAAACTCTTAAGTTCAATACTAATTTCAAGTTAATTTTTATACTTCAAAATTATGATTATTATATCTTAACCATAATTATATTTACTAAACATGTAGTAAAAATGTTGAAGCAACTTTTCACTATATCATGACATTTGAATGTAGTAGGGCAACGAACATCTTACGTGTTCAAGTCCTAGTAGAATTATTAGCTTTCTTACCTTTTGGGCAAATGAAACTAATTATATGTTGTTCCTTGCATACACTTTGAAATTTCTCCCACTTGTGTAAGGTACAACATCATATTATGAAGACAAACAATCACAACATGTGTTTGATTGTGTAAACAATATGATTATGTCATGGATATTATAATTAGATTTAGAACCATAACGTTTGATGCGGAATGGTGGATTATTATTCTATAGATAACATTTCAGAAAGCGACAGAAAGGCAGCGTGTTATCTTATAAAATAAAATGCAATTTTCCTTTAAGAAATGGTCGTTCATATTTGGAACTGATAAATTATTTCAAAACAAGTTCGAAATAATACGGGTGACTAAACAAGAAAATAAATCTTGCAGCTCCCACTAAAATTGACAATATTACATGGATATTATTTCAGTAACAAACTGCAACGCTCCCACTGGATTTGTCAACATAAGAGATGTTACATCACCAGTAGAAAACAAACAAAAATTTTATTGACTTCCTTATCTCTGAAAAATTCCTACAATTATACATGTACTTAGATTTTGAGAAAAGTATATGAAATTCTACTTGTGTGGATGAGGGACTAGCCGTTCATGCTTTCAATTAACTTGACTATTTAGCGTGCAATTCCTCCTTTATCGTCTACATAGCCACAAGGGTATTTAGCACTTTATGGAATAACAAGAGTCCAAGAATGATACCGAGCAAAAAACTAGTAAATTCTTTACTCTTTGCGGTTTTAAACTCATACATCGTGACAAGTGCAAGATGTCATTTATTTTGGTAGCTATAGATAAAAGTACTCTAGATACACAAGATATGTTATCTTTCAACGATTTCAGAACCGGGTTAGGATAATGAAATTTTAAAAGTGAGTTTAAATACAATCGATAATTATTCGATTATGATCCTATCTTATTCTTGTCAAATAATGAGAAGAGATAGGAGTAAGTCTCATTTTTCTTACCAGGAAAAGAGACTGCGTTTGTTTACTATAAGAAAACAACTTTAGTTTACGAATTATGTTGCAATAACACAATTAATTAGAACATAGAAAGTTCAATTTAGTATTTTTGATAATTAAATTCTTAATAGAATTAACTATCCAATTAATTACTAATAAGACTAAGATCCTTGCTTGCACTCCCACTTAATATTAGAGGTCTGACCATATAATAATAAGTAGGGCAAGAGGTAAGTGTCGAGCGTTAATTGTATTAGAAGTGCAACTCTTAGAATTTATGAGACGATTCATGAAGTTTATTTTTGTAGAGTGTTTGGATGGGATGTTCTCACAACTCTTTCGAGTACCAATGAACATCTCAAACAAACTTGTTCTACATTTAATAAAATCATGAATTATGTTTCATCTCATCTTATGCCTCGGGTTTCGAATCTGTCCGGGAACTCGACTTAAGTCGTACCAATGTAAAGCATGCAATAATTAGCATAAATCTGTTAATGACAAAAATCGCCTCGGGTGTATAATTTTCCCTAGGTCTGACCAGATGACGAAAAACCACTACACGTGCTTTTAGATTGGATGGCATAGACTTAAAAATTTAAGTAGGTATCACATAAGTTTAGAAAACAAATGTCAAAAGTGTGTAAAAAGATGCATGGAATCATCTTTTTAGCACAAGTTAAGAATTTTTTTTGTTAACTTTTAGTTTTAGGCGTGTTTACCGCAGAATAAGATTAAAGAAGGATCAAACCCTATATCCTACTCTTTATGCGCCCGAAGGCGCAAGTGCTTGGGATAATTATCATATAGATGCCAAAATATGTATATGACATGGGGGGACATTAAAGATCATTCAAACCCTAGATAGCTTGACTAGAACATGTAGTGTAATAGCAACTCCATCATTAGTAAAACACAAAACATGATGTTTTAAGTACTATAAACCAATTAATTTTGCAAATCACATCGTTGAGAAGATGGTTTATGAGCCATCATTACGGTATGTAAGCCCAACTCGAGTGACAATATGATTTCACAAAACAAATTAGCTTATAATAAAACCAAGTTTCATAGATCTTATGTCCATATTAAGCTTTGTTCAAAAAGCGAGTTTTAACAAATAACACATAGCCGATTCACAAGGAAAATAAGTGTAATTAATATGACATAGTTTTAAAGCTAGTTTCAATATAAGTAGAGATATGTTTTTATGATTACTAGAATCTTGCGTAATTATATTTTTGCAATTCATAATGGAAAACATATAAGCACATAAAAATAGACAGAAAGAGGGGTAGAGGTGACGACAGACTCTATATGAAAGCAGTAAATCATATAAGATCCAAGATCTCAAGCGAGTCTTTCCTAATTTGAGGATCAAAGACCCTCATCAAGTTTTCGAGCAAGGCACTTGATGACTTGCATGAATCACAAAAGTGATATGCTAAAGTCTATGACGGATAAAAATAAAATTTTTGTTTATTAACCAATTTAATAAACCTACCCAGTTTTATTAGATCTAGATCAAGATAAATTTTATGGAAATAATGCATGTCATTTCCATCGAAAATAAAATAAAGCGAGTATTTAAGCGGATCTATCGTGTTTATTCTATGTGTAACCCATAAACACCAAACGATTGACTCGTGATGCCACTATTGGGATTTTATAACTAGTTAACCATTTAATTACGAGTGTGCAACGTAATGGATATATTTTGGTATTAATGAATCTAGTCCTAGCCCCTCTCTAGGGTTGTTGGGTAGATTACTCCACAAGCATTGAAGCTTCGTTTATACATGCTAGACTCACGGTTAGCCCGTCGCATTACGTGTGTACAAGAGCGTAGTATAGTTTTACATTAAACTATATCTTGGCACCGTTCTTCATAAATCCTAATTGTTGATTCAATTGGTGATATTGTGGATCTTTGCTAGGATAAAGTTATGTAAGCTAATTCGATTATTAATAATTGTGTTATTATGATCTTGTTAAATCGCTTCCGCTATTACGTGTTTTGATCTTTGCTTATGATTATATAATTGTTATGAACTTCATAAACCATCAGTGGCATCGAGAGCCGTTTTAACATGTTATAATTATCGAGATCTAAAGTTTTTTTAACTAATGGTGATTTGAGTTAAAATAACATGTTGTTTTTTAGGTTTTAACAAAATTAGCTTGTTGTTTTTTTTTGTTTTTTCGGCCTAGCCGATTTTTTTTTTTTTTTTGTAAACCCTACATGGTATAATGTTTAGATGTTTGCATGGATTAATTGTTATGTCATGTATGGTTACGATCCGTAGTATTTTAATTGTTAAGAGTATTTGGGAGATCCGTGATGAACATGCATGTTTTTCACGGATCATATGATTTTATATGCTATTTGCTTTATTTGATTCAAAGGTTTTAAAATTAGGGAAGACTTTTATATTTATAAAACCCTAGATTTGATGTTTCTTTGAATAAATTGTTATGCATGTGGCTATTTGATTTAGTTTTTTTTGTACCTACTTGTTTTAATGGGTTTTTTTTGTATGTTGTAAACAAGGGTAATTTTTTAAGAAAAATAATATGGAATAAATCATAATCAAATCAATGAATTGTTTTGAGATCTAAATTACATAGAATTACGTTGATTGATAATTTGCAATGATAATTTAACGGCCTACTCCTTTTGACAAACTATAAAGTGGGTTTAAAGCACCGCTGGTCATGTACCCGGTTACGGAAAGAGGTGCTATGCCATTAGTCGCTGACCGAATTCCCGACTCGCCTGTGCGTTAAATTGAAATTACCTACGATTATCTTTTGCATTATATCTTAAGGTTGATTTGCCGCAAATTCACATTCGAAACACAATGAATAAGGTTATTGCTTTGTGCTTTAGGTAAGTTATAGAAAAAGTAAGTTGTAAATTGTTGTGGGTAAAGTCTTTAATTGGTTTAACCAATACCTGAACTTGTGATTTATGGCGAAATTTTTGACTCACCAAAAGGTTTACTAAAAGTTTATTAAACTAATGTTATGGAGATGTATGCATGCTTCTCAATACATGATTTTGACACCAAAATCAATACCTTTAAATTTAAGTTTTATGCCATCTAATTGACGAACACTTGAAGTTACAATTGTCGTCATATGAGATTTTGGACGATGTCATAATGGAAAGAAAACTTCATGACTGGATAAGATTGCACATGAATGTTTTACGTTCTTTAGATTAGTCGACTTGATTGAGTTACTCAGTGAAATCTAGAAACTTAAGGCATAAAGTAAGGATGAAACATGTTTATGATGCAAAATGACTTTTGGCAATATAAATCCCTAAAAATATCTAGAAATTGCAAATTTGTTTGTCAGTTATTGTTCGACAAGTTACCGTGTTGAATACATCTGTCACTAGCAGATCAACTGATGTGATAAGTTTATGTCAATATGGATTCTAGTTTCAAGGAAATACTATGGTTTTTTATTACCGGGGTTATTTTATTTTATTGAATGGTATTATCGAAAATACTAATATTTAAACTTATTTCTGTAGAAATGGCTCAACCCGAAAACAATATGCCTATAAGTTATGCGTTCAAAAGCTTTCTTTGATCGTCCTGAACTTACTGGCCCAAACTTCAATGATTGGTATCGCTCACTAAGAATTATGTTGAGAGTAGCAGGTACTATCGATATCTTGACTAATCCTTATCCGGAGGATCTTGCTGAAGGAGCATCTGATGCGCAAAGGCTTGAACACGCTGCTAACGTTAAAAAGCACTATGAGGTGGCTGCCTTAATGTTATGGAAAATGGCTTCCCCACTTCAGCAGAAGTATGAGCTATATTCTCCTAAGCGAATGCTTGATGAGCTCAAGGCTATGTTTGAAAAGCCGCAAGCTGTGGAGATCTACGATTTGGTAGATGCTTTGCATAGTTTCAAGCAAGCTCTTGGAAAGTCTGTAAGTGCCCATTATATGGAGATGAGGGGTTATATGGAATAGCTTATTGCACTAGGACAACCCTATGATCTTAATATGGCTATCAACTTGATCAATAGGTCCCTTAACAAGGACTTCAATGATTTTGTTCGAAACTATAATATGCATTGCACGGGGAAGAAGGTTAATAATTTGCATGCAATGCTCATTGACTATGAAAAGAGGCTAAAGGACAAGGTATCTACTTCTACTCTTCATGTGCTTTATGTACAAAAGGGTAGAGTGAGTAAGCCAAAACCGCACAAGAACAACAAGAAAGGCAAAGGCAAGGGTGATAAGGGAAAACAAGTTGCGCCTTATTCTAAACCTAAGCAAAACTTTGTCAAGAAGAATCAATCTCAAAAGGATGAGACTTGTCACCATTGCAAAGCAAGTGGTCACTGGAAGAGGAACTGCCCTCTTTATCTCGATGAATTGCGAGAAATAAAGAAGAAGGTTGAGCTTAGTGTTGCAGCATCTTCAGGTAACTTATTTATGATAGAGTTATTTAATCTTACATACAAATCAAATTCCTGGGTATATGATACGGGATGTGGTATTAACATTTGTAATACCGTGTAGGGATTTGAGTTGGAAAGGAATCTTACCTATGGGGAACAAAATCTGCAAGTGGGCAATGGCGCATAAGCAGCGGTTGAAGCTATAGGAACATTTAATCTATTTTTACCTTCGGGTTTAGTACTGAGTTTAAATGATTTTCATTATGCACATACGATTTTTAGGGGTGTTATTTCCTTTTCTAGTATGTTGGATCTTGGATTTATTCACACTATTGATAATAACAAAATTTCTGTTTTGAAAGATAGTTTATTCTATTTTGATGCAATTTCTGTGAATGGTGTTTTTGAAATTAACATGCATGATAATAATTTCAAGAGAAAGATTAATTCTGTTTTTAGCATGAATAAGAAGATAAAGTTAGACAAGAACTCTTCTTATCTTTGGCATTGTAGACTTGCTCATATTGGGAAGACTCGCATACAAAAGCTTCAACGTGATGGTCTTTTGGAAAATATCAATGATGAATCATTTGATAAATGTGAGTCTTGTATCTCTGGAAAGATTACCAAGAAACCTTTTAATATCAATACTGAAAGGGCTACTAAACTACTTAGTTTAATACACACTGATGTGTGTGGACCACTTAGACATGTGTCAAGGAAAGGTGCTAGCCACTTTTTAACATTTACGGATGATTATAGCCGATATGGTTATGTTTATTTACTTAAGCATAAACATGAGGTATTTGAAACATTCAAAGTGTTTAAAACGGAAGTAGAATTGCAACTAGGAAAGAAGATTAAAGCTCTTCGTTCTTATCGAGGTGGTGAATATTTAAGTCAAGAGTTTAAAGATTATTTAAGTGAGAACAGAATTGTTCAGAAACTTATTTCTCCATATACTCCACAACAAAATGGTGTATTCGAAAGGAGAAATCATACATTATTGGATATGGTGCGATCTATGTTTAATCTTACAACTTTACCTTTATCCTTTTGGGATTATGCTCTAGAATCTGTTGTTCGTATTCTGAATATGGTTCCCACAAAGAAGGTTGATAAGACACCATATGAACTATGGCATGGCAAAAAGCCATATTTGTCTTATTTAAAGATTTGGGGTTGTGAAGCGTATGTGAAACGTGACTCTGGAGATAAACTCCAACAACGCTCAGTAAAATGTATCTTTGTAGGTTACCCTAAGGGAACTATGGGTTACTACTTTTATTATCCGCCTGAGAACAAAGTTATTGTTGCTAGGTATGGAGACTTCCTTGAAAATGATCTTGTAAATCAAGAATTCAGTGGGAGAATTATAATCTTGAAGAAATTCAAGAAGATACATTGCCTTCTGAAAATACTAGCGAAGAAATTCCAATAGAGCCATTCAGTCTGGGAGCTCCACCCGAATTAATTCCTCCACGTAGGTCTGGAAGGACTATACGTGCACCAAGCAAACTATGTTTTAACATAGAGGATGATGAGGAGGAAATAGGGGATCTTGGTGAACCTGTTAACTATCGATCCACAATGCTTGATCCAGAAAAGTCAAAATGGATAGTTGCGATGAATAAGGAAATGAAATCTATGGAAATCAATGAATTTTTGGATTCTTGTAGATGTGCCTAAAAATGCTAAAGTAGTGAAAAATAGGTGGATTTTCAAGAAGAAAACCGACATGGATGGTGAAGTACAATCCCATAAAGCACGTTTAGTAGCTAAAGATTTTACTCAAACTTTTGGCATAGACTACGAGGAGACATTTTCTCCGGTAGCAGACTTACGAGCTATTAGGATTCTCATAGCTATAGCAGCATACTATGACTATGAGATATGGCAAATGGATTTTAAAACTGCCTTCTTGAACGGTCGCTTAGATGAAGACATCTATATGCAACAACCAGAAGGCTACGTTGATCCTAAATATCCAAAACGCATGTGCAAACTTCAATGATCTATTTATGGTTTGCAACAAGCATCACATAAATGGAATAAACGATTTGATGAAGAAATCAGAAAGTTTGGATTTATTCAAAATCGCGATGAGCCATGTGTATATCAGAAAGCTAGTGGGAGTAATGTAGTATTCCTAAGTTTATATGTCGATGACATATTAATCATGGGAAGTAACATTCCAAGACCTAAGGAAGTTAAGGATTATCTTGGTAAATGTTTTTCTATAAAGGATTTGGGAGATGTTGCATATATTCTGGGAATTAAAATCTATCAAGATAGAAAAAGACGGTTAATTGGTCTTAGTCAAGATGCTTATATTGATAAGATATTGAAGAAGTATGATATGCATAATTCCAAGAAAGGTTTTCAACCTATGGAAGTTAAGCATAATCTGAGACATGAGTTAGATGCATCAACACCCAAAGAGGTGGCTTACATGCAGAAGGTGCCTTGTGCTTCGTGAAATTGAGTATTTTGAAGTTCGTTTATTCTCGATTCTTGACAAATTGAAAGTCCTAAAAATATCAAGCCTTTAATTGTTCTTGGTTGTCAAGGGTATTTGGAAATCTATGTCTAATTCAATCAACAAGTAAAAAGTGGAAAATAATAGGCTACATATCCGTAAAACACTTTGCAAATACCAAGTACTATTCACAAAGTTCAAAATGTAAATGCATAAAAGTAAATTTGCTCGAAATGTAAGCTAAATGAAAGTACAAGGGTTAAAATGTAAATTTCAGAAACTAAAAGGACCAAATGTGTAAAATTTAACAAACTAATAACAACTTTTAACCAAACTAACAAACTTGCTAACTGAATTTGCCAAAAACCAAAACTTCAAGGACTGTTATTCTGAAAACCCTAAAAACTTGCAAGTTTAGCAAATGAATGAAAATAGTTACAAACTATGAGGACCAAAATGCAATTAACATGAAAAGTTTAACAAAAACGTGCTACTCACTTTCAGTAAGCTAGTATGAGCTTATTACTGGACCAAATCAGCTCTAGTTTGTTTTAAAGTTCTTAAGATGGAAAATTAGCTAGACTCGTGCAAGGAATCAGTTTAAAAGCTTAAAAATCACAAAGTAGCTTATTCTAATAAGCCAAGAATAAGCAAACATGAAACTTAGACTTCCACAACTTAATTTTAATGCACAATCTTATTAATAAGCTAACAAGAAGTCTGGAATGTCTTTCCAAATGAAAAATGGTTCACTAGATAAGCTAGACACTGAAATTAAGCTCAAATGAGCTTATTTGACCAAGCGTTGACCAAATTTTGGAAAAAGCTGAAATTAACAAAACCCACTCAGGACATGTTGGTAACAAGATTTGTGAAAGAAAATTGGCTAGTTTATGAAGTGGAAATGGAGATATAAGAAAACAGTTAAGGCTATATTACAGAAACTTGCATTTGCTCTATGGCTTATCAAAAATCTTATTTCTCATTCAATCTAGCAAACTGTATCATTTTCTTTTACACACTAAAAGCTTAGATGTTAAACTTCAAATGAGAAAAGGTTTGAGCTTATATGATCTAATAACAAAGAAATGCTATTGGATTGAAGTTCACTAGTTTGACTGATGAAAATATTCACAATACTTGACCCATACCTTTTTTTAACCAATTGCCTTTTTGACTGAGTTTTTGACCACAAAATGAACCAAAAATGATCACACAAGTCTACTAGATGTAAATGAACAAGAATCAACCAGTTACACAAACTCTAATCACCAAATCTCATTAAATCCAAACACTGCTTTAAAAAGCTGTTTAAGACTTTTGCAAATGAAATGTGAGCACAAGTATGAAACAGGTTATGATTCCTATCAAGACATGTTTAGTATATGAAATGAGAGTTATTTAGACTGAAAACGAACTTGCTAACACACTTAACATCAAAATGAACTCAATGACTTCAAACTGATGAAATTAAAAGTCTAACTAGAATTTGGAGAAAATAAGAAAGTGTGTGTTTTTCACACTTTCAGCTACACAATACAAATGAGATGATCTAGTCCTATTTATAGAGCTTGGATGAGAAGTTGTTGGAGTAAATGACGTGTCTTGGCCAATGGGAGAGTGTCAGGTCTCTTTCTCTTCTTGATTGCAAATTCATCTTCAAGAACTCAAAAGGGGAATTTTGATCTTGTTGATTTTAGTCTAATTGAGTTGCATGGTTAGATTCGTCTTCCAATTTGGAGTCTTTTTCATGTAGAAAGTTTGTCTTAAAATGCAGTGTAGCTCAAACTTGATTCGGGGTTCGTTCTTTGTTGAAGATGAAACGTGGCGTGATTTAATTGGATAATAGTTGAACACACGGATCATTATCCAAATTTGGATATAATGATTATTGGTTGTTGCATCGTGATTGGTCTAAAACAGATAGTGGGTTTTACTGTACTTGGATTCGTTTATTAAATGAAATGGTGAGCTGTCTTCACATTTGGCAATCCGAAACCCATTTATCTAGCCTTCTCATTGGTCCAAATGAGTATTACTCTGATTAAAACTAAAGTTTGTGTAACTTTGTCATTTTCAATCCCTCTCTTTTAGTAGATTTATCATTTGAGCTTCTTTCTTCATTCCTTTGGCAAATTAGGTCCTTTGACTTGCATTCTTGATTATTTAAGTCCTTTGACTTGGTTGACTTGAAGGTTGACCAAGTTTAACTTTAATCTTAACTTTTTCCTAAATTGCATTTAAGTCCCTCAACTTTTGAACATTGTCAAGATAGGTCCTTTTCTTCAAATGGCTTGTCATCTTTGATCTTTCTCTTGTCTTTTCATCATAAATGAGCTTGATTTTCACTTGTTTGCTTGAAATTATATCCTTGTTACCTATTAAAGCACAAACACAAAACATACCACATAATACTGCTTTATAGCATAAAAGTTAGGTATTTTCTATGTGTTTTAGGGTGATTTGTTGACTTATTGACATGAGGTTATGCTCATATCAAATCCCCTACACTTGATCATTGCCATGACCTCATGCAATGCTATATTTTAAAGAACAAATTTACATTTTCCTTATAATTAACCCACCTTGGCCAATATGAAATGCTTTAATACTACTATACACTATATGATGCATGATTTTGATTTTGTACAATGCAATGCAAAGAAGAACAATTCTATTTATATATTTTTTATTTTTCATAAATGGTTTTGATGGAAAAACTCATACAGAAATCAATGACTTGGATTAGGGCTTTTAGTACCATGAACACTTATCACCCTCAAGTTTCACTTTCCCCATACCAAGCTTAAAAATGGGATCATTGCATTCACAAGTAAAAAGTGCATCAACTTATTCATGATAATTAAATGTGGAACCGGTTATTATTTGAGCAAATTGCTTGAGGGCAAATTTGTCATTATTTAAAGCGTGAAGTATAAGAAATGCAACATCCAAAAATAAGGAAGCACGGTTTTAATCCTAAGTAGTCCTCTCATCCATTACTTGAAAAACCACTCACAATTAATATAAGTCCGACTCAAGAGTAATAAGTCATTCACCTTATGTGTAAGATCCTTATGTCATGCGTTAATAAGTAGCTTCACACTCGCTTAGGAAAGAAAAATAAAACTCACGCAATAATTTACATCCGCCGCCTTTTTGAGACCTTGGATCTTCAATCCCGCAACCAGTCAGGGTAATATTGGATTGGAGCAACTATCAAATCCCCGCAACCCGTCAAGGTAATATTGGAATTCAAAAGTTACTATCATTAACACTTCACTTCCCCTCTTGGGAGTCTTGTATAATTATTTTTTTTTCTTTTTCTTTTTTTTTCTAGCCACTCATTTTTTTCATAAGCCGCTCTTATTTTTCTTTATTCCTCACAAAGAAAGTTAAAAAGAAGAAAAGGAAAAAACACCCGCTAAGTATTAACCATGACATAAGTCTAGTACACATAAAACGTTCTAACTTAAAATCTTAAGACGTACTTATACCAATCATGAATGATTAGACAGAAATGCATAAGAGACTACAAACCATTTAAAACTATTCTTGATTATTTATTAACATATATACATGCGAAGAAATTAGAGGTAAAGAAAGAGAAGGGTTTAGCCTCAAGTAATTATCATGAAGTTTATCTAGCCCTTTTATACTTTCTTCAACTCTATCATCTCCCATTCTCCACAAATTTAAAATCTTAAATAATGAGACTAGTGGATGCTTAGCCTAATAGACCAATGAAGGACTACATGGTTAAGGATACTAGCTAGATTAAGCTTAGAAAGCAAACTCGGGTTGATTCAAAGTATCCATGGCGGGCCTAATATGTCAAAGAAGTCTAAATTTGTTAAACCATGTCCTTATTATTATTTTTCTTTTTTTATATAATTTTGATGAAAAATAAAAGAAGAAATATATACAATGAAAATGTATTATGCAAAAAAATGATTAATGCAAAAATTATGAATGCGTATTTTTGGTGGCCAAAGTAGATCAAAAATTTGAAAAATGTTTGAAAAATTAATTTCTCAAGTTATCATGAAGGTCAATGACAAAGTCTAGGTAAGGTTACTTCGATAGAAGACCCCCTACACTTAAGCTAAACATTGTCCTCAATTTTTAAGAGAAGGGGAGTATAAACTTCCCCTACACTTATGACAATGAATAGACTTTGCTTAACCCAATCTAAGGAAAGATCAACTATAGTGAATTTAATTTAAAGCACAATGTGTCTATGAAAAATCAAAATAGTAACAAAGTGAACCGGATACAAGGGCTCCTCCATAAGCTCCAAAGCACGTGATGAGTGAGCAACCCTACAAACAACATGAAGACAAAAGGAAGGTCTCCCCTACACTTCTCATCAACTCTATATCCTTATTTCTAACCTACCACACTCTAAGTTTAAAAGCTCTAAACCTAGTTATTCAAGCTTGATTTAAGGAGTCTCTAGCTCAACTCTTCCCACAATGAATTAATTCATGGGGAAAATGGGGATCTCTTGGACCATTTCCACGAAAATGTCCTCCCCAAAATAGTGCTTAACACGGTGACCATTCACTTTGAAATTTGGACCATCGGGTTGTGACAACTCAATAGTTCCATATGGAAATACTTGAGCAATAATGAATGGACCGGACCATCTCGACTTAAGCTTGCCCGCAAAGAGTTTCAACCTTGACTAAAAGAGGAGAACCGGCTCTCCAATTTTGAACTCACGGTTCTTGATCTTAGCATCATGCAATTGCTTAGTCTTTTCCTTGTAACACAATGAGTTCTCATAAGCATTGGCTCTCAATTCATCCATTTCATTGAGTTGGTCCTTTCTATATGAACCGGCTTGGTTTAAATCAAAGTTAGCCCACTTGAGAGCCCAAGAAGCCTTATGCTCTAACTCGAATAGGAGGTGGCATGCTTTTCCATAGACATGCCTATATGGAGTACAACCAATTGGTGTCTTAAAAGCCGTCCTAAAAGCCCACAAAGTATCATCAATCTTATTCGACCAAGAAGCTCAATGCTCTCCCACTGTTCTTTCCAATATTCTCTTTAAACCACGATTTGTGACCTCGGTTTGACCATTGGTTTGAGGGTGATACGCGGTAGAAAGTCTATGGTTAACACCATACTTCTTCATGACTCTTGTAAATTGATCGTTACAAAAATGAGTCCCACGATCACTTATGATGGCCCGAGGTACACCAAATCTAGCAAATAATTGCTTCAAAAATTTCACTACAACTCGAGCATCATTAGTAGGTAAGGCTTTGGCCTCAACCCACTTTGACACATAATCCACCGCTACGAGTATGTACTTATTTCTCTTAAAAGATGGAAAAGGTCCCATGAAATCTATTCCCCACACATCAAAAATATCACATTCTTGTATGAAGTTTTGTGGCATCTCATCTCGTTGAGTAATTCTTCCTTGTCTTTGACATACATCACAAAATTTCACCATCTCTTGGTCATCTTTGTATATGGAAGGCCAATAGTAACCTGAATCAAAGACTTTCTTGGCGGTATAGTTGGGCCCAAAATGTCCACCCGTAGGTCCCTTATGACAAGCTTCTAAGATCTTAAATGCCTCGAGCCCATCTACACACCATCTAATGATTTGGTCCGCACATTGCCTAAAGAGGTAAGGGTCATCCCAAAAGTAGTATTTCACTTCCTTAAGAAATTTCTTCATTTGTTGGGAAGTGAGACCCTCTATTAGCACATCCCCCACAAGATAGTTTGTAATATCCACAAACCAAGGGGTGGCATCCTCTTGAGAAGAGATAGCCATGAGCTCCTCTAATAGAAAGGATTCATTAATTTCGTTATGAGGCTATTCACCTTCAAAAGGTTGCTCAAGTCTACTCAAGTGATCCGCCGCTAAATTCTCGGCTCCTTTCTTATCACGAATCTCAATGGAAAACTCTTGGAGCAATAAAACCCATCTCAAAAGTCTAGGCTTAGCATCTTGCTTTGTCATGAGGTACTTGAGAGCGGAATGATCCGTATACACTATGGTCTTAGATAGCACAATATAGGGTCTAAATTTCTCAAAGGCATAGACTATAGCAAGCAATTCTTTTTCCGTGGTGGTATAGTGAAGTTGAGCACCCGTCATGGTTTTACTAGCATAGTGTATAGGTTGAAAATGCTTATTCAATCTTTGTCCTAACACGGCCCCCACGGCATAATCACTAGCGTCACACATAAGCTCAAAAGGCAAATCCCAATTTGGAGAAACCAAAACGAGAGCCTTAGTCAACTTTTCCTTAAGTATCTCAAAAGAGTCCAAACACTCTTGGGTGAAAATGAAAGGAGCCTCTTTTTCCAAGAGGTGGGTCATCGGTCTTACAATTTAAGAGAAATCTTGTATGAAACATCTATAGAATCCCGCATGACCCAAAAAACATCTAACTCCTTTCACCGTGGTAGGTGGGGGAAGCTTAGCAATAACATCTATCTTAGCACGATCCACTTCTAAACCTTTTTTGGATATCTTATGTCCCAAGACTATCCCCTCTTTGACCATGAAATGGTACTTTTCCCAATTAAGAACAAGACGTGTTTCTTCACACCTCTTAAGCATACGTTCTAAATGGGAGAGACAAGAAGTGAATGAATCTCCAAAAACCGAGAAATCATCCATGAAAACTTCCATAGTTTGCTCAATCATATCAGTGAAAATGGCTATCATACACCTTTGAAATGTCCCCGGTGCATTGCACAAGCCAAAAGGCATTCTCTTGTAAGCAAATGTACTGTAGGGACAAGTGAATGTGGTCTTTTCTTGATCCTTAGGGTCAATGGGTATTTGAAAATAACCCAAGAATCCATCTAGAAGCAATAGTACTCATTTCCCACTAAACGTTCAAGCATTTGGTCCATGAAAGGAAATGGGAAATTATCTTTCCTAGTAGCATCATTGAGCTTCCTATAGTCAATACAAACTCTCCATTCCGTAACAAGTCTAGTAGGAATAAGCTCATTGTTCTCATTAGGCACTACGGTGATTCTACCCTTCTTAGGAACACAATGTACCGGGCTAACCCCTGGAGAGTCGGAAATAGGGTAAATCATGTCCGCATCAAGGAGTTTAATAACTTCCTTCTTAATGAGCTCATGGATTTTAGGGTTAACCCTTCTTTGGCTTTGAATGGCTGGTTTGTAATCATCCTCCATAAGGATTTTTTATGTACAAAAATTTGGATCAATTCCCCTTATGTCGGATATTTTCAATGCTATGGCTTGCTTATGTTTCTTAAGGACCTCTATGAGTTTTTTTTCTCATCCTCTTTCAAATCTTTAGCAATGATCACGGGTAATTTGTCTTTTCCCTCTAAGAAAGCATATTCAAGGTGTGATGGAAGATCCTTAAGTTTAAGGATAGGTAGACTCTCTATGGAAGGTTTTACTATGGATGGATCATCATTGGTAACTTCTTGTGGGATAGGTGAAGGAATGGGATCCTCATTGAGCAACTTTTAGATAGTGAGAATGTCTTCTTCCTAATTAATGGGAGCATCATCATTACCAAGGAAGTTGGACTCAAATTCCTCCAAGAGGAAATCACTCTCTCCAAAAGGTGTTAAGGAGGGAGCAATTGAGGCAACGGTCTCTACATGAGGCATGTCTTCACTATCATTCTTACAAGCTTCATGGAAATGCTCATCACACACCTCATCAAGTACATCCACTATGTTAATTGTTTCATAAGTTTGAGACTTCTTAGTCACTTTTCCTAGCTTAAACACCACTTTCTCATCCTCAACTCTCATAATTAGTTCTCCCTCCGCCACGTCTATAAGAGTACGACCCGTCCTCAAAAATGGTCTACCAACAATTAGAGGAACTCGCGGGTCCATATCATAATCAACCACTACAAAGTCCACCGGAAAGTTAAACTTATCCACACCTACAAACACATCCTCCGCAATACCTACCGGGTAAGCTATGGTACGATTGGCTTAATCAATGGTCATCCTAGTTGGAGTGAGCTCGGGAAGAGAGAGTTTTTGCCAAACAGATAAAGGCATGAGATTTATGCTTGCCCCTAGATCCACTAGTGCCATGAAACTTTCCACCCCAGGAAAATTACAAGGGATCAAAAATAGCCTGGGATCTCCAAGTTTTATAGGTAAGGTTTTGAGCAACACGGCGGAGCAATTCTCATTAAGGGATGTGTTAGGCAAATCCACCAATTTTTCCTTGTTGGAGAGTGTTGGGAATAAATATAAGTGTATTAGTTACCCCTGTTAGTTGGTTAGAGTTTCCCCTGCTAGAGTAAGTTCCCCCTGCTAAATAATAAAGGCAGGGGGATTGGTTCCCCTGCTGAAGTCAAAGAACCTGCTGCTAGAGATAAACTTAGAATATATTATAACGCGTTTCAGTTACTACTCCGAGATACTTTCCAAGATTGTTAGTAGTAATCTTGTACGTGAGTCCTTGTTCTATAAAAGGACCCACTAGGTTATCATGCAATGTGTGTCTTTCTCTGTTATCTTTCATTTCACACTTTAAGGTTTTTGTAACCCTAATACCACTATTGAGTATTCGTATATCTATGATATATTAAAGTTTAACGTTTGTTTTAACCATTTGTTCTTGTGCTAAACACTAGATTCTACATCTTGTTTAGTTATTTTGTATTGCAAAGTTTCTCTAGTGTTAGATTGAATCTATTCTCTCTATCACAACCCTTAAACAAGCTAAGGTTTAAGATCTGAGTTTGGGATCAACATGTGGTATCAGAGCGGGTGGCTCTTGATATCTAGGAGAATGAAGATGTTTTTCGTATTCGTTGCTGTGAAGATCTAGGGTTTATGTTAAAACCCTAGATAATTAAATGTTTGTGGCTGAATGAAAAGCAGAAAGTCTATATGGCCGTTGTATGTTTGAAAAGGAAAAGAACAGAAACAAAGTACTAATGTTCTCTGGTCCCACGATAAGGTTTTCAAAACAACTGATGTTGATTGCAACTAGTCACGAGAATTTGTTTTTATCATCGTATCATGTGGTCCCAAGGAATTGACAAAGTACTTATGCTCGTGACCCCACTGTTGTCTCATATACATTCAACGATTGAAATTTAATGGTTCGTAGGTGATGTATTGTTCCCGATGTATTATTCTCGTATGAATGGTCTAAGAAAATGGACATGTATTAAATCTTTCATGTGGGTCCTCTTACTGTGATGGTTCTGGCATCATAATGAATGAAACTCATGTGAAGTTATAGGGGTTCGACTATTATTAAAAGTGGGTACTGACACAATTAAAGGGGTTGCCATAATTGTTTTCATACATAGGAAATTTGGATGTGGTCCTATTTGTGTCACGTGAAGTGGAGTTTTTGTTTGTGACTTGTTCAAAGTCAACAAACAGCTTTTACTTTCACATCTATATACGAATATGGGAAAATGATTAGAGAAAGAGACGTGGTCAGTGAAAACATGTGACGTGAAGCAGCAGAACAATGAATTGAAGTGGACAGAGACTTCACATGGGGTATAACAGTTGTGGTGATGTCTTCACAAGACAGTGGTATGCTTTCACAGAAGGTATAATTTTTAGATGTCTTTGTTTTGTTATTTATTTCACTGTTACAAATTCATTCCCACTTTGTGTGGGTTTGACACAGTTAATAACAAAAACAGTGGCATTAAAAGTTCCCCCTGCTTTTGAAAAAGTTTCCCCTGCTTTCATTAAAAGTTCCCCTGCTGCGATCCCCCTACATTCAATAGTTCCCACTACTTTCATTAATAGATTCCCACTGTTTTTGAAACCCCTGCTGTCAGATATGAGTTTTGGGACAACAAGGTTTTGGAGTTTGGTTTATTCACATCAACTGGTCTTAAAGGTATAAAAGGCTTTCATATTGATTGTTTACATGATCATGAAGGTAATTGACTATTAGCTATTTGAAGATGAAGTAGAATTGGTTGAATATGTGTTTTATTCATGCTTTATTCCGTAATGATGCATCGACAAAAATACGCAAAGGTGTGAGATTTTTCTTGGGTTGCTCTATGCTCATATTTTCTATGATGTTGGTTTTTGTCAAGAGTCTGATACCCTCCCTATACATCTTGAGATGTATATGTTCGCTGTTATGGGGATATTACATGGTATAACACACAGATTCGGGTTTTTCTACTACTACATCAAATAGGTGATACTGAATTTTCTTCACTTATGATTATTACTTTCAAAGCCTACAGAATTGAAGATTCATAAATGATTAGCACAATTTAAGGGGAAGTTAAATTGCTGAAGTGCTGGTCATTCACATATAACATCGAGGTGAAGATTTTTACTACTACTCATTAATATTACTACAACTAATGAGAGTATCTACTGCTCAAAATCATTTTTTATTAAGTTCTTGCTCCTATGTGCTTCATGGAGGGTATTTTGAAAAGTAGAATACTTTGGTTAGGTGTATGATATTGTTAAGTAGTAGTTTAAAACCAAGGTTGTCTACATACAAGACCCCTATTTGATCATGTCAAAAAGGGGAAGTTGTCTACAGAGAATGTTCAGCCTGTTGATCTTTGATGTTGTATGCTTAAGGGGAAGTGTTTTGACATCAACAACTAGGGGAAGATTGATGGGTCAAAAGTTGATGAGTCAAATCACTATGGAAACAAGAAGGACCAAATATGGCATTAGGAGAAACTTCAAGCTGGTGGACAAAATACAAGAAAGTTTCCCCTGCTACAAAACTTTCACCATTATAAACCTTCCAACGTTTTCAACATTTATCATGTCTCTCAAAATTGCTGCTAATCACAATCAAATTGCTCTTTTACATGATGAACCAGAAGAATTCATTGATGCAATGGCTTTTCTAAAATCTTCATATTTTAGAGTGGCTCTTCTCATTAATCCCAGGATTTACACCTCACACATCCAGGAGTTTTGGTCTAAATCAATGACCAGAATAGTGAATGGAGAGGTAATAATTCAGACCATAGTAGATGGTCATCCCAAGGTGATTACACTTGCCTCCATCAGAGACAAGGTTGTATTGGATGATGAGGATGGGATAACCAACCTACCTGATGCTGAAATCTTTGAGGGTCTTGTTAAATTAGGGTACACTCTTTCTGATGATCAAAAATGTAAGTTTGCTAAAGGTCAGTTTGCCCCACATTAGAAATATTTTATTCATACAATCTTACAATGTTTGTCACCTAAAACCATTGATTTTAATGAATTTGGAAGTGAAGTTGCTTCTGCCCTGATATGCTTAGCAACAAGGAGAAAGTACTATTTTTCTCAAATGATTTTCAAAGGAATGGTCAAAAATGTTACAAGCAATACTAAATTTTGTATGTACCCAAGGTTTACATAACTTTTGCTGAATATGAGTGAACATGGTCCTATCAACCACAAAAGATATTTTTTAGCCACAAAACACTCTACCAAACTGTTTACCACACTTCTTGCACCATCTCTAAAATTTTCTAGCAGGGTTGTTCCACTCACTCCCATCATGATGAAACAAATCAGACAAGAAGCAGCTAAAACAAAAGTAGCCACACATAAACCATCTGATTCCCCTGCCAAGACTCTACCCCTACTAGTACTATACCCCCTGCTGATCCAAAACATGAAAGGAGAACCAAATCCAGGTTTGCCAGGTCTCCCTTGCCTGGTGAATCTTCACAAGTAGCAGAGAAGTGAGCCTCCAAAAGGTTGGAGCACACTAAGGGTTTAGCTGCCACTACTGTCTCATCCTCAAGGGATGAGCAGGATAGTGACACCATTAGTAAGTCCTCTCCCTCACTCAGTGATACCCAAAGAGGGGAGAAATCCCCTTCTAGGATTGAGAGCAGAATGCAACCTTTGTCCATCTTGGAATTGACAAAAATGTGCATTAGCTTGAAAGAGCAAAATGCAAAACTTGTACAAATTGTCAAAAAGCAAAGGTCTGGTTATCAATAATTTTAGAAACCAGACTTGCTACACTGGAGGGGAGGAGAAAGCCCAAGCTTATCATATCTACAGATGAGGATGCTTCCAAAGGGGAGGAAGTTCCTAACACAGATGAATCTACTCAGTGGTATGCATATCCTGGTGAACAGGATCTTAAACAAGGAAAGGTAGAAAGTGCTGAGAAAGGGACTGAGAAAGGAAGTGCTGAGAAAGAAAGTGATAAGGGGAGTGCCACAAAAGAGATTGCCCAAAAATTGTTGACTATGGGCAATCAAGAAGAAGCCCATGCTTCAAAAATTTCCCCTGCTATAACTGATCCCCCCGCTTTAAGTTTTTCCCCTGCTAAGGCTATCACTCAAACATTTGTTAGGAAGAATAGAAGGCAACCAGCTCAGAAGGGAATTAGAATTGGAGAACATGCACCTAAAGCCAAACCAGCACCAGCAGTAGATCCAAAAGACAAGGGAAAGGGGATCATGGTTGAACAGCCCAAGAGAAAACACAAGCACAGAACTCTTGAACAACAAAGGGCTCAAGAAGAACATGATGAACACGTAGCTCTCATACTTCAACAAGAAGAGATACATATGCAGGATCAGAGAATGCAACAGATGAGGCCCAAAGAGATGCTTAAGCAGATTGAAATCATGCATAGAGAGTTAGATGACAGGGTGCCTCATGTTTAAGAATTTCTAGATCAATGGGAAAAGGAGTTGGTAAATGCTCCTTTGGAAGACAGGTATGAATTTATTTTTCTAGTTTACAAGTATCAAAATGAATATCTGGAAAGAAGGGCAAATCAGATTTAGAAGGAAAAATATTTGAGGTCTGAGACGGGGAGGCTGGCACACTACAAAGTTTTGCTCAAAAGACACAAGAAGTGGACTGATGGTCATTTCAGAGACATGACTTTTGAGGAGATAGAGAAGGCAGTCCAACCAGTTCTAAGAGAGATAATGTGGAAGACTTCATAGCTATAAACACTCCTGAGGAAGCTGAGTATCTCATGAGGCAAAATGAAGTGTTATAGAGAGCTAGGGAATCCAGAAAAAGAAAAGCTGAAGGAACAACAGTGGAAACAACACAAGCAGGTGCATCATCACAAGTAGGTGCATCATCACAAGAAGGTGCATCATCACAAGCAGGTGCATCATCTCAAGCAGGTGCAAGTTTTCTAGAAATTGAGAGATCTGTACTCAATGCACAAAGAGCAGCCAAAAGACTCAAGAGGATGGAAAAAGTTGGTATAGTTACTAAGGAGACTCAGCGTCTTCAAATGAAGAAATAGATAAGCAGCTAATTGTGCAAGAAAATGATGAAATCTCACCTAGTGAGTTTGGGAAGAAATTTGCCATAGTGGAGTATGATGTTTATAAACACAAGGGGATGACTTGGTGGAAGCTTACAAGAGCTGACAATACAGCACAGACATTTCTAAGCCTAGATATCATGTTTCAAACTTTAGATAGCGAGGACTTAGATGATCTGTGGAAGATTTTGAAGAAGAACTTTGCTGCAAATCCTCCCATTGTGGATGGTGTAGAGAAGGATTGGGTGATTTGGGAATGCATGCATAGGATGTATGAGCATGAACTGTTTGATCTCATATTTGATGCAGTAAATGGGGGAAATTTGTTGTATTGGAAGCTATTTACCAATTCTGGGGTTTAGGAGATAGTCATGGAAGGGGTAACTGTTTATTTGATTAATCATCGTTATTATCCTTTCAATCAAGAGACCTTAAAGAAATTGGCACAAGCTGACTTGATTGTAGATGCTAAAGCACTTATTGCTTTTGATCTGGTAAGGGTGATGTACAGTCAGCTTTGGCCAGGAACTTTGTAAGCACCCTCATCAACTAGTATTTATTCAGAAACTTGTCTTTAGGTGAAAGCACAAGTTTAGGGGAGGATTGTTGGGAATAAATATAAGTGTATTAGTTACCCCTGTTAGTTGGTTAGAGTTTCCCCTGCTAGAGTAAGTTCCCCATGCTAAATAACAAAGGCAGGGGGATTGGTTCCCCTGTTGAAGTCAAAGACCCTGCTGCTAGACATAAACTTGGAATAGATTATAATGCGTTTCAGTTACTACTCCGAGATACTTTCCAAGTTTGTTAGTAGTGATCTTGTACGTGAGTCCTTGTACTATAAAAGGACCCACTAGGTTATCATGCAATGTGTGTCTTTCTCTGATATCTTTCATTTCACACTTGAAGGTTTTTGTAACTCTAATACCACTATTAGGTATTCGTATATCTATGATATATTAAATTTTAACGTTTGCTTTAACCATTTGTTCTTGCGCTAAACACTACATTCCGCATCTCGTTTAGTTACTTTGTATTGCAAAGTTTCTCTAGCGTTAGATCGAATATATTCTCTCTATCACAACCCTTAGACAAGCTAAGGTTTAAGATCTGAGTTTGGGATCAACAGAGAGGAGATCTTTGAACATTTTAGCAAACTTTGGCATATATGCGAGAGCTTCCGCAAAGGAGATGTTTATGTTAAGTTGCTTGAACATCCTCAAAAAGTTCGAGACTTGTATATCATCCTTGTTTTTCAATCTCTCCTTTCTCAATCTTGATGGATAGGGAAGGCTTGGTTTTGGTGTAGGTGGAATAGGTGTTTTGGTGGAAGGTTTCTCTTTGTTGGTTTCTTCATTAGGAGGCGTGGAAGGTAAAGAAGAAGTGGGTGTAGGTTGAGAAGGTGTAGGTGTTGAAGTTGTAGAACTTGAAGTTGGTGAAGAAGATGTAGAAGGCTTATCACAAGATGGAATCATAGGAGGCTTAACCATAGAAGGTGTAGGAGGTGAAGGATCATTAGTTGTTTTTCCACTTCTTGTTGTGATAGCATTGACATTGGCCCTCAGGTTTGTTTGTGTGTTAGAGGGTAGACTCCTCAGTTATAATTCTTATTTGCTCTTGCATTCTCTTTTCACTTTCACGAATTCTCCTTTCAACATACTCATGATTATCATATTGCCCTTATCCTTGATTTTGAACTTGAGGGTATCCTTGATTTGGAAAGGGTGGAAGTTGTTGGTTAAATCCTTGATTGGGTGTATGAAAGTTATTTCCTTGATTGTGAAAGTTGTTGGGTGCTTTATAGTTGTTCCTTTGGTATTGCGGCCTAGTCCCTTGGTTCCTTTGTAACAATTGAGGGGGATTAGGTTGAGTATGTGTGGGGGGATGGGGTGGAAAGCCGGGTGGAGCAAGGTAGTTTTGTGACTTGTAAGAGAGATTGTTTTGATTGATGTTGAGTTTGAAATGTTCTCTATGTTCTTCTTGGTAAGCATAACACTCAACTTGATAACCTTGAACCTTATCACATTGTTGGTAGGAATGAGGACCTCCACAAGTCTTACATGAAATAGCAATATCATTCACATCATTGGTGGGGGTTTTTTGTTCAAAGAGAGTTCACAAATTTTCAAGATAGTATCAATCTTTTGAGACATATTCCCATCCATTTGTGGAGTAACACTCTTTTGCACCACATGGACTCTCTCATCAAATTGTGTGTTAGTTTGCACCATGGATTTGGTCTCAATAATGTCCCATGCATCTTGAATGGATTTGGATAGAATATTCCCACCCGCGAAGAAGTTTAGGGAATCTTGATGATGTGGTCCTAATCTATTATAAAAAGTGTTGATTTGGTGAACTTCATTGAATCCATGATTTGGTCATTTTCTCAATAACTCCTTGAACTCTTCCCAAGCATCACTAAAGGCTTGACTAGGTTTATGTTGTAATTAGGTTTCTCAAAGTCGTGGTCTTAGATGGGGGAAAGAACTTGTTCAAAAACTTCTTAGTGAAATCATCCCAAGTATTAATGCTCTCAGGTGGTTGTGTATCTAGCCAATACTTGGCATTGACTTCTAAAGAAAATTTGATCAATATCAACTTAATGGCATCATGGGGAACTCCATTGTACTTAATGGTATTGCAAAGAGCTAGAAACTTCTTGAGGTGATCATGTGGATTATCATTAGGTCTCCCAAAAAATGGTGTGTTTGAAACCAAGTTAATCATAGATGTCTTAAGCTCAGAGGAGTTTGCGGGAATCTCGGGTATAACAATAGCATCGGCATATCCTTGCACATTGGATTGTAAGTGTTCCATCAAAGGTCGAGTGTCAACGACGGCCATGGCTTCTTCTTGTGTGTTGTTCAAAGCACGATTCTCGGGATCGGCTTGATGGACGGTGTTGTTTTTACTCTTTCTCTTTTTCTTCCTTTTGGTAGGAAGGGGTTGTACACCAAATGGTATTTATGCACGCCCGCGGGTGAGCATCCAACTCAAATCAAGGATTGAGAAAGAAGCTCTCATTCGACTTTGAAGTAGAAGGGATTATCCTCTTCGAGATTCAATATGAAATATCCACAAGAAATACGTAAGTACTACTTGGGTGCAAGACCCCCAATCAAGCTTTCCTTCTTAGAATACGCACTAGTGAACGGGGGGTTAGGTGGCGCGAAGCACTTAAGTACCTATTAACCCTTAGACGACATTTTATAGTACGTCGCCTTTCTATTCACTTTGTAGTTTGTATTCTTCGAATTCTTGCCTATTGGAAGTATTTATCTATTCTTGCTTAATTAAATTTGATCGATACACGTGTCAAGGACCGGAACGCTCCCGAACACGTTGTATTGCAAAAGCAATACTTGTTGGGTCAAAAAGTTGATGTGGCAGAAACTCATAAACGAAGAAAACATGAAGATTTTGTCTAAGCGTTGTCAAGAGCAATCTAAGCGTTGACAAGAGCAAATCCAAGGTTGACAAAGCAAGCATTGTCATGTACAATCCAAGCATTGTCATGTATAATGTAAGCATTGTTAGAAACGTAGACAAAGAAGCTTATGGAAGCTTCTATTTAGATAAACATGCAAGATATATTCTGCATAAGTTTATTTAAATAGAAGATTTACTTGTTTATTTGTTATTATCTCTTGTAAACCCTAATCCTTACACTATAAAAGGAACCAAGGGTCTTAGGTTTTATTTATCAATTCATTCACAATGTAACCTAAAAGCAATCCGTGTGTCTAGACGTGGGATTCAATGTATACACGTCTAGATGTTATTTGTGTTTAATGATACAAGTAACGTTTGGGAGAAATTCATCTTGTCCACAACACCTTGTTATAATCAATGTTCTAATTCCGCTATGTTTATCATATGAATGTTGATTATCCTAGTAAGCTTAATCGATCCATGAATAATGGTTTCCACAATTGGTATCAGAGCCTCGTGTCTCGTGATGATAGGACCAAAAAGGTGTTCGTGTATGGTGAAATGAAGAAAAAATCCGTCTAGGGTTTTTCTGGACGTTTTTGTGTGCGCAGCAGTATTCAGAAGGTCATAACTTTTAATTGGACCGTTGGATCGTCACGAAATTTCTTGTGTGTGTTCTATACACATATATCTAGACATCCACCGGAGGGATTGTCGAGTTTTGTCCCCAATCAAAAGTTATTAAGCGTCGAAGTTGGCTGTAGAGATGATTTTCAGTTTTCTGTTTTCACATAAAATAATGATTTAGGGTTTTCGAAAAACCCTAGATCGATTTTATAACAGAAAAAGATGGTTGCATCATGTTGTATTGGTAAAAGCAACAAGAGAATGGTTTTCTTTAAACCCTAGATTGATTCACACATCCTAAATCCATGTTATTGAAAAATAACAGTCGTATGTGATCACAAAGAGGAAAGAGGGACAACGGGTCTTTAGTTTCACATGTTGCATCGATAAAGGTGAAAGATCTGTTCTTGATTTTCCTTCATACATGTGTTACACGATATAAATCAAGATACGGTTCTTTGTCTGCTGATTTTCTTGAAACGATTTAAGGTTGCTGATTTTCAGGAATTCCCTCTAAATTAAAGGTATCTATTTATGGTCATGATATATACTGTTATGAGGATATATATGCGTGAATATTGGGAGTAAAAGAAAAAGGACGTGATACAATGATTGTGGGTAGGTTATCACTTTTGCAAAGCTTATAATATAATTCAAGGTTGTAGCTAGACAACATTAAGGCTGATGTGACGTGTGTACTGCTATATTTTTCTTTGCTTTGTGTGATTATCACGTGAAGCAGCTATGGGACAAAGACTTTGTAAAAGTCATGCTGGACGAAAGCAACCTTTACTTGCTATATTATAAAGAATGCAATAAAGGACGCAATTGATGGACTAAAAAGCTTTGTCAAGTATAAAAGAGTTCACGCTGGGTTTTCATGTGGGATAGTATCTATTGCTAAGTACTTTTTATGTGTCGAATGGGACCAGCCTAAGAAAATTTTATATGGTCGTTACATAAGAATCTCATGAAAGAGATAAATATGGAAGCTGATGTGGATTGTTATAGGCATCATGTGATCACTATTGACAAACGTGGGAGGTTTTGAAGATATCCCGAATTTTTAGCAATATTAGTCTGTTGATTTGCCGATGACGTTTGCAATTTTGACGCTGACAAGAAATAAGTGAACGCTGGCAGAAGAGAGCGTTGACATGAGTTGTCCGAGAAACACTTGCTCAAGCGTTGATAGGTGTTGTCCGATATCTGACAATGCATCTGATTAAAGATATTGGACAGAGAAGGTTCTCGGATGACAAAAGAATAGCTGCTGTTGAGAAAATTGGTACGTTTTTAGCAAAAAAAAAGGAGGAAATTACACACGAAGGTACATGGAATCTCCGTTTTAATTTAGAATATCATGTTGATATTTATGGCTCGGATATTTTTAAATGGAATTAATGATCTTAAAGCGAGTTAGCAACAATTCATGAGATAATGAGAGTCTTCATGAAGAGGTGTTAGCTTAAGGGGAAGAATTCTTATGGTAAGTTTGATGATTGAAGAAGATTTTCGCGAGTTTGTGTTCTATCATATCTTAAAAAGTCGTGTCTGGTCAACATTACTTTTGAAGATAACTTGTTCGTGCTTACTTGCTTGGTGACGAAGACTTGTTATAACACTTGAAGGAGTTACATTATCGTGATCAGTGTCTCACATAGGATGAGAATATTGACAAGAGATCGAGGTTTACTTATACTTTACGTTTTCATATAAGTTCTTCATCACATGGATAGTGCAAGACATGGAACACAAGGTTGGGTTATTCTACTTCTACATCAAAAAATATTATAGTTATTTTTCTTCAAGATCATTACTTAGAGCTACATTTGGAGAATATTCAAAGATTGCATACATTGTTTACTTCCTTGTTGATGTGACAAAAAGGGGAAGAAGTACATGCTACACTTTAGGGGAAGAAATTTGAAGATCATGTACAACTTACAAGAGATACACATAGAGTTTTGCCGACATCAACTAGGGGAAGATTGTTGGATCAAAAAGTTGATGTGGCAGAAACTCATAAACGAAGAAAACATGAAGATTTTGTCTAAGCGTTGTCAAGAGCAATCTAAGCGTTGACAAGAGCAAATCCAAGGTTGACAAAGCAAGCATTGTCATGTACAATCCAAGCATTGTCATGTATAATGTAAGCATTGTTAGAAACGTAGACAAAGAAGCTTATGGCAGCTTTTATTTAGATAAACTTGCAAGATATATTCTGCATAAGTTTATTTAAATAGAAGATTTACTTGTTTATTTGTTATTATCTCTTGTAAACCCTAATCCTTACACTATAAAAGGAACCAATGGTCTTAGGTTTTATTTATCAATTCATTCACAATGTAACCTAAAAGCAATTCGTGTGTCTAGACGTGGGATTCAATGTATATACGTCTAGATGTTATTTGTGTTTAATAATACAAGTAACGTTTAGGAGAAATTCATCTTGTCCACAACACCTTGTTATAATCAATGTTCTAATTCCGCTATGTTTATCATATGAATGTTGATTATCCTAGTAAGCTTAATCGATCCATGAATAATGGTTTCCACAATACTTATGGAAATATGTGTATTGAGTGTTCGTATACGTATACGTCTCTACATATAATAATATAGAGAAAATATTTTTGTATTTATTGGTTTTTTTTAAGAAAATACTATATGTACGTAAAAATGATGAAATCCAATAATATATATTTTTGGTTGCAATCTCTTAGGAAAAAGATTGCTTTTTGAGTTTTTTATTTTTTGGTCAATTATTTAGGAAAAGAATTGATTTTGTTATTTTTTAGTTTTTTTTATATTTTATATTTTTTTATGTTTTTTATTTTTGATACGTAAAAATAATGTTCACGGGGTGAACGGATCCCAAAAGCCAATCGAAACCGTCAATCAATAGTCTCTCATAATGTCATGAACCGGCAGCCCCGCCATTTGAAATTGAGTATTTTGAAGTTCGTTTATTCTCGATTCTTGACAAATTGAAAGTCCTAAAAATATCAAGCCTTTAATTGTTCTTGGTTGTCAATGGTATTTGGAAATCTATGTCTAATTCAATCAACAAGTAAAAAGTGGAAAATAATAGGCTACGTATCCGTAAAACACTTTGCAAATACCAAGTACTATTCACAAAGTTCAAAATGTAAATGCATAAAAGTAAATTTGCTCGAAATGTAAGCTAAATGAAAGTACAAGGGCTAAAATGTAAATTTCAGAAACTAAAAGGACCAAATGGGTAAAATTTAACAAACTAATAACAACTTTTAACCAAACTAACAAACTTGCTAACTAAATTTGCCAAAAACTAAAACTTCAAGGACTGTTATTCTAAAAACCCTAAAACTTGCAAGTTTAGCAATGAATGAAAACAATTACAAACTATGAGGACCAAAATGCAATTAACATGAAAAGTTTAACAAAAACGGGCTACTCACTTTCAGTAAGCTAGTATGAGCTTATTATTGGACCAAATCAGCTCTAGTTTGTTTGAAAGTGCTTAAGATGGAAAATTAGCTAGACTCGTCCAAGGAATCAGTTTAAAAGCTCAAAAATCACAAAGTAACTTATTCTAAGCAAACATGAAACTTAGACTTCCACAACTTAATTTTAATGCACAATCTTATTAATAAGCTAACAAGAAGATTGGAATGTCTTTCCAAATGAAAAATGGTTCACTAGATAAGCCAGAAACTGAAATTAAGCTCAAATGAGCTTATTTGACCAAGCGTTGACCAAATTTTGGAAAAAGCCAAAATTAACAAAACCCACTCAGGACATGTTGGTAACAAGATTTGTGAAAGAAAATTGGCTAGTTTATGAAGTGGAAATGGAGATATAAGAAAACAGTTAAGGCTATATTAAAGAAAGTTGCATTTGCTCTACAGCTTATCAAAAATCTTATTTCTTATTTAATCTAGCAAACTGTATAATTTTCTTTTACACACTAAAAGCTTAGATGTTAAACTTCAATTAAGAAAAGGTTTGAGCTTATATGATCTAATAACAAAGAAATTCTATTGGATTGAATTTCACTAGTTTGACTGATGAAAATACTCACAATACTTGACCCATACCTTTTTAACGAATTGCCTTTTTGACTGAGTTTTTGACCACAAAATGAACCAAAAATGATCAAACAAGTCTACTAGATGTAAATGAACAAGAATCAACCATTTAAACAAACTCTAATCACCAAAGCTCATTAAATCCAAACACTGCTTTAAAAAGCTGTTTAAGACTTTTGCAAATGAAATGTGAGCACAAGTATGAAACAGGTTATGACTCCTATCAAGACATGTTTAATATATGAAATGAGAGTTATTTAGACTGAAAACAAACTTGCTAACACACTTAACATCAAAATGAACTCAATGACTTCAAACTGATGAAATTACTCAACACAGTAAACTAGGATTCAGGCTACAAAATCAATCAACTGCTATCAAACTAACACAATTACACTAGAATTAAGCTAAACACTTGATCAGATCAACAAATAATAGCTATCTAGGAATTTATCATGCAAAACTGATTAAGTGGAACCAAAAACATGATTTTGAGACCTTTTAGCAAGAAGCCTCCTCTGATGGATTAGAGGAGCGCTGAGCTCTCTATATAACACTTCCTTCAACCCAAATTAACTAAAATCAACAACCTTATAACCTCCAAAAGCTACTTCTGATCTACTCATCTAATTCTGCTTCAAGCTGCTACAATAAGTCTAGATATGAACTGGTAATGCTGAATCAAACTGAACAAGCTCCAAAACAACTCAAAAAAACTTCATTGATCAGTTATGATCAATGAAATCACTAGTATATGTATGATTCAGTAATGAAGGTAAGATTGTAGAAGAGAATTGAATGAGAGTAAACTGAGCTTGTATTGATGAATGAAAAGTTGTTACAAGTAGGTATAACTGTCTGACTACCTCTTAAGTATGTGTCAAACACTTGAGAGAAGCTAACTAATTAAAAGTCTAACTAGAATTTGGAGAAAATAAGAAAGTGTGTGTTTTTCATCATAAATGAGCTTGATTTTCACTTGTTTGCTTGAAATTGTATCCTTGTTACCTATTAGAGCACAAACACAAAACATACCACATAATACTGCTTTATAGCACAAAAGTTAGGTATTTTCTATGTGTTTTAGGGTGATTTATTGACTTACTAATATGAGATTTTGCTCATATCAAATCCCCTACACTTGATCATTGCCATGAGCTCATGCAATGCTATATTTTAAAGCACAAGTTTACATTTTCCTTATAATTAACCCACCTTGGCTAATATGAAATGCTTTAATACTACTCTACACTATATGATGCATGATTTTGATTTTGTACAATGCAATGCAAAGAAGAACAATTCTATTTATATATTTTTTATTTTTCAAAAATGGTTTTGATGGAAAAACTCATAAAGAAATCAATGACTTGGATTAGGGCTTTTGGTACCATGAGCACTTATCACCCTCAAGTTTCACTTTCCCCATACCAAGCTTAAAAATAGGATCATTGCATTCACAAGTAAAAAGTGCATCAACTTATTCATGATAATTAAATGTGGAACCGGTTATTATTTGAGAAAATTGCTTGAGGGCATATTTATCATTATTTAAAGCGTGAAGTATAAGAAATGCAAAATCGAAAAATAAGGAAGCACGGTTTTAATCATAAGTAGTCCTCTCATCCACAATTAATATAAGTCCGACTCAAGAGTAATAAGTCATTCGCCTTATGTGTAAGATCCTTATGTCATGCGTTAATAAGTATCTACACACTCGCTAAGGAAAGAAAATAAAACTCACGCAATAATTTACATCCGCCGCCTTTTTAAGACCTTGGATCTTCAATCCCGCAACCCGTCAGGGTAATATTGGATTGGAGCAACTATCAAATCCTTGCACCCGTCAAGGTAATATTGGAATTCAATAGTTACTATAATTAACACGTCACTGCCCCTCTTAGGAGTCTTTTATAATAATTTATTTTTCTTTTTTTTCTAGCCACTCATTTTTTCATAAGTCGTTCTTATTTTTCTTTATTGCTCACAAAGAAAGTTGAAAATAATAAAAGGAAGAAACACCCGCTAAGTATTAAGCATGACATAAGTCTAGTACACATAAAACGTTCTAACTTAGAATCTTAAGACGTACTTATACCAACCATGAATGATTAGACAAAAATGCATAAGACACTACAAACCAATTAAACCCGTTCTTGATTATTTATTAACATATATACATGCGAAGAAATTAGAGGTAAAGAAAGAGAATGGTTTAGCCACAAGTAATTATCATGAAGTTTATCTAGCCCTTTTATACTTTCTTCAACTCTATCATCTCCCATTCTTCACAAATTTAAAATCTCAAATAATGAGACTAGTGGATGCTTAGCCTAATAGACCAATGAAGGAAAACATGGTTAAGGATACTAGCTAGAGTAAGCTTAGATAAGCAAACTCGGGTTGAGTCAAAGTATCCATGGCGGGCCTAATATGTCAAAGAAGTCTAAATTTGTTAAACCATGTCCTTATTATTATTTTTTTCTTTTTTATATATTTTTGATGAAAAATAAAAGAAGAAATATATACAATGCAAATGTATTATGCAAAAAAAATGATTAATGCAAAAATTATGAAAGCATATTTTTTGTGGCCAAAGTAGATCAAAAATTTGAAAAATTAGTTTCTCAAGTTATCATGAAGGTCAATGACAAAGTCTAGGTAAGGTCACTTCGATAGAAGACCCCCTACAGTTAAGCTAAACATTGTCCTCAATTTTTAAGAGCATGGGAGTATAAACTTCCCCTATACTTATGACAATGAATAGACTTTGCTTAACCCAAGCTAAGGAAAGATCAACTATAGTGTATTCATTTTAAAGCACAATGTGTCTATGAAAAATCACAATAGTAACAAAGTGAACCGGATACAAGGGCCTCCTCCATAAGCTCCAAAGCACGTGTTGAGTGAGCAACCCTACAAACAACATGAAGACAAAAGGAAGGTCTCCCCTACACTTCTCATCAACTCTATATCCTTATTTCTAACCAACCACACTCTAAGTCTAAAAGCTCTAAACCTAGTTATTCAAGCTTGATTTAAGGAGTCTCTAGCTCGACTCTTCCCACAATGAATTAACTCATGGGGAAAATGGGGATCTCTTGGACCATTTCTACGGAAATGTCCTCCCTAAAATAGTGCTTAAAACGGTGACCATTCACTTTGAAATTTGGACCATCGGGTTGTGACAACTCAATAGTTCCATATGGAAATACTTAAGCAATAGTGAATGGACCGGACCATCTCGACTTAAGCTTGCCCGCAAAGAGTTTCAACCTTGAGTTAAAGAGGAGAACCGGCTCTCCAACTTTGAACTCACGGTTCTTGATCTTAGCATCATGCAATTGCTTAGTCTTTTCCTTGTAAAGCAATGAGTTCTCATAAGCATTGGCTCTCAATTCATCCATTTCATTGAGTTGGTCCTTTCTATGTGAATCGTCTTGGTTTAAATCAAAGTTAGCCCACTTGAGAGCCCAAGAAGCCTTATGCTCTAACTCGAATGGGAGGTGGCATGATTTTCCATAGACAAGCCTATATGGAGTACAACCAATTGGTGTCTTAAAAGCCGTCCTAAAAGCCCACAAAGCATCATCAAGCTTATCCGACCAAGAAGCTCGATGCTCTCCTACCATTCTTTCCAAAATTCTATTTAAACCACGATTTGTGACCTCGGTTAGACCATTGGTTTGAGGGTGATACGCGGTAGAAAGTCTATGGTTAATACCATACTTCTTCATTACTCTTGTAAATTGATCGTTACAAAAATGCGTCCCACGATCACTTATGATGGCCCGAGGTACACTAAATCTAGCAAATAATTGCTTCAAAAATTTCACTACAACTCGAGCATCATTAGTAGGTAAGGCTCTGGCCTCAACCCACTTTGACACATAATCCACCACTACGAGTATGTACTTATTTCCCTTAGAAGATGGAAAAGGTCCCATGAAATCTATTCCCCACACATCAAAAATCTCACATTCTTGTATGAAGTTTTGTGGCATCTCATCTCGTTGAGTAATATTTCCTTGTGTTTGACATACATCACAAAATTTCACCATCTCTTGGGCATCTTTGTATATGTAAGGCCAATAGTAACCTGAATCAAAGACTTTCTTGGCGGTATAGTTGGGCCCAAAATGTCCACCCGTAGGTCCCTTATGACAAGCTTCTAAGATCTTAAATGCCTCGGGCCCATCTACACACCGTCTAATGATTTAGTCCGCACATTGCCTAAAGAGGTAAGGGTCATCCCAAAAGTAGTATTTCACTTCCTTAAGAAATTTCTTTTTTTGTTGGGAAGTGAGACCCTCTATTAGCACATCCCCCACAAGATAGTTTGCAATATCCGCAAACCAAGGGGTGGCATCCTCTTGAGAAGAGATAGCCATGAGCTGCTCTAATGGAAAGGATTCATTAATTTCCTTATGAAGCAATTCACCTTGAAAAGGTTGCTCAAGTCTACTCAAGTGATCCGCCGCTAAATTCTCGGCTCCTTTCTTATCACGAATCTCAATGGAAAACTTTTGGAGCAATAAAACCCATCTCAAAATTCTAGGCTTAGCAACTTGCTTTGTCATGAGGTACTTGAGAGCGGAATGATCCGTATACACTATGGTCATAGATAGCACAAGATAGGGTCTAATTTCTCAAAGGCATAGACTATAGCAAGCAATTCTTTTTCCGTGGTGGTATAGTTGAGCACCCGTCATGGTTTTACTAGCATAGTGTATAGGTTGAAAATGCTTATTCACTCTTTGTCCTAACACGGCCCCCACGGCATAATCACTAGCGCCACACATAAGCTCAAAAGGCAAATCCCAATTTGGAGAAACCAAAACGGGAGCCTTAGTAAACTTTTCCTTAAGTATCTCAAAAGAGTCCAAACACTCTTGGGTGAAAATGAAAGGAGCCTCTTTTTCTAAGAGGTGGGTCATCGGTCTTGCAATTTTAGAGAAATCTTGTATGAAACATCTATAGAATCCCGCATGACCCAAAAAACTTCTAACTCCTTTCACAATGGTAGGTGGGGGAAGTTTAGAAATAACATCTATCTTAGCACGATCCACTTCTAAACCTTTGTTGGATATCTTATGTCCCAAGACTATCCCCTCTTTGACCACGAAATGGCACTTTTCCCAATTAAGAACAAGACGTGTTTCTTCACACCTCTTAAGCATACGTTCTAAATGGGAGAGACAAGAAGTGAATGAATCTCCAAAAACCGAGAAATCATCCATGAAAACTTCCATAGTTTTCTCAATCATATAATGGAAAATGGCCATCATACACATTTGAAATGTCCCCGGTGCATTGCACAAGCCAAAAGGCATTCTCTTGTAAGAAAATGTACCGTAGGGACAAGTGAATGTGATCTTTTCTTGATCCTTAGGGTCAATGGGTATTTGAAAATAACCCGAGAATCCATCTAGAAAGCAATAGTACTCATTTCCCGCTAAATGTTCAAGCATTTGGTCCATGAAAGGCAATGGGAAATGATCTTTCCTAGTAGCGTCATTGAGCTTCCTATAATCAATACAAACTCTCCAACCGGTAACAAGTCTAGTAGGAATAAGCTCATCGTTCTCATTAGGCACTACGGTGATTCCACCCTTCTTAGGAACACAATGTACCAGGCTAACCCATGGAGAGTCGGAAATGGGGTAAATCATGTCCGCGTCAAGGATTTTGATAACTTCCTTCTTAATGACCTCATAGATTTTAGGGTTAACCCTTCTTTGGCTTTGAATGGCGGGTTTGTAATCATCCTCCATAAGGATTTTGTGTGTACAAAAATTTGGATCAATTCCCCTTATGTCGGATATTTTCCATGCTATGGCTTGCTTATGTTTCTTAAGGACCTCTATGAGTTTTTCTTTCTCATCCTCTTTCAAATATTTAGAAATGATCATGGGTAATTTGTCTTTTCCCTCTAAGAAAGCATATTCAAGGTGTGATGCAAGATCCTTAAGTTTAAGGGTAGGTGGACTCTCTATGGAAGGTTTTACTATGGATGGGTCATCATTGGTAACTTCTTGTGGGATAGGTGAAGGAATGGGATCCTCATTGAGCAAATTTTAGATAGTGAGAACGTTTTATTCCCAATTAATATGAGCATCATCATTACCAAGGAAGTTGGACTCAAATTCCTCCAAGAGGAAATCACTCTCTCCAAAAGGTGTTAAGGAGGGAGAAATTGAGGCAACGGTCTCTACATGAGGCATGTCTTCACTATCATTCTTACAAGCTTCATGGAAATTCTCATCACACACCTCATCAAGTACATCCCCTATGTTCATTGTTGACAAGCTTGAGACTTCTTAGTCACTTTTCCTAGCTTAAACACCACTTTCTCATCCTCAACTCTCATAATTAGTTCTCCCTTCGCTACGTCTATAAGAGTACGACCCGTCCTCAAAAATGGTCTACCAGCAATTAGAGGAACTCGCGGGTCCATATCATAATCAACCACTACAAAGTCCGTCGTAAAGGTAAACTTATCCACACCTACAAACACATCATCCGTAATACCTACCGGGTAAGCAATGTTACGATTGGCTAACTCAAGGGTCATCCTAGTTGGAGTGAGCTCAGGAAGAGAGAGTTTTTGACAAACCGATAAAGGCATGAGATTTATGCTTGCCCCTAGATCCGCTAGTTCCATGTAATTTTCCACCCTGGGAAAATTACAAGGGATCAAAAATCGCCCCAGATCTCTAAGTTTTGTAGGTAAGGTTTTGGGCAACACGGCGGAGCAATTCTCATTAAGGGATGTGTTAGGCAAATCCACCAATTTTTCCTTGTTGGAGAGGAGATCTTTGAACATTTTAGAACAATTTGGCATATATGTAAGAGCTTCCGCAAAGGAGATGTTTATGTTAAGTTGCTTGAACATCCTCAAAAAGTTTGAGACTTGTATATCATCCTTGTTTTTCAATTTCTCTTTTCTCAATCTTGATGGATAGGGAAGGATTGGTTTTGGTGTAGGTGGAATAGGTGTTGTGGTGGAAGGTTTCTCTTTGTTGGTTTATTCATTGGGAGGTGTGGAAGGTAAAGGAGAAGTGGGTGTAGGTTGAGAAGGTGTATGTGTTGAAGTTGTAGAACTTGAAGGTGGTGAAGAAGATGTAGAAGGCTTATCACAAGATGGAATCATAGGAGGCTTAACCATAGAAGGTGTAGGAGGTGAAGGATCATTAGTTGTTTTTCCACTTCTTGTTGTGATAGCATTGACATTGGCCCTCGGGTTTGTTTGTGTGTTAGAGGGTAGAGCCCCTTATGGTCTTTGATTAAATGCCATCAAAATCCTCTTAGTAGACTCCTCAGTTATAATTCTTATTTGCTCTTGCATTCTCTTTTCACTTTCACGAATTCTCCTTTCAACATACTCATGATTATCATATTTCCCTTATCCTTGATTTTGAACTTGAGGGTATCCTTGATTTGGAAAGGGTGGAAGTGGTTGGTTAAATCCTTGATTGGGTGTATGAAAGTTATTTCCTTGATTGTGAAAGTTGTTGGGTGCTTTATAGTTGTTCCCTTGGTATTGTGGCCTAGTCCCTTGGTTTCTTTGTAACAATTGAGGGGGATTGGGTTAAGTATGGGTGGGGGGATGGGGTGGAAAGTAGGGTGGAGCAAGGTAGTTTTATGACTTGTAAGAGAGATTGTTTTGGTTGATGTTGGGTTTGAAATGTTATCTATGTTCTTCTTGGTAAGCATAACACTTAACTTGATAACCTTGAACCTTATCACATTGTTGGTAGGAATCAGGACCTCCACAAGTCTCACCTGAAATAGCAATAGCATTCACATCATTGGTGAGGTTTTTGTTCAAAGAGAGTTCACAAATTTTCAAGATAGTATCAATCTTTTGAGACATATTCCCATACATTTGTGGAGTAACACTCTCTTGCACCACATGGACTCCCTCGTCAAATTGTGTGTTAGTTTGCACCATGGATTTGGTCTCAGTAATGTCACATGCATCTTGAATGGATTTGGATAGTATATTCCCACCCGCGGAGGAGTTTAGGAATCTTGATGATGTGGTCTTAATCCATTATAGAAAGTATTGATTTGGTGAACTTCATTGAATCCATGATTTGGGCATTTTCTCAATAACTCCTTGAACTCTTCCCAAGCATCACTAAAGGTTTACTAGGTTTTTGTTGAAATCCAATAATTAGGTTTCTTAAAGCCGTGGTCTTAGATGGGGGAAAGAACTTGTTCAAAAACTTCTTAGTGAAATCATCCCAAGTAGTAATTCTCTCAGGTGGTTGTGTATCTAGCCAATACTTGGTATTACCTTCTAAAGAAAATTGGATCAATATCAACTTAATGGCATCATAGGGAACTCCATTGTACTTAATGGTATTGCAAAGAGCTAGAAACTTCTTGAGGTGATCATGTGGATTATCATTAGGTCTCCCACAAAATGGTTTGTTTGAAACCAAGTTAATCATAGATGTCTTAAGGTCAAAGGAGTTTGCGGGAATCTCGGGTATAACAATAGCATCGGCATATCCTTGCACATTGGATTGTAAGTGCTCCATCAAAGGTCGAGTGTCAACGGCGGCCATGGCTTCTTCTTGTGTGTTGTTCAAAGCACGATTCTTGGGATCGGCTTGATGGACGGTGTTGTTTTTACTCTTTCTCTTTTTCTTCCTTTTGGGAGGAAGGGGTAGTACACCAAATGGAATTTGTGCACGCCCGCGGGTGAGCATGCAACTCAAATCAAGGAGTGAGAGAAAAGCTCTCATTCCACTTTGAAGAAGAAGGGATTATCCTCTTCGAGATTCAATATGAAATATCCAAGATAGATTGCTCAAAGAGAATGAGAACTTAAAGGCTCAAGTTCAGGAAAAGGTTTTTGCTATAGCTGCTTTGAAAAACGAGCTAAGGAAAACTAAGGGCACTACTATGGACACTAACCTTGAAAACCCATCAATCTTGGGGAAACCGCCTAAAATTCAGTCCGTTCGTCAACCGACTGCATTTAGATCCGAGCGACCAAAATCCTCGAGACCGCGGTTTTCCTCCCAAGATGATATGGTTCATAGTTCCAGACCAGTCACTCCACTATCTAGGCCTAATGTGATAAAACCAGCCTATGCAAAACCTACAAACAAGACTGCTACTTGTGATTCTAGGTATAGTTCTAAGAATATGCCACAACATAGGTCGAATAGCATGCCTAATAATCACTATGTAGATGCATCTAAGAAAATGCCACAAGCAAGACCTAGGGTTTCTAGATCTCAATTAGACCTCAAACACGGTGTTTGTTCCGCATGCATGAGAAGTGTCTTCACGATAATTCATGATGCTTGTGTTACTAAAGTCTTGAAGGAGCCGAACTCAAGTGCTAACAGAGGGAGTTCCAAAGGAAATAGGTTTTATACTGCTAAGTCTTCCGTTGTGCATAAGAAAACCATGTCGCCTAGATCCAATCTTAGGTGGCAACCCACGGGTAGGATTCATAAATCAGTTAATCTTAAATGGGTTCCTACAGGAAGGTTGTTTCCCTCTTGCACTACCAAGGTGGACTCTAAAACCCCGCATGGTTCTAAAATAGATATCGCTAACCCTTATAAAAGCACACAAATTCCAAATGAGAATGCAGGTACAAAAGTCCATGTTCAACAAAAACACAGCGGTCCAATCTTTGTATACCGTACAACTAAGGACACTCTCAGAGTTTGGTTGTTGAAAAAGCTGATATCTAAGAAACAAGTGTCTCAGGGGACTCGCAATTAAGCTATGGCTCCTCGTTAAATGACAGACGATGACCCGAACTTCAAAGAAAGGAAAGTTTATCGCCGATGATAAACTTATCCTCATTAACGAGAAATTAAATTTTCCCGGACACGAGCTAACATTAAAATTATTCAAAGATTTTAAGCTCGTGTAAATGCTGTATAATCACATTTCATATTATGCCCCAGACTTCAGCTAAAGGGAAGTTATCGCCGATGATAACCATATAAAAACCCATAAAAATTGAAAAATTCATAAAAATCCAAAAATATTTTTACTTTATTTTTCAAAGGCATGTCTTTTGGTACGATAATATTTACGGCCTTAGAAATGTCGATTAATATTGACACGGCGCCATAAATAGAGTTCGTATAAAAGTTGTAAAATCTTTCATAAAACATGCCCTAATGGCTTGTAGTTATTTCTGACTGCAACCCGGTTTTCATATTGAAGTCAAGTATTTCTTCTGAAAGATTTGGCTCAACAACGGGAATTAATTTTCTCGGGCATGGTTTACTTTATAACCATGTAAGGGATTGTGTTTACGTTATAACACAATCTAACACAAATCTATGTACGCTTCAATGCGTTTATTTGTTAAAACAAGAGAAGTCTTGTTTTTATGAAGCTATCATCTCTACAACCATAGCCATCTACAATTGGTATCTACATACTCGATGATGCGACTACTCAAACGACGACTACAGCTCTTTCAATAGAACACGGGTCAACAATTGAGGGGGAGCAATTGTCAAGCATTCAGAATCTTCGATGCCGAACGTGCCAAGTTCACAAATTGGTGTCAAGACAACAATACCAATCGTACATGTGGTGTGAAGAGATGACTTCAGATGTGACGAGGCGACCAACATATGCCGACAAGAACCATTTGATCTTATCATATGATGTTCTCATCAATCAGGTCCAACCTTGTCAATTTTTTTCTAATATGGTGAATATGTGATCATGTTACAAGTCGGTATCATATCTCATACATTTGGTATCATGAAGATTAAACGGACTTGCATTTTTCTTCCCAAAACCTTTGTTAAAGCTTCATTAAATCAATTGATATTAAAAACATCGATTGAGTTAATATTTTTAATATTGGGGAGAAAATGTGATTTAATATGAGATATTATCACAAATGGTTTGACTTAATGTGCTGGCTCATCCCGACATGTGCGAAATGTTTTTGAATATCGTGGCATATGTTAAGGGGGAACAAAATGGATTTGCATATCAAAAATGGATTTCATGGTGATTTATACTTACCCAAAACCCATTTATTTCACGACGATGAAGATTGTGGTGACATAAGGATGGTAGGATAGGTTAAGTCCTATGACTATTCCAGAACCGGAGGAATCTTCCCAAGGACATTCCATAGCTAGAAATAGTAGTCCTTAGGAAAGATGGAGAAAGAATGTGAAACGTAGCTGAATGCCGACCAAGTACTTAAGTTAGCACTAGAACAATCACAACAAGGTGCTAGTTATGACGTATTGGTAAGCATTGAAGGGGTTAAAGAATGAAAAAGAATTGTAAAGATAAAGGGTGTAAAGAAAGAAGCCCTCTTTACAACTTTAGGCAGAAACCAGGTCAACACATATGCTATTGAGATCAGTTAAATGATGCTCGATATTGAAGATAGACATCATGGACCCAGTGATGCAATGCACAACCCATACCAGCTAACTCAGATATCTCTCAAAAGGTATTTGTTTTATTCACACGGAGACAACGTATTATCTATCGATTTATTCACTCCGAGTAAATTGGTATTGAAAAAGGTGGCACTCCTCTCCAGCCTCGATCACTAAAATCCAAAATGCACGATCGAGATTAGAGCCATTTGAGATCATCAAATATCTCATTAGGACACACTTCCATATTTCCTTGCTTCTTCACACACTATGAAAAGTAAGAAAGATATTAAGATTCCTACGCAAAATCTTCATGATCTTGCCTGAACATCCGAGTAATACGAAAGTATTTATAATGAAGATGGAAATCCTTCTTGAGCGAATATCAAAAAGCTCATGGTAGGTGACTTGTGCGATTCTTTATGAATCAAACTTGTGATAACTGGAAAGCAACAGTGGTTTAATTCTTAACTGAATTTAAATACGTTCTAGGCCTCTACGCAATATCTTAGTGATCTTACCAGAACACTCAGAGTGATACCTTAGTATTCACAGTGATGAGTGGAAATCCTTCTAGTGTTAACCTCAAACAGCACTTGGTAGGTAACTTGCAAGATTCAATATGAATCAAGCTCGTGACAACTGGAAAGCAACGATGGTGCAATTCTTAAATGAATCAAACTTGTTCTAGGAATCAGAATTGACGGCTTCAATCATACGAATAATTTTATCCAAATGATTCACTCTTTACGTTCGTAGTAAGATTTGGACGGTCGAGTAAAGAGAACGGGTTTACCCGCGAAATCTTGTCAAGGAGATTTTTAATTAAATCTACCTGCCACAAGTACGATATTTTATATCGTCCAACGGTCTTCACCGACCGGAGGTAAAATGCTACCGAATTAGAATGAAATGTTCAAATCCATTTCATTCGTGTCTACTTATGTTGCGACATTTAAAGACGATGGCATTGCAGAATCCGAGAAGAAGTCGTCCCCGCATGCTTATACTTTATGTACTTAATACCTCATCTAATTCAAGAAAGCCTAAAAGTTAAGTCTTCCGCTGTATCGAACTCTGAAGCTTTCAAGAATTACGAAGGTATAAGTATGTGGGACATGGTGTCATGAAGAGGCGAAGATCACAAGTGATGGATGCACGAGATCAAGGCAAGAGATTAATTCTCAAGATTGATATCAAAGATCACATCAACATGTTCACCAGAAAAGGAAAAGAAAAAGAAAGACGAAGACTACTAGCTCAAGACAAGCATAGTATGCTAGGTTTATCTTATTATTGTAACTTGGGTAATGCCCTTGTTTGGAGTGACCTCCCTTAGGGGGAGATTGTTGGAAATACGGTTTACGTATTAAGAAGGATCGGTCACTCCATTACTAGTCCATGTAATAGCTCGTAGTTTAGTTATTTATCTTTATTTAACAAACAAGACCAAGCCTAGCCTACAACATGTGTAGGCCGGCCCAAATGTAAGCCCAAGCTCATGACAAGGGCTTGGGTATATAAACCATCTCCTTTGATGGAGAGGGTAGTGGTTTTCATATTTTACACATAGTTCTCATTAGTTTCTCTCTCTCGAATTGTGTGAATTCCACCATCTCTCTATCTCTTTCTCTCTCTAAAACATAAGCAAGTTTTACATATCTTACAGGATATACTCCTTAGCAAGGATACTTTCCACTTGAAGCACAACCAGCACAAGCCTTCTACTCTAATGAACTTCCACCAATCCAAGCATCGGTCTTTACTCCAAATGATACGCCAGATGATGTTCTAAACCATCTCACTGCCTACTTGTCAAAACTTGTTGCAACTAGAGGATTTCCACCAACAAACAATAAGCTCCGCACCTCTTCAAATCCTCGACAACAAGCTACTGTTCAAGATGGTCAAGTAACAGTGCAACCTATTCAGGGAAGGCAAAATTCATATGGACCTCCTACAAGGACTGTGAATGCTCAAGTTGTGAATTCTCAAGCTAATGGAAATGGAAGCCCCATTGGTCCTCAAAAGGTTGTGACTTGCTACAATTGCCGAGCACAAGGTCATATGGCTAGGCAATGCACTCAGTCGAAAAGGAGAAGGGATGAAGCGTGGTTTCGTGAGAAAATGTATTTGGTTGATGCTCAGTCTAAGGGAAAGATTTCGGATTCAGGGGAGTTAGCATTTCTTGCAGACCCAGGGGCAACAGATACTGAAGGCATTGCAGTCGTTTCCACTTCTAATGCAGCTTATCAAGTAGATGATCTTGATGCATATGATTCGGATTGTGATGACATTCACTCTGCCCAAGCTGCTCTCGTTGCTAATCTCTCTCACTACGGTTCTGATGTCGTCAGTGAGGTACCCACCACAACCAATCTTGGTAATGATGATAACCCACATCAAGTTGGGCATGAAAATGACAACCTCGAACAGCATTCGGGAACTAGTAACTCAAATGATGTGGTACCCAATCCTACACATTTGAGTGAACCTCAACCAAATGCTACGACGGGTATGGAATCTTATACTCAACATGATTTGATCATGGTGCCTAAACATATTATTGATCAAATGCATATGGCTCTCAGACAATCTGTAGATACGAATTCCACCATAACTGCTGAGCTTGCGTTGCATAAAGAAAAGGACAAAACTTTTGAAATGGTCCCTCAAGCAGAGAAAATAACATGTTCTGAATTTGAGCAATTTCGTTTTGAAAAAAGTGAACACTTGAAAGAAATAGAATTATTAAAAGCTAATTTGTCCAATGAATTAAAAGCAAAAGAGTCGGTTGTCAATGATTTTCATAAACTTAAAATGGATTTCGAAACTCTCGAGTCTAAAAAGTTTGAATCAGAAATTAATGCTACCAAACTTCTTAAATTCAAGGAACAACAGCTTTTAAAACAATACGCTTCCACAGAAAATGTTCATCTTTTAACTAAATCATTTAAAGAACTCGAACTTAAGCGTCTTCAAAATTTACCACCTAATCCCAGTTATGCAAAACAAGCTCAGGAATATATTCCCGGTCTTTATGATATGACCATAATTGGCAAATCGAAAGAAGCACCTTATGTTTGTAGTTCTAAGGAGACACAGTCACTTATGGAAGAAACTCATTCTAAAATGTTTTCAAAATTCCATACAATTGATTATGATAAACATAATAAAGATCAACTTTCTAAGAAGACACGTATTCGCTTACAAAAGGAATTAGTTGAACTAACAGTTCTTGTGCCCCAAAGTTTGTCAAATGAAAACCCTCCTAGTACGTCTCCTACACTTGTCAAAACGGATTTAACGAAGTTACTTCCACCGGTAAGTAAGGCGTCCGTTAACTTAAAAGCGGTACACCAACACTTAGCCGATTTTGACAAGGTCATTTTGGAACGTACGATGGCCACGACCATAACTAAAGGTGAATGGAACTTTGAGCACACTACAGCTGCGTTCCGAGACGAAATTGTTCCGTTTGTAAAGAATGTTAAAGCTTGTCTTAGTAATCTTGATCAAGATTTGCATTTGGAAATAGAAGAAGTAAAACGTGTTTTCAATGAAATGGATGATGCTTATGAAAACAGTTTACTTGAAATAGAATGGGTTTCTCGCCAAAATGATCAGCTTTTGAAACAAGTGATGTCTCATGATATAGTTTCCGTCTGTGTGAATAAAAGTGTTGATAATGATTCTATTGCGCATAATGTTGAATCTGTGGATCATGTGGTAGATAGTACTTGTCACGAATCTAACGCTGAATTTTTAAAGGTTCAAGATTCATATTCTTCGCTTTCAAAACGTTTTGATGAGATTCAAACGCATTGTATTTCGCTTGAATGCAAGCAACAATTTATTCAAGAAATCTTTGAAACGTCATTCGAAGGTGTTAATATCGATGATGAAAACTTTGAAAAGAATTGTTGATTGAATTTACAATCAAAACAGCGTCAGCCAAGTGACAAAGTTGCTAAATCTTTGTCAATAGACATAGAGAAATCTAAGGAGCTTAACTGTTTGAACGTACTTGAGGCCGCTGAGAATTTAAAACTTGATCTAGATAATCGAGTTTCCAAGATTTTGTCCAAAGTTGATAACTTAAAACAGAAAAATACACGACTCTTCGATTCAGTAAAGCCCGCATGTGCTAATACCACTGCACAGAATCAATCATTGATTGAACAATTGAATCGAAAGTCGGTGGAAATATCTTATTTGAGGGAACAAATTTGTGATAAAAATCTAGCCTTGGCTGAGTTAAAGGAACCACTTCGTACTCTAAAAGGTAAGAATGTTGTGGATAACGCAGCCACTGTCTCAGCATCGTCCTCTAGTGCAATCAAAAGGAACCTTATAGCCGTCACACCATTTAATAAGGGCCCTTAAACCATCTCAAACTGTGGTCACTAAAGATAAGGCAGAATCAAAACCAGCTTCTAATATTCCCGTGTTGCCTTCTACAGGAGTAAGAACCACTACTAAGGCTCAAAGATCTAAGCTTAAAAGAAACAAAAAGAATGATAGGATCTTGCCCCCATCCAGTAGTCAACTGAAGAAGAAAGTAGAAGCCCATCCTAGGAATGTTATTTCTGTTTTGAATAAAAACAATCATGTAGCTAAACCTAAAGGCTCTGCGGTTGTGCAGCGTTCTAAGCCTACTGTGAATTCTAATTTGAAATGTTGGAATTGCAATGAATGTATGTTTTCTAGTCGTCATGATTCTTGCCTTATTGACCATGTGAATGAGATGAATGCCCGGAAAAATAGATTAGAATGGAAACCGACTGGGAAAGTGTTAACCCAAGTTGGTTGGTTGTGGCGCCCCACTGGTAGAACTTTCACTATAGTAGAAAATATGTGCCCTTTAACTAGGATCACTCCCACTGAAGCGAAGAAAGCGTGCCCTTTAACTAGGAGTACCAAGGCTACCAACACAAAAACGTGTCCTTTAACTAGGAACACTGACACTACTGAAGGAACCAAGTGCCCTTTAAATAGGTCTACTCCCACTGTAGTGCCCGCGAATAATCCAAAACCTAAGCAAGTTGGAACAGTAAAACCTGTTAGTACTAAAACTCACATTAGAAAACGTAGGAAATCTAAGGGTCTCATAAATGCTAGCAATTCTGATAATCTTATATCTCTATCTGCTAACACTCCGGAACCAATAGTTTCCAATGCATTGTCTACTATTGTTAGTGAAAACAGGTGGTCCAAATTGTTCTCTGGTATTTGGACTCTGGTTGCTCCAAGCATATGACCGGAGATCGCTCTCAGCTTAGAAATTTTGTCAGCAAGTTTCTTGGTACGGTTCGATTTGGAAATGATCATATTGCAAAGATAATGGGTTATGGTGAATATCATATTGGGAATGTTATAATTTCAAGAGTGTATTATGTGGAAGGTCTCGGTCATAACTTATTTTCTGTGGGACAATTTTGTGATGCAAACCTAGAAGTTGTTTTTCGAGAGCATACCTGCTTCATACGTAATTTGGAAGGGGTTGATTTATTGAAAGGTACTCGAGGGAATAATTTGTATACTTTGTCTCTACAAGACATGATGGCCGCTTCTCCCATATGTCTTCTCTCCAAAGCATCGAAGACTAAGTCATGGCTATGGCATCGACGGTTATCTCATCTTAACTTTGACGCTATTAATCATTTGGCGAAAAATGAACTTGTTCGTGGTCTTCCTATACTTTCATTTCACAAGGATCATTTGTGTTCCGCGTGTACAATGGGGAAAAGCACTAAGAAATCATACAAACCCAAGACTGAAGACACCAACCAAGAGAAACTTTATTTGTTGCATATGGATCTTTGTGGGCCAATGCGTGTTGAAATTCTTAGTGGCAAAAAGTACATCCTCGTAATTATCGATGATTACTCTCGATTTACATGGGTGAAATTTCTTACAACAAAAAATGAGGCAACTAAATTCATCATCGGATTTCTCAAGATGATTCAAGTGCGTCTCAACACTACTGTCTGACGCATTCGTACAGATAATGGAACCGAATTTGTGAATCAAATTTTGCGTGATTATTATGAAGAAGTTGGCATATCTCATGAAACATCCGTTGCTCGCACTCCACAACAAAACGGTGTCGTTGAAAGGCGAAATCGCACACTTATGGAAGTTGCTCGAACGATGTTAATTTACACAAAGGCTCCATTGTTTTTATGGGCAGAAGCAGTATCTACAGCAGTGTACACCCAAAACCGGTCGCTAATTCGTAAACGCCATGGTAAAACACCTTATGAGCTTCTCCATGGAAAAGTACCATATTTATCATATCTTCATGTATTTGGTTCTCTTTGCTATCCAAATAATGATGGTGACAATTTAGGAAAACTTCAACCTAAGGCTGATATTGGTATTTTCATTGGTTACGCACCCGCAAAGAAGGCATACCGAATCTACAACCGTAAGTCTCGTAAGATCCTCGAAACTATGAATGTTGATTTTGATGAGCTGACAGCTATGGCTTCTGAGCAAAGCAGCTCTGGACCCGCACTTCATGAAATGGGACCTAGTAACATTAGTTCTGGTCTTGTCCCAAACAACCCTACTTCATCATCATTTACACCACCTTCTAGGACTGAATGGGATACGTTATTTCAACCGTTCTTTGATGAATTCTTTACTCCTCCAAGTATTGTTGTTCCAGAACCTGAGGTAATATCTCCGGTAACCGAAGTTATCGCTCCAGCAACCGAAGCACAATCAGACACATCTGCACCTACAATTGGTCAAGATATACCATCAACAAGTAATTCTCAACCAACACCTGTTTCAACTACCCATGTCATGCCTATTGATGATGAAGAGGATGATGATGATCACGATTTAGAATTCGCTCAAATGCGTGAACTTCCATTCTTTGGTGTACCAATTCCCGACCCTAATCAAGTCGGGTCGTCCACCTCAAAAGAAGCTCCTTCTACAGTCTACTCCAATCCACGGATTCGTGTACATGACAGTAAGTGGAAAAAGGATCATCCTATAGATTCTATTATTGGTGACCCTAATCGTCCGGTATCCACATGAAGTCAGCTACAAGAAAATGCAATGTTTTGTCATTTTGATGCGTTTCTCACTGAAGTTGAACCTAAGACATGGCAAGAAGCTTTTATTCAATCCTGTTGGATAGAAGCTATGCAAGAAGAACTTAATGAATTTATACATCTTGAAGTATGGGAACTTGTCCCATGCCCGGATCAAGTGAATTACTCACTTTGAAATGGGTTTGCAAGGTGAAACTCGATTAGTTAGGCGGAATATTGAAGAACAAAGCTCGACTAGTAGCTCGTGGATACAAGCAATTATTAGGCATCGACTTTATGGAATCCTTTGCACCTGTTGCCCGTTTGGAAGCTATTAGACTATTCCTCGCTTATGCAGCCCACATAAATATGATCATCTATCAGATGGATGTAAAGACGACATTTCTTAATGGTGAAATCAAGGAAGAGGTCTATGTTCAACAGCCGGATGGTTTTGTGAATCCTAATTATCCTAATCATGTATACAAGCTTAAGAAGGTTTTCTATGGGTTGAAGCAAGCTCCACACGCATGGTATGATCTATTATCACAATTCCTCATTACGCAAGGCTTCGCTAAAGGCAAGGTGGATCCCACACTGTTCATTCAGAAACGAGGTAAAGATATGATTATGGTACAAATATATGTTGATGATATTATATTTGCAGCCTCGACCCAAACCTTATCCGACGAGTTTGGGAAACTCATGTCTTCCAAGTTTAAGATGTCAATGATGGGCAAGGTATCATTCTTCTTAGGTCTTCAGATATCTCAGAGTCCCAGAGGTATCTTTATCAATCAATCCAAGTATGCCCTTGAATCTCTTAAGAAATATAAGATAGAATCTTGCGACCCCGTGGATACTCCAATGATGAAACAAACTAAGCTTGATGCAGATCCACATGGAGTTGCCGTTGATCCGACACTGTATCGTGGAATGATCGGTACTCTTCTATATATCACAGCTAGTCGACATGATCTTCAGTTTGCTATATGCATGTGTGCTCGGTATCAAACTAGGCCTACTGAGTTACACTTAGCTACTGTTAAACTGATCTTTCGATATCTTAAAGGAACCATTAATCGGGGACTTTGGTATTCGAAGGACTCTTCTATTGCATTAATGGCATATGCAGATGCGGATCACACAGGTTTTCAAGATACAAGGCGTAGCACGAATGGAACTTTGTAACTACTAGGAGATCGACTAATCAGTTCGGCATCGAAAAGGCAGAAAAGCGCTGCAATTTCAAGTACGGAAGCAGAATACATAGCTATGTCCGGTTGTTGTGCTCAAATTATTTGGATGAGATCGCAATTAACCGACTATGGTCTAGGCTTCAACAAAATTCCGATGTACTGCGACAACAAAAGTGCAATTGCCTTATGCTGCAACAATGTTCAATTCTCCCGGTCTAAGCATATTGACATTCGCTACCATTTCATCAAGGAGCAAGTGGAAAATGGAGTAATCGAGCTTTACTTCATCCGATCTGAGTATCAATTGGCGGATATTTTCACGAAGGCTTTAGATCGCGCTCGAATGGAATTTTTGGCCGACAAGCTAGGAATGAGAACCTTCTCGCCTGAGACTCTTAAGGAACTGGCAGATGAAGCGAAAGAATAGTGATGGTAAACTATTCTCCGTATCCTTGGTGATCATCTGTATATATTGTTTATATTTTTATCTACAAAAGCAAAATACAAAAATATAAAACCATATAAAAACCATAAAAATTGAAAAATTTCATAAAAATTCAAAAATATTTTTACTTTATTTTTCAAAGGAATGTCTTTTGGTACGATAATATTTACGGCCTTAGAAATGTTGATTAATATCGATACGGCACCATATATAGAGTTCGTACAAAAGTTGTAAATATTTCATAAAACATGCCAAAATGGCTTGTAGTTATTTCTGACTGCAACCCGTTTTTCACATTAAAGTCAAGTATTTCTTATGAAAGCTTTGGCTCACAACGGGAATTAATTTTCTCGGGCAAGGTTTACTTTAAAACCTTATAAGGGATCAAGTTTACTTTATAACTTGGTCTAACACAAATCTATGTACGCATCAGTGCATTTATTTGTTCAAACAAGAGAAATCTTGTTTTTATGAAGCTATCATCTCTACAACCATAGCAATCTACCATTGATATCTACATACTCGACGATGCAACTACTCAACCGACGACTACAGCTCTTTCAATAGAACACGGGTCAACAATTGAGGGGGAGCAATTGTCAAGCATTCAGAATCTTCGACGCCGAAAGTGCCAAGTTCACAAACTTGTGTCAAGACAACAATACCAATCGTACACGTGGTGTCAAGAGATGACTTCAGACATGACGAGGCGACCAACATATGCTGACAAGAACCATTTGATCTTATCATATGATGTTCTCATCAATCAGGTCCAACCATGACAATTTTTTCTAATATGGTGAATATGTGATCATGTTACAAATCGGTATCATATCTCATACATTTGGTATCATGAAGATAAAACGGACTTGCATTTTTCTTCCCAAAACCTTTGTAAAAACTTCATTAAATCAATTGATATTAAAAACATCGATTGGGTTAATATTTTTAATATGGGGGAGAAAATGTGATTTAATATGGGAAATTATCACAAATGGTTTGACTTAATGTGCTGGCTCATCCCGACATATGCGAAATGTTTTCGAATATCGTGGCATATGTTAAGGGGGAGCAAAACGGATTTGCATATCAAAATGGATTTTCATGGTGACATACCCTTACCCAAAACCCATTTATTTCACGACGATGAAGATTGTGGTGACATAAGGATGGTAGGATAGGTTAAGTCCTATGATTCTTCCAGAACCGGAGGAATCTTCCCAAGGACATTCCATAGCTAGAAATAGTAGTCCTTAGAAAAGTTGGATAAAAGATTGTGAATGTAGATGAATGCCGACCAAGTACTTAAGTTAGCATTGGAACAATCACAACAAGGTGCTAGTTATGACGTATTGGTAAGCATTGAAGGGGTGGAAGAATGAAAAAGAATTGTAAAGATAAAGGGTGTAAAGAAAGAAGCCCTCCTTACAACCTTAGGCAGAAACCGGGTCAATACATATGCTATTGAGATCATTTTAAATAATGCTCGATATTGAAGATAAGAAATCATGGACCCAGTGATGCAATGCGCAACCCATCCCAGCTAACCTAGATATCTCTCAAAATATATTTGTTTTAATCACACGGAGAAAACACGTTATCTATCGATTTATTCACTCCGAATAAATAGGTATTAAAAAAGGTGGCACTCCTCTCCAGCCTCCGATCACTAAAATCCAAAATGCACGATCGAGTCTAGAGCCATTTGAGATCATCAAATATCTCATTAGGACACACTTCCATATTTCCTTGCTTCTTCACACACTGTGAAAAGTAAGAATGATCTTAAGAGTCCTACGCAAAATCTTCATGATCTTGCCTGAACATTCGAGTAATACGAAAGTATTTACAATGAAGATGGAAATCCTTTTTGAGCGAATATCAAAAAGCTCATGGTAGTTGACTTGTGCGATTCTTTATGAATCAAACTTGTGATAACTGGAAAACAACAGTGGTTTAATTCTTAGTTGAACTTAAACACGTTCCAGGCCTCTACGCAATATCTTAGTGATCTTACTAGAACACTCAGAGTGATACCTTAGTGTTCACAGTGATGAGTGGAAATCCTTCTGGTGTTAACCTCAAACAGCACTTGGTAGGTAACTTGCAAGATTCTATACGAATCAAGCTCGTGACAACTGGAAAGCAACGATGGTGTGGTTCTAAATTGAATTTCACTTGTTCCAGGAACATGAATTGACGGCTTCAAATCATGCGGATATTCTTATCCAAATGATTAACTCTTTATGTTCGCAGTTAGCTTTGGACGGTCGAATAAAGAGAACGGGTTTACCCGCGAAATCTTGTCAAGGAGGTTCTTAACTGAAACTACCTGTCACAATTACAATATTTTTATATCGTCCAACGGTCTTCACCGACCGGAGGTAAAATGCTACCGAATTAGAATGAAATGTTCAAAGCCATTTCGTTCGTGTCTACTTATGTTGTGGCATTTGAAGACGGTGGCATTGCGGAATCCAAGAAGAAGTCGTCCCCGCATGCTTATACTTTATGCACTTAATATTTCATCTAATTCTAGAAAGCCTAAAAGTCAAGTCTTCCGCTGTATCGTACTCTGAAGCTTTCTAGAATTACGAAGGTATAAGTATGTGGGACATGAAGTTACGAAGAGGCGAAGATCACAAGTGAAGAATGCACAAGATCAAGGCAAGAGATTAATGCTAAATATGGATATCAAATATCACATCAGCATGTTCACCAGAAAAGAAAAAGAAAAGAAAGACGAAGACTACGAGCTCAAGACAAGCATAGTATGCTAGGTTTATTTTATTATTGTAACTTGGGTAATGCCCTTGTTTGGAGTGACCTCCCTTAGGGGGAGATTGTTGGAAATACGTTTTTACGTATTTAGGAAGATTCGGTCACTCCGACAATAGATTAAGTAGTAGCTCGTAGTTCTTGTTATTAAGTTAAACAAAGTTAGCAAAGCCTAGTCCACAAAGACTAAAGTCACGGCCCAATGTAAGCCCAAGCCCATCTCATGGGATTGGGTATATAAACCCTCTCCTTAGATAGAGAGGGTGTGGATTCATCATAATTTTACACATAGTTCTTTTATTTATCTCTCTAGAAGTGTGTTTGATTCTATCAAGTTTCTATCTCTTTCTCTATCTAAAACACAAGCTAGATTTACATATCTTACACACACTTTCAGCTACACAATACAAATGAGATGATCTACTCCTATTTATATAGCTTGGATGAGAAGTTGTTGGAGTAAATGGCGTGTCTTGGCCAATGGGAGAGTGTCAGGTGTCTTTCTCTTCTTGATTGCAAATTCATCTTCAATAACTCAAGAGGGGAGTTTTAATCTTGTTGATTTCAGTCTAATTGAGTTGCATGGTTGGATTCGTCTTCCAATTTGGAGTCTTTTTCATGTAGAAAGTTTGTCTTGAAATGCAGTGTAGCTCAAACTTGATTCTGGGTTCGTTCTTTGTTGAAGATGAAACATGGCGTGATTTGATTGGATAATAGTTGAACACACGGATCATTATCCAAATTTGGATATAATGATTATTGGTTGTTGCATCATGATTGGTCCAAAACAGATAGTGGGTTAGACTGTGGTCATTTATTAAATGCAATGGTGAGCTGTCTTCACATTTGGTAATCCGAAACCCATTTATCTAGCCTTCTCATTGGTCCAAAAGAGTATTACTCGGACTAAAACCAAAGTTTGTGTAACTTTGTCATTTTCAATCCCTATCTTTTAGCAGATTTGTCATTTGAGCTCCTTTCTTCATTCCTTTGGCAAATTAGGTCCTTTGACTTGCATTGCTGATTATTTAAGTCCCTTGACTTGGTTGACTTGGAGGTTGACCAAGTTTAACTTTAATCTTAACTTTTTCCAAAATTGCATTTAAGTCGCTCAACTTTTGAACATTGTCAAGATAGGTCCTTTTCTTCAAATGGCTTGTCATATTTGATCCTTCTCTTGCCTTTTCATCATAAATGAGCTTGATTTTCACTTGTTTTCTTGAAATTGTATCCTTGTTAACTATTAAAGCACAAACACAAAACATACGACATAATACTGCTTTATAACACAAAAGTTAGATATTTTCTATGTGTTTTAGGGTGATTTGTTGACTTATTGATATGAGATTTTCCTCATATCACTTCGGCTGTAGGATCTATTCTGTATGTTGTAAGATGCACAAGGCCTGATGTGGCGTTTGCTCAGAACTTGGTCAGTCGTTACCAACAGAATCCAAGGAAGCTTCACTAGACTGCTGTTATACATATACTGAAGTATTTGAGGAATACGAAAAGAAATGTTTTGATATTCAAAGGGTATCCATATACATAACTAAAAGTGGTTTGGACTAGGAATATTATTGGAGATCTTGGGATGATGCTTTCAATTAAAGAATCTATTGATATATATTGTGATGATTCTGCTGCAATTATATTCGCCAATGATTCTGGAGTCATGAAGGGCGCCAGACACTCTAAACGTAGATATCACTACGTTCTAGAAAAAGTTGAATCTCGTGAAATAAAATTAATAAAAGTTCACACAGACGATAATGTAGCTGATCCTTTTACTAAGGCTTTGCCTAGACCAAAGGTAGTTAAGCATGCCAAAGCAATTGGGTTGAAACTAGCTAGCGAACTCATGCAATAAATCTGTGATTAGTATTTGGATAAAGGATGTTAAAACATTATTGAATTGATGAAATAAAGATTGAGTTTCGTTTATTTTCTGTTATTTGATTTTGTATCCTATTTTACATGTTTTAATCCATGAATAATTGTTATGTTCTAAATGTCCGTTGTCGATTAATAATATGGGAATATTTTTAAACTAAGACAATTCAAAATAGTGACAGAGTATACTTGAAAATATATTGGTCAATTTTGTAAGATATTTGATGAATCAAATATTGGACTTATCCCAACTATACGATTTTACTTTATGGATCTTTGTCATTAAGTAAATCATAAATAGTTATCCTTAGACCTGAGATACCAGGAAACTGCATTAAATGTAGTGCATTTCTGTAAGGTAACCTAACGTTAAACGTAACTGGTAGCTATAAGGGTTATTTTCAGAAGTGTTGCAAAGTTCGTAAGTTTCGCTTGTAGTCAAAATGGGATTTGTTTCCTTCAAATTATATTGAAGTATAATACAGCTGGGCCCCTCGGGGGAGTAGTAAGATGTTTGTGTGGCCACACCCAAATTTGTTTTGGTAATCTTGTTATATCCGTAAACGAGAAACAGAATGGTTAATGTACGGAATGACTGAGATCCATATCCTATTAACGTTGTATTTTGAAATGAAATGATAATAATAATGATGAATCATTAAAAGGTTTTATCCAGGAGACCTTACTCGAGTTGTACTAGTGACATTGCTAGTGTAACTAGACGCTAGTCAATGTAATCACGATATTCGAATTTTGTCCAAGTGGGAGCTGGAAATTTATGGACATAAAATTAATAGTCATGTGATAGGATCGAAATCGGGATTACTGGATTGTACACAATACGTAAAAGGTTAATTTTATTTAATAAATTTATTTAATATATTTATTAAATTATACCGAAGCTTAACTAACGATCGTTAAATAAATTAAGAGTTAAGTTAAACGATTGTTATGGAATTAAATAGAAGAAAAGAAGGAGACGGAAAATTCCGAAACCTTCTTTGGGTGGGCTTGGGACGGCGGCTACAAGGGCAAGAGAGAAGAAAAAAAGATTTTCTTTCCTAAATTGTTTAGTTTTTCTAGCCTACATAAACAACCCTTTAGCCCTCATAATTTTTGCTCATCCCTCTCTCTTCTTTCCTGTGATCAAACCAAAAGGCAAACACCTTTTTAGGGTTCCTTTTAACCTCTTGGTTTTGATTTCTTGAATCTAGTCCTAGCCCCTCTCTAGGGTTGTTGGGTAGATTATTCCACAAGCGTTGAAGCTTCGTTTATATGTGCTAGACTCATGGTTAGCCCGTCGCATTACGTGTGTACAAGAGCATAGTATAGTTTTACATTAAACTATATCTTGGCACCGTTCTTCATAAACCCTAATTGTTGATTCAATTGGCGATCTTGTGGATCTTTACTAGGATAAAGGTATGTAACCTAATTCGATTAATAATAATTGTGTTATTATGATCTTGATAAATCGCTTCCGCTATTACGTGCTTTGATCTTTGCTTATGATTATATAATTGTTATGAACTTCATAAACCATCAATTTCGGCAATGACCGTAGGACATCCACACGTTTATAGTCAACCAAACAAATAGAACAGCCGGTCCTTTTATCATTCACAACTATATCAGAAAATACACACGTTCTGAAACTCATGATGACTTTTTCATCAAGGCCTTAAAACGTACTAATAGGCCGGTGCTCGTCATTGTTATTGTCTTGTGGTAACCGGAAGCTTATGTGTCGATTGCACTTGTAAGATATTTTCGAGACTATGAGTATGAGGATGATGAGGGCAACATAAAGCCCAAAGATGTATGTAATACTTCCTTGGCTTTTTCTGGTGGCGTCATCAGTGGCATATGAATCTGTAAGTTTGTGGACTTTAATTTTAGTAGTTGTGTGTTAGGATCGAACTAGGATTACGGGATTGCACACAATACGTAAAGAGTTAATTTATTTAATAAATATATTTATTGTTTATTAAATTAAATCGAGCAATAATTTTAACCGTCGTTAAATTTAAGAGTTAAGGACTAAACAGTTAATGTTGAATAATTAACGGGAGTTAAAGAAAGATCTGGAACACCCTTGTGGGCTTGCGCCGGCGGTGGAGAACAAGAAAAAGGAAGAAAAGATTTCTTGCCTTATTTAGTTTTGTCTTGGGCCACAAGTTTGGGGACACTATATAAACAAATAAAGGCCTCCATAATTCTTGTACCAAAAATCTCTTCTCTTATCTTTCTTGCATCAACACCAAAGGAAAAACACCTTTTTTAGGGTTCCTTTTATCCTTTGGTTTTGGCTTAGCAATAATCTAGTCCTAGCCCCTCTCTAGGGTTGTTGGGTAGATTTTCCACAAGGCGTAGTAGCTCGGTTTACACGTACTAGTATTACGGTTAGCTCGTTGCATCACGTGTGTACAAGAATGTGATACAATCTCATTATAGATTGAATTATGGATCGATTAAAAAACGGTAAGGGGTTAATCATTGTTCCGTCATAAAGCCTAATTTAGTGAATTGTTCTTGTTCGTGGGAATTGCATTGCAAAAGGTACGTAACCCTAATTCGATTAATTATTAATTTGTTATTATTATTATGATCTTGTTAAATCGATTCCCCTATTACGTACTTTGATATTTGCTTATGTTATTATAATTGTTATGAACTTCATAAACCTTCAGTGGCATTGAGAGCCGTTTTAACATGTTATAGTTATCGAAATCTAAAGGTTTTTTAACTAATAATTGTTTTGAGTTAAAAATACGTGTGTCTTTGTGAAAAGGAAATTTCGGGTTTTGTTTTGAATGTTTTTATTTAAATCCGATTATAAAAAAAAGATTAAGTTTTTTTGGTCGATTTTGTTTTTTTAAGTCGATTATAAAAAAAATTGTGAAACCCTAAAATTGCATGTTTTGATTTTTAGATAACTACATGATTAATTGTTATGTCATGTATTTAAGGTTACGATCCATAGTGATTTAATTAACTTGTTAAGTGATTTGGGTGGAACTTTGATAAATTGCATGATTAATTGTTATGTTATGTAAATTAATGTTTCGATCCGTAGAGATTTAATTGTTAAGAGATTTTGGGAGAATCCGTGATGAACGTGCATGTTTTCACGGATTAATTAAATTGCTATTTGTGTTATTTGATTCAATAAATCTAAAATTAGGGAAGACTTTTATATGAATATAAAAACCTAGATTTGATGTTTTATTGAATAAATCATATGCATGTGGCTATTTGATTTATTTATTGGACATATAAATTGTTATTATGTGTTTATGATTTAGTTTTTTTTGTACCCTATTGTTGCATGCGTTTTTTATTGTATGTTGTAAACAAGGGTAATTTTTTCTAAAAAAAATAATATGGACTAAATCATATTAAAATTAAGATTTATTTTGAGATCTAAATTACATAGAATTTGTGTTGATTGGCATTCGCAATTATAATTTAACGGCCTACTCTTTTTGACAAGCTATAAAGTGGGTATAACGCACCGCTGGTCATGTACCAGGTTAAGGAAGGAGATGTTATGCCATTAGTCGCTGACCAAATTCCCCGCTCGCCTGTGCGTCAAATTGAAATTACATAAGATTATTATTTGCATCATACCTTAAGGTTGATATACCGCAAATTCACATCCTAACCACAATGAATAAGGTTATTGCCTTGTGCTTTAACCGAGTTCTAGAAAAGTACGTTGTCAATAGTTGTAGGTAAATTCTTGTAAATTGTTTTAACCAATACCTCAACCAAATGTATGTAGAAATTTAGTCTCGTGAAAAAGTTTACTAAATGTTTTATTAAACTTATGCTATGGAGTTGTCTACATGCTGCTCTATACATTGATTTTGACATCAAAATTTATACCCTAAATTTAAGTCATATGCCATCTAATTGACGAACACTTGAAGTTACAATTGTCGTCATATGAGATTCTGGACGATGTTGTAATGGAAAGAAAACTTTCATGACTGAATGAGATTGCACATGAATGGTTTTACGTTCTTTAGATTAGTCGAATTAATTAAGTTACTTAGTGAGATCTAGAAACTTAAGGCATAAGAGGGGATGAAACATGTTTACAATGCAAAATGTTTTTTGGCAATGTAAGTCCCTAAAGAATCTAGAAATTGCAAATTGTTTTGTCAATCATTGTTCGAAAAGTTACCATCTTGAATACTTTCATTGCTAGCAGATCAACTGATGTGATGAAATTATGTCACTTTGGATTCTAGTTTCAAGGAAAATACTATGGTTAATTTATTTACCGGGGTAGTTTTATTTTCTTGAATGTATATTCTTGAATGTATTAATGCAACGTTACGATGTAAACATGGTTTAGTCATTCATTTATTGATCTACAAACCGTATAGTTGAGGATAGAGTCAATTTACAATGAAAAGATAAACCTAAGCTCTTTTCCATGAGTGAACAAGGAGTAATAAGGATTTTAGAAATTTCTAATTCTAAATACATAACTCATAGAAAACTTTAATTGTTAAGAAAAGTACTTATTTAAGTTATTAAATTTTAAGGAATGGTTACCGCTAATTGGTTAAAAGGCAAACTAGCATAATTTGTGTAGTAGTTGTGCTTTGACCATTTATAGGCACTACATAGCATTGTGGGGTTGGTAGACCTATTAAGAAAGAAATTGCATGCCACTTTTTTTCAAGTTTAAAAAGAAATTGATGGATAAGTCATCATTTACAAAGTAGAAGTAATTGTTACGAATGTGTTTTTCAATGGAGTAACAAAGTAAACACAACACTAATTAGTTTCACTGATTATGAAACAATTTCAATGTTGTCAAAATTCAGTGGGAGAATTATGTTGTATTACTGAATCTAAGTCTATTAAAACATTATCTAATTCAGTGGGAGTTACAAGCTTTATCGTCTTGGTAATAACCCATATTATCTTTAGTATGTCCTAAGATAATTACTTTCGAATTATTGACACTATTATCTTCAATGGATATTCATGTATTTATTCCTGTTGATTAAGTGGTTCTACATCTACTTGTAAAGCTAATATATTTGACACAATCATATTTAGTATAGACGAATGTTACAAGTGATGTTTATCTAATATATGAGGTTGTTCCATGCACAAGTGGGAGAAATGAATATTGTGTGCAAGAAACAACTCAAAAAGATATATATTCTCTTGTCTTCAAGATAAGAGACTAACGTGTTGAATCCAAGATCGTTAGACTCAAACAGTCGAAACCGTTTTATCTAGGATAATCGCCGTTCATATGATTTAACATAGCGGAATAGAACAATGATAAGAACAAGATGTTTAACAAGACGAATTCTTTCCAAAGGGTTTGTATTATTGATTAAAACAAACCACTCTAGGTGTGTGTACATTGAATCCCACACCTAGAGATCAAAGCAACAGTAGGTTACATTGTAGTAGTGAATGATATGGATAAAACCTACGACCGGTTGTTCCTTTTATAACTTAAGGAAACCAGAGATACATGGAAACTAAATAAAGTAATAATGACTAAATCAAAACTGACTTATTCATTCTTATCCTTTGTTGACCAAATCTTCATACTTTTCACTAGCAGTGGGAAGTACTCTAGCAGGGGCAAGTACTTTTCACTAGCAGGGGCAAGTACTCCAGCAGGGGGAACTTACTCTAGCTGGGGAAAGTAATCCAGCAGTGGGAACTCCCTATTTGGTCCTTCTTGTTTCCATAGTGTTTGACTCATCAAATTTTAGCCCAACAATCTTCCCCTAGTTGATGATGTCAAAACACTTCCCCTTAAGAATAAAACACCAAAGATCAATAAGCTGAACATTCTCTGTAGACAACTTCCCCTTTTTGACATGATCAAATAGGGATCTTCTTTGTGAACAACCTTGATTTTCAACTACTACTTAACCAATATCATACATCAAACCCAAGTATTCCACTTTTCAAGATACCCTCCATGAAGCACAGTAGTACCACCTACCTAATAAAAATGATCTTGACCAGTAGATACTCACATTACTAGTAGTAATACTGTGACAATCCGTCAATTTATGGTTGATATTTTATTCTCAAGTGTTATTTAAAACCATTATTTTAATGTTATATTATGAACTCACTCATTTATGGGAAGAAATTTGGATTTACGTCTTGTGTAGCATTGACTACGTCTAAACCGGAGGATTTTACGTTACGTGCTTACGTTTACATACACCGTTTTTTGGTGACAGTCCGACATTTCAGGAAATAAATTTATCCGTGAATATTATTTTGGGATTTTAAATTTGTGTTGTTTCATAAACTTACTAATTTACGAGAAGAGGTTAGCACTTACGTGAATAATTTAACGTCCTTTACGATTAAACCGGAAACCTTAGGAATACGTATTTACATTTTCGACTCCATTTTTGATGAGACAATTTTTATTAGATTCGTTTTGTGCCGTTGATTCATAATTTATAAAAACGTTTTTCGTAAAACGACCCGAGGGCACGCAAATCAAGGAAACTAGAATCGAGGAGTACCCGTAAATTAATAGGGATGGGACAAGTTTACACTTTCCCACCCCTATACAAGTGGAATCCAAGAGTACATCACACACTCTTGATGTGTAAAGTTTACTTAAGTAAACTAGGACACTTGTCCTTGTTTCTTTCCAAACCACTTAACCACAAAACAAGCTAACCATAAACCATTTCTCACACATGCAAACCAAGAAACTCTCTCAACTCTTACTCTCTCCCTTTGAACATCCAACACCACCATTATATCACCATAATCATCAAATTTTGACCATAAACAAAAGATATAATCAATATATGTTGATAACCACACCAAAAGATGAAGATTGGAGGTGATTTTAACATATAAAAAGGAGTTTTCATGGAGGTCTTTGGGATGATTTTCAAGAAGGATTTTAGGGCTGATTTGTTGAAGGTGTCTTCATATCCTTGGTAATCTTGAAGGTGGTCTTGATATTTCATAAGATTGGTTACTAAAACCAAGCCTTGTTCATCCAAAATCTCAACCTTTTCATCACTAATGGTGGTATAGAGATTGTTTCTTCCTATTCTCTTGTTATTTTGATTATGTAATCTTGTATTTTCTTTATTTATGTATATGTATATGATGATGAATGATGATAAAAATATTATGTGGGGATTTGGTGTTGATAAACATGGGTAAAAAGATGGAAAACCGCATGTAAAATGGTTAAAATCTTGCTAAACATGATGGCTGTATAAAAACAGTAAGTAACCAAATTTTAAACTGATAAAATGGTAAAGTGGAATCAATATACAGTAAGTATTAGGTGTTATACACATGTGAGAGTTGGCCATACAATGGAATCATAAAATTGAGTGAGATATGATCAAAACAAGATGAGTGTACCAATCTGAATAGTCTATTTTGTAGGGACTGTTAAGGATAGTTAGACATGGAATGAGCAGTAGCTATAACTAACTTATTTGTAGAACATAATATGAAGTTTATTCCATCCAAAAATGAGCTTCTATCTCCTTATAGAACTCAAGATATGATAAAAATGGTGAAGATGAAACTAAAAATCAGATTTTGAAGAATTAATGTTTAATAGTATTATATAAGCACTCAAACTAATAGAGTATAAAATGTGAATTAAAACCCACTAACTTAAAAATTTCATTTATATAAATATGTATAAGTTTAAATAAATGGACACTTTATAAAAATGGTAGTTGAATAAGATTTATAAGTTATAAAAACTATAAACATGATTTTTACGACTTTTTCGGCTATTACCGTAAAATTAACGTTTTTCGTCAATTAAAACTTAAACGATCAAACCCGTCTAATGTAAAGTTTTTAAAAGTCATATACTGATGTATAAGTACCTAATACAAGTAAAAACCGATAAACCCGAACTATATGACATACGGACATTAACGAGCTAAGTTAGCATATTTGGACTAATAATTTAACTAAATAAGTTAAACACTTATAAAAATTACTTATTAGGCTTAACCCATTTGGGCCCAACATGTAAAGTATAATACTGATAATAAAATTATAATTGGGCTAATATAATATATTGGGCTTGTAATTGGCCCATTGGGCCTCAAAATGTAAACAAGTTGAACTAGTGTAACTAGTCTTGAAAATTTCCAACACATAACACTAAAATGAGTAAATGAGAATATATAAACCCACTTGATCATCATATATATAAAATCATCATATATATACATAATTGTTAGTTTGATAAAGTCATTGGACAAAAGTCTAAGACGAGTATTTTTGTCTAGGTTTTCGTGATTGAAGCATGTACCGTACATCTGAATTGCCGATAACCCGCTTTCCCACATCAATGTGAGTTCATAGCCTCGCACTCTTTTAAATGTTTTTATGAAATGTTTTATAAACCCGCGAGGGAGATAACATGTTAGTTTTGATAAAATAGGACACCATTTGTCCCGATTGTTTGTTTATTGATTTGGACCCGAATGATTGTATGACCCGATGAATGATTATATGACCCGATAGATGAAATTAAATGGATTATTAAAGTTAGGTTATGTCACTAAAAGTCCCATTAGCATGAATTGTGAACTACTGGGATTTGGTAGACGCTTATACATATAATAGTACTATTTGGGGACGATCACCCCAGTTCGCGCCTTGACGGTTGATCCCCGTCGTGCCACATTGATTGGTAAGCGAATTTATGTATGAGAAGATTTACACAAGCGTGATTATTGTGACGATACGCTAATTTAGATGGGCAAATTGAGTTTCGGGCTAGCTACCCGTTGTTTGTTGTAGTAAGGTAACAATGTCATGCGGCTTATAATAATCCAAAAATAACGAAATACTGCTATACGCACTGAATTACGATATATTGCCTGACTAGCAATATTGGGTCTTATTATTGATATTATGTTCGTGTTTTGGTTTTTCATAACCTTATTCATATAACGGTTTTTATTTAACTTATTACAACGTTATAAAACGTATTGTATGATGTTTTTAACGACAATGGTTCGTATAATGGTTTTGAAGGCGAAAGCCTATATTATGATTTTGATAAAGATTTATAAAATGACTTTGGCTATTTTATGGCCTATTACAAAGATTTGTACAAAATGATTTTCGGTAATAATTCTATACCGATGTTATATTGATGGATTTCATTAAACTCTATGAATTCACTCGGCGTTATCGCTGACCTTTTCTTTTAACATGTTTTGTCTCAGGTACTTGAAGGTAATTCTCGGGAAGACAACAAGAATTCATGGCCCGCACTTAAATAATAATTTCCATTCAAATGCTTTGTAAAACCTGTATGAAATACAATGACTTGGGACCTATGTAAACTTGATATTTATGAATGGAAATGCTTTATTATTAAATGACGCGATTTTTAAGCGTTGTCTATGATGTGAGTAATGCGCTATCCCGTAACACCAACGAGTCTTCCGCTGTATTGAATTGTATAAATTTGGGGGTGTTACAGTTTGGTACCAGAGCTCTCATTATAGAGAACGAAAGATTTTTAAAACCAAGGTTTTGAATAAAACATTTCAAAATCTTTTAACTATAAACATTTTTCTCAAAATGTATAAAAATCTTTTGACTATAACGGTGCCGAATAATTCCCGAGTTACCGACAAGGCCAGACTGAGAAGTGTTATTTTAATATATATATATATATATATATATATATATATATATATATATATATATATATATATAACTTGGATTATATATATATATATATATATATATATATATATATATATATATATATATATATATATGATGTAATTTGATTATATGATTGTTTGATGATTATTTTAATATTTATACGAGGTATTTATACGACGTAGATTGTCACAAGAAACCCTAAATCCCCTAGTAAATTAATCTAGCTATTCCAGATCTAAACCAAGTTGTGGATATTTATGATCCCAACAAAATGGTTGATATTCGTAGAAATGTAGATATTAGTTGATTGTGATATTGAAGAAGAATTGGCGAGATTAAAATTGATATCGATGTCATGACGATCTTTCCTTATAGAGTGGAGTTTGACACAACGTTACCACCTAGAAAGATGTCATCTGATTCGTTGTCACCCAATTCTTAAATTAAAATCAAAAGGGGTGAATGTTGCACTTGAGTCTGTCATTGGAACCATTACCCAAAAGCCTCATGCCACTAGTACCTTTCCGAAAAGTCTAAATTGAATGTATGAGTCATCTCATACTAGTGACTCATTTCATAACTATTGTTGAAAGAGATATAGGATTGGAAATTAAGTGTTGTTCATATCGAGCTTTTATTACCCTATTAAGGTCTAAGAATAAGGTTGAAAGTATTGGAGAATGATGTAGGATATCGCATTGAGTATGATTTGGTTGAAACTTGAATGAAGTAAAATTTAACTTGTATGGAATAAGAAATTGTTAAGAGGAAGTTGTTGAGTCCTGTGATTGAATTATAAGGTTTTAATTGATTGTTGATTAGTGTTAAGTGTTGTTCCTAGGCCATTGTCAAATGACGAGGATGCCCAGTGTCCAACAAATAAATTGAAGAAATCTTCTTCTGAATTGGGACCGATGGATCTTCCGGGACATGTGGGACACCTAATGACTCTTGTAGATTAGTATTCATTGTGGTATCTTTTAAAAAAAATCCCTAACTTAACTGAGACATCAGTTGGTAGGATGAGTTCTTGGAATTGTATGACATAGTGACACGTAATGTGTTACGGTACAATTTTGACTTGTTTGTGATTAATGAAAAGACTACATTTGATTGCTAAATTTTACATGTATCGATGTTATCTATCTTTTATTGCTTCATCCTAATGTTCGCATTAGTGATGCAATCATTGAACAAGTACTCATCTCGATTTGAGTTACGTTGTGAATTATTCTCTTTTGAGTGCCATCGAGGTCATGAACCTCATGATTAATTGGCTAAGCTCATTTCCTATCATATCATAGTTAGTTCTTGGTGAACAACTCTTCGTCACTCCTTTGCAGATCACTCATTGTTTTTATAAGATACAATAGTATCCCTTGAGAAAAATTGAATTTTCATCATCATACGGAGTATTCAAAGTAAGATTTATAAGTGATCATTATTGAAATAAAGTTGATTATGAAGTACCTTGGAAAACTCAATTGTTTTCATAACAAATAAAATCTTTGTAAATTTATTTTTGATTCTTATTTAAGAATTAAGCATGAAAATGTTTTTATTATAAACATGATGATAAAATTTTGACGAACTTAGTATTGCATCGTTAATCTTGAAATTGTATATAGTTGCGCGCCTACATACAATTTGGAAGGGACCATGCAAGGCTGATTAATAGTCACCATGAAATTATTAATAAACACTACATTTTCTTTGAAGATTGTGAAAGATTAAATTTTATGAGATCTGCAAGAAGTGAAAAATAGGGACATAGTGTTAGGGACACCTACATATGTACCCGTACTATTTATTCTTCTGAGTCGAATTTACTCATCTGTGGAACTTGTCTTATTTGACAATTGATATTCCCTTCTTGTCTAATTCTCCCGTAGTGAGATTCTTAGGAAAAGTATCTGATTATCGAGTGTTGATACACGACTGGATGTATCGACGTTACTATCATTTCTTTTGATTAGATTTCATTTGAATGACCTGGGTAACGATCCGAGGAGCTTTCGAATGCGTACTCGAATTATGAAAACATGGGATATACTCATATTCGTTAATGTTTTCGTCTGTATCTGATTTGAAATTCTCTCGCATAGATTATGCGTTAACCTTACTCTTTAAAAGGTTAGTTATGTCTCCTGATATCCTTGAATTTGTGAAGGATCATGAATTATTATTAGTCTTTTGAAGAGATCACATCTTATTAATGGTAACAAAAATGGAAAGTTGATAGTGCCAGTAGAATGAATTGATTGATTATGACATGACGACATTGTCTTAATTGATGGGAACTCGAATAGAATTCCTTTAAATAATAAGATGTTGATTATCAAAAGTGATCTAAATAATTCTTGATGGATGACCATAACTTGCATTTAGACTTGAAATTATACCATGAATGGTTGTGAACTAGTTATAGATATTGTAATCTAGAAGAACCTAATATGAATTTATTAAAAGATGTTTCTGTTATCTGAAACTTTAGGAAGTATTTGTTGGTGAATTACCTAGACTTTCTCCATTAAGTCAAGTTGAATTTAGTATTGATTATATTCTTGGTGATGCACCCGTGGCGTGTGCACTGTACTTCAGCACCATCTGAATCAAAAGAATTACCGTACAACTGAGAGAGTTGTCGGAGATAGATTTTATTCTACCGAGCTCGTCATCATGAAGAGCAATGGTGTTATTATTCCTTATATTTGTGGAATTACCGTGAACTAGGTAAATTGATGATAAAAATCTATATCCACTACCCAAGATGATAGATTTGTTCGATCATTTACAAGGTTCTAGCGTATGTTTTAAAAATTTTGATCCTCGGCATGGTTATCATCAATTTCGCATCCGCGAAAAAGATTATCTATTCCAATCACTACATCCAGAACTTGTAATGAACATTATGAGTTTCACGTGATGTCGTTTGGATTAACTAATACACATGTAGCATTCATAAATATGGTGAATCACGTGTGTAGGCTGTAAATTGATAAATTCATGCTTGAGATCATTAAGGACCATTTGTTTGTATATAAGAATAAGAAGAAGTTAATAATTATTTATGAATTACCCTGAATTGGCCGAACAACGAAGACTTGTACCTTGAATATTTAACATGTGATTTAAGACTTTGGGTTTTACCAAAAAGTAGGTGCAAATATGTTTCGACAAATGTTTTATCAAAAATAACTTTTGAGGGATTATTCCCTTATACACAAATCATTTAACTAACTCCTGTTTAGGGGTAAATGTTTGTGTATACCTCAAGACAACCTAAGAGGGATTGAGGAAACCGTTAAACCATGACTTAAAATTTGAAACGACAATTTTTGCTTTTCAACTAAGAAAATTTTTACCAAAAAATAAACGAAGGTTTTTCAAACATTTACGGATCTTACTAATTATTTTCGATAAATCAACAAAAATTGTGTTAATTAAATTCAAATTTATTTTGAACATTTTTATATGATTGGACAAACTGAGAAAATTTAAAAACTTTTAGCGTTTACGTTTCATAAAAAATAAATATTTATTATTTAATTACTTGTAGTAATTATCGATGCTTTAAACGTCGGATTGAGCAAAACTGATAAAAACAATAGTTGAGATAGAATTAAGACTTAGAAAATGTGAAGAAAGAATTTTTGAATAAATACGGTCATGATATTTATTCTATCTAGGAAAGTGAATGTAATTACTGACACATTATATAGGAAAGTTAAAGAACCAATTAGGACATGTTCCTTAATAATGAAGGTGCAAAATAAATTGCCGAACAATATAAAAATAAGCAATGTTCGTAAAAAGGGTAATATAGATAATAAAAGGGGGTTCGCGGCTAATGTGAACCAATAGATTTGAGAAGACTATGGCGTTAAAGGTATAAAAGGCCGCTTGTGGTTGCCTGAATATGGAGGATTTTGAGATTTAGTCATGTTGGAATCTCATAAGTATAAGTATTCTATTCCTGTCATTTCTGATTAAATGTATCTTTATATGAAGAAGTTGTACTGATGGCAAATTATGAAGGCAGACATCGCCTCATACATTAGTAAACGTCTAGCTATTGCAAAGGTCATCATTTGAATTTGATTCGATTTGGGTCATCGTCGACAGACTGACCAAATCTGCTAATATCATTCATGTTAATGATAGATTCTTGATGAAGAAATTGACTCTTTTGTATTTAAAGGATTTATGTAAACATGGTGTGCTTGTATCGATCATCTCTATCAAGATCCTCGCTTCGCATCGAATTTCTAGAGATTTTCTCTGAAGTCATTGAGAACGAAT